>CM062819.1:1502097340-1502468171 GCA_031772625.1 Pinus tabuliformis | reverse complement strand
CTCACCTCCCCTTCAGTGGAATCATGAGTTGGGACCAATGTAACTTGCTGTCCACAAAAACACATTCTTTGCTTCACCATGCAATTAATAGTCTTGGATTCTTAGTTGTCGAACTTGATATCAGTTTTGATTGCATGCTTCAGTTTATGATTGCCTAGTTGCATAGTCATTTGACGTATTTCATTTCGAATAAACTTTTGTTCATTCCCTTTTGCTGTTAGGTCAGATTAGAGTGAAGTAACTAGGTCATAGGTTTAATAAGTGTGTGTTTGTTTAGTTTGAAAAACCACTTGCAGAGTACCTGTTATCCTTCCTTACCTACCCATACTCCATCCAACCTACCTGCTTCACCCTTCACTTAGAACCCTTACCTTACATTTGCCTCATCTGCTTACTTTGCCATGATTCTCATATTTTTGTGCAACATCGTTTCATCCCTCCTTGAACAGATCTCACCATCTACGCCACTCCTCAACTCCATCCTCCAAGTCTTGAACTCCTGTACACCCCTATTTCACCTCCATACTCATTCCTCCACCTTTTTCCCTCCATCCATGCTTCAAAACCCCACTTCTGAACATCCTGTAGAAAAATTACAGAACATCCTATAGAAATCCTAAACATCCTGTAGAACCCCTGCAGACTTCCTGTAGAAGCTCACGAATGAGGTTTCTTGATAGCCAAACTCTGTGAAACTCTCTGGAAGGGTGTTGGGGACTCCTTAGACCCTCTCTGAACCTTCCCGACCTCTTCCAAGCATTTCTCCTCCTTGATCCACCTCTGCACAGTCAAAAATAGTTAAAAGCACATGCATGATAATTCCAACAACTTAATCAAAAATACAAAAAGATGTTTTCTTCAGATAGAGGTAGTCTAGACACATGTATTTTACCTTCATAGAAGTAATGGCATCTCTTTTAGTAGTTTGCATGCTCTCCTTTGCGTCAGTAGGACTAGCTGGTAGAATTAGGGTTTGCTAGGGTTTGTGTTTATTTTTGGCTTTCAGTTTCTTTTTGCAATTAGATTAGCTTCCTTCGATTTAGCTTTCATCCATCAATTAAAAAGCTTCTTCTAAGAGCTCATAGAAGTTGGCTTAAGCTCATAGTGGACTTGTACCAGCTGACCAAGTGACAACTGCGGCAAGAGCTAGTACTTGTGCATACAGCACCGTCGCTTCCAAGTTTGTTACGAACTAACAGGTTGATAAAATTAAAGAAGGGAGATCTAGGAGTTGTAGCATTATTGGTACAATACTGGAGCCCAACATCTTTTTGGCGTCATTGCCGGGGAAGCGTCAGAGTATTGGTGATTGCCGTTTTTTCTTCTATTTTCCACTACAATCTTCTACTAAGTAGTTTATTTCATTTCCATTATGCAATTTATTTTATGCAAAAGTAGATTAGCATTTTTCCCGCTTTCAGATTAGCATTTCAATTCCGCAATTTCATTTTTGTAAGAGTAGATTATCATTTCAATTCTGCAAGCGTAGACTAGCATTTCATTCTTGCAATTTCATTTGGGAAAAATAGATTAGTCCTTTCCTGCTTTCATTTCAATTTCGCATTTTCATTTTAGCAAGATAGTTAGTTACAATTCAATCTATTTCAGTTTTGCAGGTAGAAGTAGAAAAAAGCAAAAATCAACCAAAAAGATTTCATTTCATGCCTTGTAGGAGTAGAGGTAATTTAGAAAATATTTGCACAACACCCCCCACTGCTTACACAGCCAACCTTCTCTCTTCTTCGATGGATTTGATTAAGAAGAAGCCCTAGGTGGACATAAAGGCATCTTTAAAGAACCTCTAGGGGAGAAGAAGAAGAAAACATTCCTCTGGAGCGAATGGCTACAAGCAGAAATGTTGGGAGCAGTACCTTATCCAAAAATGAATTTGCAAATCAGATCGAAGATTTCAAGAGTGATATGAGGCAGTTTCTTGCCATGCAACTGGATACCTTGCGGGTCCAAAATAAGCAAGAAGAAGCCAAGAGGGCTTTGGCCATTTTTTTTCCTAGGTGCACTAGAAATCATCCTAGGAACGAATGTCCATTGTACTCCATAGAAGTGTGTTTTGTCTGTGAAGAATACCATCCTACAGATCAGTGCCCTTCCTTACCCAGAATCAAAGCTGCATATCAGAGAGCCAAAGGAGCCACTGAATCACTCTATTATATGAACCAAAGGAGGCCGCATGGACCTAGATCTTACCAGCAGGAGCTGCAAGGGACACCCGAGACCTATTATGACCCCTATCAAGCCACTTTCATGCCTTCTTGGGGTCCCCCTGCTCATCCTTCCTGGTTCAAACCTCCTCCGTGTTCCTTAATAGATCCATATTATGCCCAACCAGCTGCTCATTTGTTTCACTCTTATGCTCAGCCACAGCCTCAGTGGAATGCACCTCATGAGGGGTGGAGGCCCCAATACAACACTCACTTCTTTTCCTCCACCACCTGCTCATCCACAACCATCACCTCTTCCTCCACCAAGGCAACCCCAAATGCCTACCCAACCACAACCCCATCCGCATCCATCTCGAATATACACCCTCAGTGAGCTACCCATACCACCATTTCCTAACTTGTCCATTGGAGTAGCTCAACAAAATTGCAATGCTGAGACACAACATGTCCAAATGACTCCTCTTGAGCTCGATGATCTTCACCATAGCTCAGGAAGAGTGTTGCAAAGCAGAGATTATCTTGAAAGCATTGAAGGACCACATCCGGCAAAAGAAGATTCAAAAGAGGAGATCAAAGAACCATGGGCTGCACTTGATGAAGAGAAGAGATCAAAATCAAAGACCGAGAGAGCTCCCTCATGGTTACCATCAAATCTTTCATGTATTCAAGAGAAATATCAGCAAAAACAGGAAGATGAGGAAGTCATGTTAGAAGGTGACATGAAACATGATCCAGATCAACAAAAGAACCAAAGATATCAGAGCTATATTGAAATATGGTTTCAGACGGTCACTAAGTTGCAACAGTACTCTCTTCTTCAGCTATGTTTGATCCCTTCAAAGTCAAATCATTTGGTCTCTGAGATCCGGATAGCTGTCAAAGCATGCATTTCAAGCCTCCGCATCAGTTTACCTCTAATATCGATATGCACATGGCTCCATTGGAAGTATTCTTATACTTGAGAACGATTTTGTTTTTCAAGTAGGGTAGGGTAGAAAAAAAAAGAAAAAAAAAAAGAAAAAAGAAAAAAGAAAAAGAAAAAATGAAAAAAGAGGAAAATAGAAATCTAAGGTGAAAACCTCCTCGGAGGCGCCTTAGATTGGCTCATTGATTGAAAACCTCCATGAGGCGGTCAATGGGTTGGAACAAAAAAAGAGAAAAGAGAATAAGATCTCTGGGTGAAAACCTCCCTTGGAGGCGCCCAGGGCAGGCAATTAGGGTGAAAACCTCCATGAGGCTCCCTAGTTGTTTTTCAAAAAAAAGAGAGAAAAAGAAAAAGAAAAAGAAATCTAATTTCCATTGAATAATTTCAGGTTGCAGCAATGACATTGCAGGTCAAGAGGATCACTAAGAACAAAGACAAAGGAGTTTTTGTGCCTTCTAGAGGAAGTTCTATATTTCTACAGGAAACATCCTGTAGAACCTTCAAGCGAGCCAGATTCAATTTTGGAAGGGGATCTAAAGCTTGGAATCCATTGTTTATGCCTGCAAGCATCCATGTTCCCATTCCTCACCCTTTTCCATCATCTTTTCCACCTCGTTGTGCTTCTTCATTGTTCTTCTACAAGAAGTTCCTGTAGAAATTGTAAGAAGCTAGAAATGGATTTCAAAAAGGTGGTTTGGCGAACATGGTAGCTTCCTCAAGGGTTCAAAAGTCCTCCTGCAATCTTCAAACTCCTCCTCCATCATCTCCATACCTGCATCACAACCCAAGTTCATTTTTCATACCATGCAACAAAACTGCAAAATGCCTTGAAGCAAAAATACCTAGAACAGAATTTGTTTTTGCCCTAACTTGAAAACCATGCATCCATTTGAAAAACTGTTTTATAGGGAATTGTATAGGGATGATGACAACATGCTCGAGCAGTTTCAGACCATTCCGGTGCACGGTTTCCAAGAAATCGTCCTCCATCACCATCAGCCATTTTTGCATTTTCTCCATATCCGTGCATCCGTTTCAAAACCTATTTCATGAGGGTATGCATATGGGTGATAGTAACCTACCCAAGTAGTTTCAGCCGATTCCGATGCACGGTTTCCGAGAAATTGATCTCTGAAATCTTCAGCCATTTTCCATTTTTCTCGAAATATGTGCATCCATTGACCACGATTTTTCTATGGGAGGTGCATAATGATGATAGGAACGTGCTCAGCAAGTTTCAGATCGATCCGGTTTACCGTTTGGGAGAAATTGCGAAAACAAGTTATGGTCCTGTGAAAATTCAGCAGCAGCAGCTTGAAGGTGCAGATCTGAACGTGGAAATGAACTCTTGCAGCTTGGATCCGGCCAGAAGACACCTGCACTAGGAAAAAACAACCATGAATCATCAACCAAGCCACCATGCAACCACATAAACAAATGCATGCAGCAAATGAAAGATCTCAGCACTTCACAGCAACCACGCACGACTTCCAGGTATGTGACTAAACTCGTTCCTCTGATTGCATGAATGTAATTTTAAAACTGTGTAAACAATGAGATGGTTGTGGTTAAAAGAATCGGTGGCCAGCCAACTGGCCACCCTCATCTAGTTCAACAACGCTCGGTGGGTGGATACGACACGTGTGCTCAGCCATCTCAGGAGGAAATTTGGAAACAGGCAGTGGTGACTGTTTAAACATCAGCGTGATTGATGGACGTGATTACAGGCAAAGAAAAAATAGTTAAACACTGCAGTGGGGACCAACAGTCTGCATGGGGCCAACGTGTAGTTGGCCAGCTCACCCTTCATCAACGAAAATCTTCATAAATAGCCAATCGAACTTTCAAAGCTATTGTTCCTAGTTTATCATCATCCTCGTAGCTGCAACAAGCTCCATAGCAACAAACCAAGCTTTCTTGGCCATTTTCTTTTAAATACCCTCTTGCTTATTAGCGTTCTATAGGAAGAAGTTCTCTAAGAAGTATGACACAGCTTTCAAAAGCAGAGAAAATCGATTTTTCTTCGACAAATTTGGAGTCCCGAGAAAGGTAGGATCGAAAACACTCTTCCATGTATGATATACTCCAAGAAGGTGGTGAATTGTGCTGTTTTGAATTGGAGGGTGACCATGCATGAATCTACTTGAAAAACACTTGCTAATAAAATCTGTTTTAATGCCTGAAATAAGGGGCATCACAGCAAATGGGTAAAGCAGATATGAAGTAGTGCGCTCTCTCTACCCAGTCAGCAGGCATCAGAAACAATGGTTCAGAATGCTCCCTTTTATGTTGTAACTAAGGCACATAACAACCCTAGAAAATGTGCCCAGGCTGCTGGTTATAACTCCTATCACAGACGTGCCCCATCTCTTGGTGTAGATATTGTGCTTGGTCTTCCAAAAAGCGCCTCATATGCTCCTCTTCAAACAGCACTCAAATACCATATAAATTGGCTAAAGAACTGCACCTAGACATGTGAAATCAGGGGCTACATAGACCAACAAAAAAATGCCTTTCATTTTTTGATCTGGAACTGATGGGAAAACAGCATCCACTTCTCTCAAAACAGTGTCTCTTCAACTTCAAATCTGCCCAATCATACAAGAACAACTCCGATAAAAGGAAATACTCATATTTGTGTTTTCTACATGTATTATAATCCTCCATCACTGCTGATTTGTTTGCAGAAGCGTGCACCATACATATTGAAATATATGTGTTGGTTTAGACTCTGACTTTGATTCAAAAACAACAAAAAAAAAGGGGAAAAAAGTCAAAAGTCTCATGGAAATGCTCCTCTGTAAGCTGGTATAATTCTGCACCCTGTTCAAAATCTGATTTGAACTTTTCCAAATCTGAAATATCTCCCAGAATCTTCAAGGTGCCTTCCTATGCTGAAAAAAACATCTCAGACATATGGACTTATAAAAACATTGGATTTATCTTATTGTGTCCATCTGCTACTCGGGAATACTGCTACTTCATTTTCCAATATCACCCTGTATATGAAGTTATTGTGTGCTGGAAAGAATGCCTCTGCAAATATCAAAACACATCTGCATTTTGAGGGGTAACAGGACCCAATCATGCACTTGAAGAATGCTACCACTAAACTGCTCATCATCTAGGAAACTATGATACTGAACTGTCCATCCGAAAAAGAAGTGTTGGAAGAAACAATAGTTTAATCACTGGAAACTGTTGTAGGTTGCAGGAACACAATGCGGAAAGGGGGCCTCCCAACACAAGCATAAGGGTCCCTACCAAGTTCCCAAGCATTCTCACATCCATCCCCTCCATGAACACTCATTTTTTCAGGGTTCGGGCACAATTTAGTCATGGTTCAACCTTCTACAGGAAGCTACAGGACTTTCTACAGGAAGTTCTGTATTTTTACCAGAAACATCCTGTAGAGCCGTTGGGCAGGCCAGAATCAATTATGAAGAAGGATTTGAAGCTTGAAGTCCGTTGAGGAGGCATGCAACCACTCTTTTCTTCCATCCTCCACTGGTTTCATCTCCTTTCATATAATTGAATATACTTGCACAATCATACCAAGGCTGAGAACTCTCTAGGAAAAGGAGCAGGCAGTGGGAAGAAGCAGAGAGACAAGCATGGTTTCATGACTGAGAAGAGGGCATCACTTCAGAAGCCTGGCATGACAGGGAGGCCACCAGGGCCATCAAAGATGAGGAGATAAATTGGTTGCTCAGAGGATGAGAAACACTTTCAGTAGGGGGGTGATGATGAGCCCCAAAGATGGATGATTATTTGGGCTCATTCAACCTCCTAATTTGACTTAATCCACCATTCTCATTAGTTTATTGCATGTTTTTGATTATATTTACGCTAATAGAGTGAATTGGGTTAGTCATTATGCCAACAAGTCTAATGTGTGCTTTGTGTAGCCTTTTTGGTCAATTTGGAGACAAAATTGAAGGTTTTAATGAGAACTTGGCAGCCAAATTCGTGGGAGAACAAGGGAGAGGATTTGTAGGAAGGTGTCCCCTTCATTTATGGGCCCTTACCTCGAATTCTCCACCACCAGCTCGGAGTTGAAGGGCCACCAAATCAATTAGCACAAGGGCAGCCAAGCAAGTCAAGTAGGACTGCTGTTAACTACAAGTCTTGGGCAGCTGAGTCCCTAAAGTTTAGGAGGACTGTTGGGGTCCTCAATTTGTATAAATAAGAGGGCTTAGGGCCTCATTTCAGTTAGTCATTTTGGTTAGCTAGTGGTTAGTCATTTTGTAGCCAATGGTTAGTCATTTTGTAGGCAGAAGTTAGCTAGTTTGTATTTCGATTTTTAGGCAATAGATTAGCTTTGCTTTCAGCTCATTTTCAAGTTCTCCTTGTGGACAATTTTGATGTAACTCTTCTTTTCTCGCTCAATAAAGATGAATCCAGCTTTGCAACAGCTCAAAATCTCTCTTAGGAGGCTATATCTCTTGGGGTTGGGCCCATCTCAAGTGCCCAGTACCTCCTTTGTTTATATTTATGTGTTTTTGCTGCATTCTTAGAATAAAATCTGCTATTTAGATTTAAATGTTGTGTCGATATTTAAGTTGCTCTTGATGATTAAAAAGGTTCTTCATGTTCAGATTTACTTGATAGGTTAATCACAGGGAATATATTTAGAAAAAGGCTACCAAGTACTTTGGATCTCACCTCCCCTTCAGTGGAATCATGAGCTGGGACCAATGTAACCTTGCTGCCCACAAAAACACATTCTTCGCTTCACCATGCAATTAATAGTGTTGGATTCTTAGTTGTCGAACTTGATATCAGTTTTGATTGCATGCTTCAGTTTATGATTGCTTTGTTGCATAGTCATTTCACGTATTTCACTTCGAATAAACTTCTGTACATTTCCTTTTGCTGTTAGGTCAGATTAGAGTGAAGTAACTAGGTCATAGGTTTTATAAGTGTTTGTTTGTTTAGTTTGAAAAACCACTTGCAGAGTACCTGTTATCCTTCCTTACCTACCCATACTCCATCGAACCTACCTGCTTCACCCTTCACTTAGAACCCTTACCTTACATTTTCCTCATCCGCTTACTTTGCCATGATTCTCATATTCTTGTGCAACATCGTTTCATCCCTCCTTGAACAGATCTCACCATCTACGCCACTCCTCAACTCCATCCTCCAAGTCTTGAACTCCTGTACACCCCTATTTCACCTCCATACTCATTCCTCTACCTTTTTCCCTCCATCCATGCTTCAAAACCCCACTTCTGAACATTCTGTAGAAAAATTACAGAACATCCTGTAGAACCCCTGCAGACTTCCTGTAGAAGCTCACGAATGAGGTTTCTTGATAGCCAAACTCTGTGAAACTCTCTGGAAGGGTGTTGGGGACTCCTTAGACCCTCTCTGAACCTTCCCAACCTCTTCCAATCATTTCTCCTCCTTGATCCACCTCTGCACAGTCAAAAATAGTTAAAAGCACATGCATGATAATTCCAACAACTTAATCAAAAATACAAAAAGATGTTTTCTTCAGATAGAGGTAGTCTAGACACATGTATTTTACCTTCATAGAAGTAATGGCATCTCTTTCAGTAGTTTTCATGCTCTCCTTTGCGTCAGTAGGACTAGCTGGTAGAATTAGGGTTTGCTAGGGTTTGTGTTTCTTTTTGGCTTTCATTTTCTTTTTGCAATTAGATTAGCTTCCTTCGATTTAGCTTTCATCCATCAATTAAAAATCTTCTTCTAAGAGCTCATAGAAGTTGGCTTAAGCTCCTAGTGGACTTGTGCGAGCTGACCAAGTGACAGCTGTGGCAAGAGCTAGTACTTGTCCATACAGCACCGTCGCTTCCAAGTTTGTTACGAACTACCGGGTTGATAAAATTAAAGAAGGGAGTTCCAGGAGTTGTAGCATTATTGGTACAATACTGGAGCCCACCAGTGATCCTGGCATGAAGCCCTTCCAACTATTCTTGAGCTGTGTGAAGGTCTGCAATGTATTATTCTTCCGTCTGCTGGAATTTCTCCACTTCCACTTCTGAATCATCTACATCTGACTTGATTCACCTCTTTAGTGTCGGCTTATAGTACTTATGTTTATAGTCCCACACCCTTGTCCAAATGCTTGGGGCACTAAGATTATGCTTTGGTTGATTAGTCAGACAGTTGGTCCACCCATGTAGGGCTTCAGGTGACTGCTATTTACTTTTCCTAGAAGGGTTCTCCACTAAGTTTGACAAGTTGGACCGCGACTCCGTCTGTGACCTCTTGTACCACATATGGTCCCAACTAATGCATTTTGAATTTCCTGGGAAATGTTTTGAACTTGCTGCCATACAGCAGCACTAAATCGTTTACCTGGAATGTGTGCAACTTGATATGGGGGTCATGATAGGCTTCCTCACGTTGTTTCTGTACTTACTGATGGAATCCCGCTAGAAATCATTCTTCCTCAATTTCTCCCAATTGCGCAAGCCTTTCTTCCAAGGCATCGCGGTCTGACATTCCTGTAAGTGATGCTATTCGCAAACTGGATACAATGTATTCCATTGGCATGTCCTCTTCCATGCTATATACTAACCTGAAGGGTGTCCGACCTGTCAGTTTTTTGCACATGGTTCTATATGCCCATAAGACGGCAGGTATGTGTAGGTCGCAGTCATTTCGCTGCACATTAGATACTTTGGTCAGCACGGTCTCCAATATTTTGTTAAATGCTTCTACTATCCCATTGGCTTGCAGATGGTATGGTGTACTTTGCTGATGATACACTTACAACTCCTCGGTGAGCGCGTTCATGGTTTCATTCAGGAAATTCATTTCATGGTCACTCATTAAGATTTTCGGGCAACCAAACCATGTCAACATGTTGTAGAACAAAATTTTGGAAGTCGTAGTGGTCGTGTAGTCCTTAACCACCTGTGCTTCCGCCCATCGAGTCAGGTATTCTGTCGCAGTGATGATGTATGTGTACCTGTCTTCCCCTGAGGTTTAATCGGCCCCACAAAGTCAATTTCCCATTTTTCGAATGCCTGCAGTGTCATCTGTGGATTGAGTGGCATCTCATCCCTTCGTGATGGTTTTCCAATCCTTTGACATATGTCACAGGCCTGACAGTCTGCTTTCAAATCTTGGTGCAGGGGTGGCCACCATAGCCTAGCATGCAGAATCTTTTATGTAGTTGCGCGTCCTACATAGTGTCCTGCAGCACTCCCATGTGCTTCTGTGAGGATATGTCCTCGTTCAAACTCAGGTACATATCTTCGCAATATCTCATCGTTTCCAAGTTTGTATAGGTTCCCACGATGACAGAAAATTCCACCACGCGCACCATGAATTCCCTTTTTTGCTGGACAGAATATTCCTTCGGTATAGTCCTTATGGTTAAAAATTCGATTATATCTTCGAAGTGGTCGTCAATGATGCGCACTGTAAAGAGTTGTGCATCAGGTAGGCCTTCTTCCAAATTTGTTAGCTCCTCGCCTGTCTTAATTCGTGATAAGTGATCTGGTCCTACATTTAGGCATCCCACTTTATGATGACCTCAAAGTCATATTCTTGAAACAGTAATATCCATTTGGATATGCACCCCCCCAACACAGGCTTGTTCACCAAGTATTTCAACGCGGAATGATCAGTATACATTTTGAAGTGCCCGCCAAGTAAATAGTGTCGGTATTTCTAGAGTGCGTACACCCTTGCCAACCCTTTGCGCTCAGTAGTAGAGTAGTGCTTTTCAGCTTTGGATAGCCGCTGACTCATGAACGTGATCGAGTGATCCACGCCCTCCGTGCCTTCCTGCGTAAGTACAGCTCCCATTGCAATACACGATGCATCAACATGTACATGAAATTATACATCCCATTTTGGGAGGACCAGGATGGGAGCAGATGCTAGTTTCTCCTTGAGAACATCCAAACTTTTCATACAATCATCATTACAAGAATATGTAACATCCTTTTTCAATAGTTATTCCATTGGTACTATTATTTGTGCATAGCTCTTCATAAACTTTCTATAGTAACTAGTGTGCCCCAAAGTAGCGAGTATTTTCTTGACACTTCACGGCGCTTCTAGATTGAGAATAACAACAATCTTTGTAGGGTCCACCATCAGTCCTTGTTTCTAGACCACATGGCCGAGCAGGTTTCCAAAGGGAATGAGTAAGGTGCACTTTTTAAGATTCAGCGCAATCTGGTGTCGGCGGCAAGTATCTAGCATCAACCGTAAGCTCGGTATATGATGTTTAACAAACCCAAATACAATCCAATCTTCGAGATAGACCTCCAGGAAGTTTTGGATGTATTCCTTGAACGTCACCACCACTATGCATGAAAATATCTCTAGCACGTTCTTCAGTCCAAAGGGCATAACAGTATATTGAAAGCAGCCCCATTCAGTTGCAAAGGTTTTCTTGCTCCTATCTTCCGGCGCGATCTTGATCTGATGGTACCCTTAGAATCCATCTGTGAATGAGTAAGCTTCCTGAATGCCAACATTCTCCAATACTTCATCTGTGAATGGTGTTGTGAATGGATTTTGATGACAAGCATCGTTAAGCTTCCTGAGGTCCACACATATTCTAATTTTTCCATCTGTTTTTCTCCTGTACTACCATAGGACTCACCCGTCAGATCCTTAGACTAGTTCAATAATTCCGGCTGTGAGCATTTTTTCTAATTCATCGTGGACCTTTTCTTTATACTTTGGATTCAAGTGGTAAGGTCATTGCTTAACTGGCTTTGCGTCCGGTTTCAGAGTGATCTTCATCATCCCTAAGTCGCCAATGATCCCCTTTAAGTCCATGATTTTGGTCGGGAACAAGTATTGATAATCGCGGAGTAACTCGGCGACCTTATCTATCGTAGCATCATCCCAATAGTCCCCAAGCATCGTGTACTTCAACTTCCCGTTTGTGCCAACGTTTATCTGCTTTGTTTTTAGCGGAGTCATGATGTCGAGATCCGCAATTGTTGGTCCTCGAACCTCATGACAACCTTCTATTTTTGGAATATTAATATTTCAAGGGTCATCATCATCCTCCTCCAATTGCACGTTATAACATTCTAGGGCACTGCTTAAAAGCATTGCCCATGCTGGCTAAAGTAGTTCCAGTGGCTCCTATGGTATGTTGAAGATGGCTGCTTTTACTACTTGTAGCGCGTCGTCAACAATATCTAACCATCGGTCTTCAAATGTAAATGTTAACAAAAATCCCTCACGTGAGTCATCCCATTCACTCGTACCATTTCGGAATTACTTCTTAGTATACCAGTTCATGGGTATGACATCCAGGACATGGTAGAATAAATGTACCCATTCAGGTTGTGGTTCTTCTCCATATGCTTTGGTCAATCTCGCGAGGTGCGTGCGCAGGTCATCTCGTCCATCGTATTTATCTTCTATCAATATTTGTGGTTTCCCAAATGTAGCTGCATCATTCTTCTACATCCGTGCTAGTTCTCAAAATCCCCTTGATGTGTTCCCCACTAGTGCACAGGTGTTGGGCGTAGCACCCACTTCAACGCATCGAACCACTATTGTTCCGGTACTGCGCTTTCAAACTTGCTCAAGAATTCATCCACCGTTGTCAATCCATCATATTTTGGTAGGTCTCAGGCCTGTGTTGTTACGCAACGCAATGATCTAATCATCATGTTTCAATTCAGCATTGCCACTTCGTTCAAATGATTGTGCTAGTGCTCGATTTCTTCGTGTGAATCCAAGGTGTAGGAGCTTGCACGCTCCCACGAGATCCCTCTAGCGGCAGTCGTATTCACCCAATCCTGATCTCGCACAGTTATCCTGTAAACAAAATCCAGCTTATCATCGCGCACTAGTCCATTGTAGAATGCTCCTTCGGTCGGGTCTATCGGGACTACTACGCGTAATGATTTTCTCTCAAATATCATCTTCTTCTTATTCAGCTTGATCACTCCATTCATATCAGTGGCCAAATCTATTCCTAGCAATGCAGGATAGGGATTGATGTCAACAACAATCTCTATTACCTGAAAATCCGTTTGTGTGCTCGCGGCTTCGATATCAACTCTTACTCCTTGTAACCTCCCGATGGGCAAAATCTTCTGTTTGTTTGCCATTCATAATTAAATAGGTGACCACTGTAACATGGGTCTGCCCATGCGTTCCCATGTTTTCTTTGGTTACACATTCGCGTCTGACCCCAGGTCTAGGATTACCTTATCCATTTCAGATTCACCCATCTGCACTGTCAATCTCATTTCCCTCCTAGTGCACAATGCATGCTTTCCCAGTTTTCGGACTACATGCGATTCTCCCAACCTTGCGCACCTAGTGATCAGCTCTTGTAGTCCCTTAACTGCCTTGTTGTCATGCAGTAATTTCATGCATGTATCCAGAAAGGTAGTAAGCATGGAAGGATCCCTTCCCGACTCTAGTTGGTCCTTACTACCTGAAGTGGAGACCTCCGTGAAGATCTTCTTAGCTTCCATGAATGTCTCCCTTCCGCATTCTAAGTCAAACTCTGGTTCCTTGACAGGAACCTTGCGAACCCATGCATCTCACTCGGGTTGCTTCCCCTTATCTCCCATTGTGGTCACGCCACTTCTGAGCATCATGTTCACATTTGGGTCTTCTTTGCGCGGTTCAGACCTTATCATTTGGATATTTTGAGTTGGAGAAGGCTGGAGTACCCCTTTCTCACGCATCTGTGTAATCAACATAGGACAATCCACTGTTTCATGATCAAACTGAGCACAGTAAGAATAGGTTAACCTTGTTGGGTTAGTACAATCACGGGCATAGTGCCTTGGCCCTCCGCAATTGTAACAAATTAACTGTCTACAGCCCCTTCCTAGTCCCATTCCTCCTCATCCTCGACCTCACCCCTGAAATCCAGTGCGCGCCATCTCCACAGCTAGGTCGAGGGCTCAGGTGTCGCACTTGGCCCTGCCTCTGCTTCTGGTCTTAGTGGCATTGGTTCCCCACCTGCCAAGTAGTTCGCTAATACTGGACAATGATCCTTGTCGTGGCCCTAGCCTTTGCATTCTATTAACCATACTTGCTCACGTGCCTCTAGCCATGGTGTCCTATCCTGCTCCAAGCTCTACATTTCCAGGCAGAGATTATGTAGTTGCACACAGATTTGTTGAACTCCCAAACCAGGATCTTGTATCGGGGTCTCATGCAACCTCATCTCCATCTCCAATGCTTCGTCCTGGGTTGAAAGCTTCTGTTTTGACAGTCCCATCATTAGGTGTTGTGTCAGAGATGCCACAAACCATGCGTGGTGCTGTGCATCCGTTAGCGTCATATTAGACTCGCGGATCATACTCTTCAGCCATTGATCCAAATCCCAGGGGGTCTCGTCCAGGAGCATTGTGATCTCTTTAGACCTGATGATTGAATGTGTCTCTAATTTCGGTCAGCTAAATTTTCTATTCAATGCATTCTGGATCTGTGCTATCCCTGAATTTGGGTGATTGTTAGAGTGCTTGATATACCATTTTAATGCACAATCCTTCAGTACGCTCACCAATGTAGCCTTCTTAATGTTGTCGTCCGTGACCCCTTGCGCTTCCCACACTACTCTCACCATGAACCAGAACAGGTCCGGATCCTCATTCCCTACTCCTCTAAATATGGGTAGCTTAATCATGCTTTCCATGCTAAACTGTCAGGTCAGTGGAGTTGGAGTGGGTGCAGATGGAGGGGAGCGAGGTGAAGCAGGTGGTGGCATAGGTGGAGGTGGTAACTGTGTAATGTGCTACTTTATCAAACTAATCACACTTCTCAGAGAGAACCGAGCGAGCTCTTCCTCGCTCCCTTGCGATGGTGAAATTAACAGATTATTTTCTAATTCCCTGCTACCTTTTTAGATCTTTCTGCTTCACGTCATTCCAAACATTAATGTATTTCCATAACCCGCTTTTCACATAACAGCATCTTAATTCAGCTATTCAAAGATTTATTGTACTTACCTAGCGGTCCCTTGAGAAAACATTGTTCTGCTTCGTTGTAGCTCATGATCGTCTCTACCGTGAACTCTATGATAAATCCCCCTATTATCCAGTCAAGCCAGTGGTCCACAGCTTGCACGATCTTGTCTTTTGATGCCTCTAGTTTGTGCACTAATTCGGGAGTCCACACTATGGGTTTGTCGAGCTTACTGCTTCCCTGGCTATCAGCTAATCTCGCGATCCACTCATACAACTCAGAAGGAAAGGACGCAAAGAAAATTACATGGATTTCCGTATACATGTGGTGAACCAGCCACCTTCTCTCAGATACTTGCAAAGTTCTATTTTCCCGTGTCACGAACTCGTGAATTTTCTTGTCCAACCACTCTTCAATTTCCTTCTTTATTGGGTTCCAGTGGCATGACATCAGACATCCCTTCGGCAGATCCCTGTCCTGGTAATGGAACCATTTGTTGGCTACGTGGGGCCTAACCCAGGTTTAGCAGTGAGGTTAGCCAAGCAAATCTCGGTACTACTGGCCCTTTCGGCGACAGTCCGTGGAGCATAAACTAAGGTCTCACTCGAAGTAGTATGGGAGGGTGCTGGAACAAGGTTTCTGCACCCGAGGGATGTCTTGATGAGGGTTCTAGAAGTGCACGACCCTAACTTGCGCGCCGTGCTGCTCCGCACATATTTCTTATCCTTTGCAACCCGTGTGCACCTTTGTGAATACAGTATTATCCTGATCCAAATATTTATTGTGCTAATTTATTAGTTCTTTAACTTAGATAGTGTGAGATCAATGTTCTTATTACTTATTTACCTTCATATAAGTGTGCATAACCAAAAAAATATAAACTCATAAAGATAAACAACACATAGAAATCAGATTTTCAAATAGATGCACAATATTCTGAATCAACTTAACTTTAGTAATGATCCTTTCCAAATTCATTTCAATATAGACCTGACTCCGCCTGCGCACTCACCTATAGGGGCCTACGCACACAACTGTGGACTCTACTAGGCCTCTGCGCACTTAGCTACAGAGCCTCTTCCTTCTACTATGACCCAAGACACTTCAGATCCAACTCCTATTCTCTAACAATGCCTTCGCATCTATTTTCTTGCCAAAACTCTAACAACTTTGACTCCTTTTACACTTAGAGCCTCACTCTATTTATACAATCCCATGGTCCACGGACCATGGGTAGGCTAACACACTTTACATTGCGTTACATTATTTTAGGGTGGACAACCCTAGACTCTTGTGCTCCGTGCCCGCATTTCGCGGGATTCTTACATTATATTGACAAAAATTTGGGCTTTAAGCCTAAAAAACTTGTTATGGGGAGATCTTCTGCCCAATAATTAGTTTTGAGCAGAAATGATAGTCTGAGGATCGGGCAGGCCCTAAACTTGACTCCCATGCATTTCTCCAATTTTTAGGCCCTATAAAAAAGCTAGAAAGAGATTAGAGATATCTTGGAACACCTCTGTTCATCATTGCAGTTTGAGTTATATTTTGATTGTGGATGCCTTATTTCTTTGTTGCCTTCTTCTTCTATTTTGTGGCCTAGGTGATTACCTAATGGCCTTGGAGTTCTCTATTTTGATTAGGTCTCTCTTAGGAACTTCCATTGTGTTCCTTTCTTCCTTCTTGTAGCAGCATTCTTCCTTCAAAGTCTTCTAACTATTTGGGAGTGATGAGAAATGATGTAGAGGGATTGGATGATGATGCTAAGTCTCAAAGGGAGTAGTGTAGGTATGTGAAAATGGAGAGGATGCTCTATTCTTTTTTTCTCTTTCAAAAATGAAATGGGATGGATGAATGATGAATATATAGTGAATATGAAGTCAATGGATGGCTTGGAGTGCTGTGGTGACTTGGCCTTTGCAAAAATTGCTTCTTTCAACTGCTGTCCTCATTCCTTGAAATCATCACCCTTCATAATTTGACTTGTCAACATTGCATGAGTGAAGGAGTGAGATGCAATTAAATAGTTGAAAACGGATGAGACTATTGACCCATCCTTAGCTTATAAAACCCCATCTCTCATTCATTGACAACAAATTTCTAACTATAATATGCTCAAGATAATAGGTCAAGAATATTGCATACTTGTACCTACTTGATGGTTGTTGGAGAGACATGCATGTTGCTGCTAAGTTGATGTTGATGTGAAGGTGTTGAATAGTGATGGTGATGATCCTAATGTTGCTGCTAAGCTCTAGAGGAGCTTCCTTAATCACTGGATCTCTTTGCTGAAGCTGACTGCAAATAGTTAACTAATTCATCATCATATTCCCCAAAATTTTCAAAGAAACCCATCCAATTGCGCCTTGTTAATATCTCTAGTACAGGAGGGTGATGATGAATTCTCACTGTGTTGACGGGTTCCCCGTGCCATTTTTCATTAATGGATGGATGTTTGTATAGGTATGATACCAAATTTAAAAATTCTGTGTATACAATTCTTGTATGCTGCAATCACTTTCAACAAAGTTGAAGTGTTTTTTTATGTTCCTTTCACTTGGAAAAATGTGGGGAAATGTAGAGCCTACCTCCTTAACATTTCTTGATGAAGCCAACCTCTATTTTTCCCTTTTAAAATTGCTCACTGCCAATCTTGTAGGTGACGTTTTGTATCCTGTAGGATCTTAGGGAATCCTGTAGGTTTACATGAAAACCTTTTGTTTTTTCCATATCTCCCAAATGGTGGAATGAATTGACCTAAAACTTTCTGAGCATGTTTCCATCATCATTATGCACGTCCCCATAAAAAAAATTGGTCAATGGATGCACGGAGCTTGAGAAACACTAAAAATGGATGAACGTGATGGAGGTCGATTTCATGGAAACCGTGCACTAGAATTTTTTGAAATTTCTTGGACATGTTACCATCATCTATATGCATCTCCACATGAAAAAACTTTTTAAATGAATGCATGGATATCAATAAAATGCAAAAGAGGTTTTAGGTGATGGAGGCTGATTTCTCAAAACATGTGCACTGGAATTTGCTGAAATTTCTTGAAAATGTTACCATCATCCATATGCATCTCCCCCTAAAACAACTTGTGAAATGGATGCATGGTTTTCAAGATATGGCAAAAACAAATTTTTGCTCTATGCATTTTTGTATCCTATAGTAAAATAGAGCATCCTGGATTTTTTTAGGACAACAAGCAAATTGAATGGTAGAAGCTTGAGAATGATGGGTGGATGGTGAAAATAGATGAAGGTGATGGATTGGAATGGCCTTGGCCTTGTTGGAGCATTTGAGCAAAGGAGGAGAAAGTCAATATTTGACTTCTTTTGACTAAACTTCACCAATTTTCCTTTTGTTACCAACTTGTTCTTGTTGGTTGCAGATGTTGGAGAGTACATGCATTCATCTGAGAGATACATGAAATACATATTTTTTTTTCTCTTTTTTTCTTCTAGGCCTACTAGCCGCCCCAAGGAGGTTTTCAACTAGTAGGTCTGCCTAGGCCAGTCAAAGGAGGTTTTCACTTAGGATCTTTTTCTTTTTTCCTCTTTTTCTTTTTTGTCAATCCATTGACTGCCTCATGGAGGTATTCAATGAATGATCCAATATTGGGTGCCTCCAAGGAGGTTTTCACCTGAGATTTTTATTATTTCTCTTTTTTCATCAATTTTTTTTATTTTCTATCCTACCCTACTTGAGAAACAAAATCACTTTCAAGTATAAGAATACTTCCAATGGACCCATGTGCACAACAGGATGACATAAAAAATGATGTGAAGGCTTGAAATGTATGCTTTCACATGTACCTAGATTTCAGAGACCAAATGATTTGACCTTGAAACGATCAAGCATAGTTGAAGAAGAGAGTGATGCTCCATCTTGTTGATTTTCTAGAACCAAACGCCAATATAACTTTGATGTTCTTGGTTTTCTTGCTTGTCTAGACCATTCTTCATGTCTTCCTCTACCATGGCGTTCAAATCTTCCTCTTTTTGTTGATTGCTAATTTGAATATATGGAGGATTTTATGGTAACCATGAGAGAGATTTCTCAATCTATGATTTGGATGTCTTCTCTTCATCAAGTTCAACCCATGATTATTTGATCTTCTCTTTTTAAATCTTCTTATTCAAGATGTAGTCCTTCAATAGTATCAAGAGAATCTCTTTTATGCAATAATCTTCCTGATCTATGGTGAATACCATTGAGCTCAAGAGGAGATGTTTGGAAGTGTTGTGCCTCAGCATTGTAAGTGGGTTGAGCTACTTCAATGTGTGGGTTTGCAAATGGTTGTATAGGTAGTTGAGTGGGAGTGTATATTTGAGATGGATGTGGATGGGGTTGTGGTTGTGGTGGAGGTGAATGGTAGGGATAACATGGAGTTGCATATGGAGAATATTGAGGAAAATATTGAGCATATTGTGGATGGCTCCCATAAGTTCATTGCCAACCTTGTTGCCAAGATTGTTTTTGGGGCTAATATGGCCAATGTTGCCAAGGAAAATGTGTGTTCCAATTACTTTGAGGTGGATATGCATAACCTTGAAATTGTGAGTTAGGCTCTTGCACCATATCAGGTTGAATAGGTTGCCATGGTCCTCTTGGAGCTACATAACATTACTGCATTGACAACTAACTTGCTCCACTATCCTCTTGATGATATTCCTTCAACCTTGGTAATGATGGACAATGTTTAACATCATGTGATTCTGCAACACAAATATGAGCATTTTCTTTTCCTCCATCTTCCATTCTGAACATTTCTACTTGTTTTGTTAGATTGCTAATAATTTATGTTTTAAAATTGTTAACACCCAGGTTGTTCCCTATGACTCCCAAGGGAATACGGCCGGGGTAACCACTAACCAATCTTTGGATTACAGTGCCTAGCCACACTGTAATCAGAGAGGGCTCTCTCTTTATAATTTGTCTCTGTTTTGGAATGATTTTAGGCTAGCTATGAAATGAGGGTGTTTAGTTTTATGCTTTGGTTGAGGGATATCTTTCTGTACTTGAAGTGTGCAATCTGCAGATGAGTTTATTTCATTGGGCAATGGAGTCTGTGGCTATAAGTGTTTAGAAACCTTGAGGTGATTTACTGAAATTACAGGGCCAATTGAATATTTCATATAACAAAGTTAGATTATGATGGTGACATGTAAACAACCAGTGAAAAGCATTTAAGAATTTTCCACTAAAGCTGGGGTGTGGGGAAGAGATAGATGCCTCAGGAGCAAACTTGAATTCCTGAAAATATTTATCACAGTGAGAGATATAGCTTGAAAGTGTAGCAATTAAGAATTACACCTTATTTACTCTATCTGGAAGAAAACATTTATAACAGCTTAGATTGAGTCCAGGGTAATCTGCGATTAAATCCTGGAACTATTCTTTTACTTTGCCATTAAGTGTAAAACACAGAAACATGAAAGAACATGAAAGACTAGAAAACATATAACACAGAGGTTAAAAGAAGACTTATTGTGCTATGAAACATGCAGGAATCCAGTAACAATCAGCCAGCCACCACAGTGCATCAAGGAACACAGAGCTTTGGAAATTCCATCCACCTTTTGTATTATTTCTCTGAGAGTTATACAGCAACAGAAGTATAGAAATGAAATCAACAACAACCCTTGCAAACTCATGCGAAGGGGACTTTATAGAAATGATTATACAAAATATCTCAGGCATTGAGTCATCTGAGAGAGAAATATCTTCATTACTTCGTACAGAAAAGTAGAAAAGAAGTTATTGCAGCTTTGAATGCAACATAACTGCTCTTTAAGTCTGTCAGAGGATATTTTGACCTTTGGAGGTCACTGAGTCGGTTGGAACGCTTTGCTTTAATGCTGGAAAATGTGCCTTTACGTTTGCTGCGCTGTATTTTCTCGGCCCTGCCACCTGTGACTGTGCTTGCTGCTGTGGTGACCGAATAGCCCTGCTGAGTTGGCTCAGCCTTTCATCTTTCCTCTGTATGCTTATCTACCAAAATTTTCCCTGTGTATGATCACTTATAAATTGGACAAAACATAACATTACAGGTTCTGGCTTGATAATATTATCTGTGTCAATTTATTCCAGACTTCCTGTGTGGGCAATTGGTGCTTGATAATTGCCTCTATGGTTTCATCTGCTTCTGTATATTTATAGAAGTTTGGAGGCACATCGAACAAATGATTGATCTCGTTCATGATAAAAAACAGGTTTTCCACCCTATTATATAGAGTCTGCCCTGATGCTGGCCCTGATTCTGCTGAAGTGCTGGGTTGTCCTGCAATTTGACTTGCAGCAAAGGCATTGACCCTTTTAGCATAGTTTTCATGGGTAAGCAGTCTTCCCACACTGCTTAGTAGGATGGGGAGGCCTCTGTTTTGCAATACCTGAAACCTATCCATGAACTTGTTGATTTCGGTTTGCATGTCTTGGGTTCTCCTTTCCAATGTTCCAACCAGGTTTCTTAATGTCAGGACCCTTTTAACCATTGAGATTGTCTCAGTCCTGTGAGCAATTCCCATGGTGGCCAGTTGTGAGCTTGTCCTGTTATTCAATATGTTGATCATTCTATTGGCAGCATCAGGCATGTTGCCAAGGCTTGCTCTTGCTCTGTGTATTTCCCTATTTGCCTTTGTAATGAGTACTGACTGTTCATCTATGGTCTCAATGAACTGCCACTGATCAGTAATTGACTGGCCAATATTGGCCCACAGGACTGTTTTGAGCTCTGCTGTCACCTTATCTAGTGTGAGCTCTTTCTCAAGCTCAGTTATTCTCTTTTTGAGAGCTTTTATCTCTCTTTCCTTCTCAGCCACATTCTGTTTGCTCTTATCATATCTTTCATTTATTTTAGCCAAAGATTCTTTGGCTTGATTGAGCTCTAACATTTGAGCTTCCAGGACTTGAATTTCATTTTGAAGCTTCTGCATATCCAGACTATGAGTCTGCTCTGTTGTTGGTGCAGCTGTCGATGTAGTTGGTGCTATAGGTTCTGTTTGCTGAGGAGGAGGCGTAACAATGGGAGCAGTTTCCTCAAGGTTGATTACTTCAGGAGGAGGCTTGGAGGTTTTCCCTTCTTCTCTTTGTTTCAAGGATGCCTGAAGTGCTGTTTTTGCAGCCTCCGATTCTCCTAGCTTTTCCTGTGTTTGGATTAGCTGCTTGTATAGAGATATGAGCAGATCTGTGGCATCTTTATCATGCCTCTGTTGGGCCACTTCATCTGTCTGAGGGTGAATTGTGGCTGGGAGCTTGATCTTTCTCCTTAGAGCTGCCATATCTGCATCCCTCAGCTTCAATATCTCTTGTATGCCCTTAATATCTTTGGGATCATGCCCAATCTCTATGATGATGTCCTCTAAGGACCTTATTCTGTTGTCCTTAGCCTGTGATGATGCTCTCTCCAATTCTAGCTGAGAGGCTGTATTGTTAAGGCTATTTTGTAGCCTGTAGTTATCCAATGTTTGGTCTGCCAAGGAAGCATAGACCATCTCACCCGTTTGCTTATGCAGTTCTATCTTGTCCATTGGGTGGATATCCTTGGCTAGGACTTCCAGGTTAGTCCTCAAGTAGTCAGAGGCAGATTGGGGCTGCACTCCTGTTGGCATAAAATGACTCATGATCATTTTGCCTTCCTGCACATCATATGCAGACATGAGTCTTTGTTGATTGGTGGGAGCCATGTTTAACAGATGGTTATATAGTTGTATCTTGATGGGCTCATTTCTCCTCTTAATGTCGATGAAATGTTGTTTGATGCTGGGTCCACCTTCTCTTTGCTGATTTGAGGAACTCACTTCTCCTCCCATTGCTCTATCCTGTTCCTGTTGAAAGGAACTTGCTGATGCTTCCCTGCTGGGTGGGACCATACCAAAAGACTGTCCTATTGGCATTTCTTCCTCTGAGAAGGGGTTAATTCTCTGTCTTTTCTCCCCATGAGTTGCTGATGTTGTAAGGGGAGTCTCTCTATCCCTTTTCCTGCTTGTATCCTCCTTTTGTGGAGTTTGGAGGATTGATGCCTCAGCTGAAGTTTCTTGCCTTGGAGGCACAGTTTGTTCAGTGGATTTAGGGGCTTCCACTGTTTGCTCTTGCTGGACACGCTGTTCCTGCCTTTGTCCTTCCTGTTGTTGCTGTTCTTCTGGCTGCTGCCCTTCTCCCTGCTGCTCCATCTCTTCTTGTTGCTGTACTAGGGTTTCCATTTGTTCTTCTGTCATAGGAGGTGGTTGTTCCACCTGCTTTTCTTTTCCTTTGCTGGATCTATGTGGAGTATTAACGGCATCTTGCTGATGTGTTGTTGAGGATGAGGCAGCTGCTCCAAGTTGTCTTTTATATGAGAGGGGGACCTGTCCACAAGTTTCTAAGTCAGCTTCTTTTTGAATATTTCTAGCCTCTCTTTCTAGCAGCTCTTCACTAGTAATTTCCTCTTCTAGGGTGCCCTCTTCCCAGCTCAATGCATTGGCATACTGCTCAATCTCAGGCTGCCTCACATGTGAATAGGTACCCAATTTGTATCTTATCCTCCTGAGGGAAACAAAATGATTGTGGTCATAGGGTATCCACTCAAAACTATTTTGCAGTTTGAGAGCCTCTAGGATACTATTTGCCTCTTTCCATCCCTCCTCTTTTTTGTTATATAGAAAAGGGCCCAGCTGGCTCCTTACCTTCAACTGTGCCTTCTTGTTCTTACTTTGGAAGTAGAGGTAGTCGGCATTCCCAAATTGCCTGAAGTATTCTAGGGCAAAAAGCCTCATGGGGACATACCTTGGCAGCCTATAAGGCTTCAACTCACAGCCATATACTCTGATGACTGTGTGGTTTTGGTAAAGGTACCAATTACCAATGCTGTAGGTTTTGTTTAGATGGAGAATTCTCCTCATGTCATCAGTTAACCTTGGAGGAGGAACACCATACAATAATGTCATAGCTGGATGTATGAATAAGTCTATGAACTCACAGTATGTGTATGGTGACACAGAGGTGCAATGAAAAACAGAGGTCCAAAACACAACTGACCTCGGATTCCCCTGGGCATTAACTTGTTTCAGGGGAATGAGGAAGCTGCCTGGTTGATAAAACAAGAACAGATGGTAAATGTAGGAAGTGTATCTGAACTATCTCTCCCTTTGCAGATTCATTAGCTGGTCATGGATCCTATCTGCAATATATGTGGCATAGTCATAATGTACAGCTGGAGGCTTCCCAGGAGAGAATATAGACAGCATTGCCATTATAATATCATCCACATCCTCCATTCCCTTGAACCCTAGGACATAGCTGATCAAATCCACTAGCATTCTGCCCAATTCATTTAAGTATGCATATCCAATAGGAAGAGTTCTGATGGCTTCAGAGCCTGGTTGTACAAACAGCTGGTTGATTTTGATGATCTGGTCATTTGACAACTTAGTCCCCTTCTTTATCAAGTTCTGCATGTAGAGGGGGGTCAATGGTTTTGCAGTGTGGAAATGCAACATCTCATTTATGCTCTCTGGGGTAATATGGAACAGAATTGAGCCTGTGGGGCTGAGGACAACTCTTTGGCATGGATCATAGCACTCCTGGCATCTGTGGATCAATTCTGGCATAGGATTTACCTGGGGGAGGTTGTAGATGGGCAAGTTTGAGTCCCAAGTCCCTAGGATATCAGCTCCACTAAGGTGCTGGGCTTTCAACTCATTTAGCATCTGAATATTGTATTTAGAGCCTAATGGAAACCAATCCAACATTTGATAATCCATATCTCCCAGAGCTTTCCATTCTAACTCCCTATGAGGGGTATTGAGAGGCTTGATGTTCAGTGCAATTGGAGTTTCCATGGTCTATTTAAGCTTCTGACTTGTAGGTGAACTGGTTTGAAGTAAGCAGAATAACACAGAGGTGATTCCTTACAATGAAAGTGTGAATTTCAGGGACCAGAGGGTGAAGTGGGCACACAACAAATTGAAATACTGTTTGAATTACGAATAAGACCAATGTCTGGTCTCACTCTGTCTTTTGTGGCAGGTTTTTAATGGATTGACCAACTGTCTCACGATTGCGCGAGCAGTTTACAGTTTTTGATAAGAACTCGGGAAATCAAGGCTCAGCTGGTGGTTTTCGAGCTTGCAGTTGGAAATAGAGGCTTTGCAGAGGGAATTTGCCGGTAAAATGATGAGTTTTAGTGTCCTTTGAGCCTTCTGAGTAATTTACAGACAATTTAGGCGTATGGAGGATAAATGATGAGAAATACCTGGTAAACAGCGAGCAATGGTCGTAAATGTGGGCAGAATTGGTGCTCTGGAGGTCTCCAGGTCGATTCCAGTGGGGTGGCGCAGTTTTGGACGTAAAAGACCATGCAGCGGAAACAATAGCGATTGAGCGAAAAGGTATGCAAAACGTGATTTTGGCAAAAATATGGACCTTTTGGCAATTTGGTGCCTTTTCTCGGATGACGTCAGCATGACGTCATAGGGTGGGGTCAAGATCGGATGACGTCAGCATGACGTCATCGGGTGAGGTGGCGAGCTGCTATTGGTCCACGGGGATGATGCGGTGGCAGACGCGTTGGCACAGGGGCGGACAAAAGTACTGATGCGATGGCAGGGTGGCGATGACGTGGGAATGACGTGGGACCTGCAAACCGGGCGGTAAGTGCCATAGCGGTTACGGTTTCTCGGAGCGCTTACGATACGGTCCTGGTTTTGTCAGAGGCTGCTCCGAGAGACCCGAGAGGGTGACACGTGGCCGAGGACTAACGTAACCCTTCGTCATTTTATCGGGCGCTAACTGTCGGGCCTGGGGCCCGCTCCGATATCAATGAGGACCGTCGGATCACTTGGGTCCGATCTGACGGTTGACGGAAGGGCGATGTGATCGGTGGATACGGACGCGGGCGGAGGAATAAACAAATATTTCTTTTGGGACATGTGCTCAGCGGGAAAGATTTAGATATGGTATTTTTCAATGTTTTTCAATATATTTCGAAAAATCAAATATATGCGCCAACTTTGGTTAAGCGGCAAAAGTGGGTTTTTTCATAATTTCAAAGGGGTTATGGGTAGGAAGGGGTTTTTATAGGGTTTTTCTTTGCAAATGACGGTTTAATGAGTGGAATGACTTGAAACAAGGGAGAGAGATGAGGTATAGGTTCATCAAAGTGACCAGATGTCATTTTGATTCCTTTTTAGAGAACATATGGCTATAATGCCAAGGGGAGGGATATTTATACAAAATTTGGGGTTTATACACCATGGTGTTAGTACTAGTAGGGGAAAGGTAATATAGGGGATTTACATAGTAGTGTTAGAGTTAATATGGGGGAGAATGTGAATAAGGGGGAAAATCCCTAAGTTTATTTGAAACTTACTTAGTTTAGGGAGTAGATCAAAATGAAAAGAATTTTTAGACAAGAAATGTGGCTTCTAAAAGATTAAGAACCACCATGAAACCATAATCTCTTCCATGAATCTCAGCTGATGAGGGAGTGTTAGTAATAAAAATGGAAAAGGGGAAGAAGGGAGGTTAGACATGCTTCTTTCTTGCTGCAACTTGATGAAGAATGACACCTTCTCAATTGATTGATTTTGCTTTGGTGAACAGGGTTAGCACACATGCAACTTATAAGAAATGACCTTTCTGCAACCCCAACAGCCTACCCATCTATTTGCCTAGCATTTTTTGTTTCTTCTTGGAGGGTGCACTTGGACTTGCAGACCCTTACTTGCCTTTTCTTTTCTTTGGCTTTTTCTTTTGTTTTTCTATCTACTTCTACCCTTATTTCTTCCAAGGTCCCAGATTAAGCTGTTGGGAGCCTTTTTTCTCTACCTAAACTACTTTTCTGCCAAGATTAAACAGTTTGGACAGACTCCTTTCTCTATTCTACAACTGAAAATTTAAAACATGACATGGTCCAGATTAGACTGTTGGACCATCCATCAAAATTTGAGTCCATACCAAGCTATAAACACAGATTGGATTCTCTTGGAAATATGTGATCTTTGAATCATCAAAGCAGAGCATATTTGGACCGTTTCATAGCCAATCATGAAATATGAAACCTATTGGTATAGGTAGCTAACAGTGGCTCCACATGGGGATGGTGTTTCATTTGAAAGACCAAGAACAACAGGTCAGATTGCCTTGCTCCTTGACTGCTCTTGCCAATCTTGAAGTTTGCTGCTTTGAAATGCCAAAATTGTGTGCTTCTCTTCTTGGTAGACCTCTGATTCTATTTACCTTTTGCTGGCAGTTTTAAGAAAACTTTGAGAAATTTCATATTTACATGTTGACAGAAAATAATATATACATCTGGATATGTACAAGGGAAAACTCAGGCTGCACTTATGGGTGATATTCAAAATAGTGCTTCAGCATCCTGCCATTCACAGGACCTTCATCCAAATCAGTTTCATTGAGACTCTTAAGGAAATAAGTGTTGTTTCCTTGTACTGCTTGGACAGCAAATGGTCCTCTCCAAAGGGAGTCAAATTTTCCATGTTTTCCCTTATCCTCTCTTCTTGCATCCCACTTGAGGACTTTGTCACCAATGTTGAAATCTTCTGCCTTAGTTCTTCTATCAAAGGCCTTCTTTAATTTTTCTTGTAGAACTTGAACTCTGCTGAAAACTTGGTCTCTAGTTTGCTGTAAACATATGATTTGATTGATTCTTCTTTGCATATCATTTGGTTCAGCTTGGCTTTCTTGAAGAAGTTTCATAACAGGCACTCCTAGTGATGAGGGAAATTTGGCCTCTAATCCATAAACCAACTCATATGGGCTGGTCCCAATTGATCTTTTGGTTGTTAGTCTATCTGCCCATAGGGCATTCACAAGCTTCTTATGCCAATTCTTTTTGTTCTCTTCTAGTACTTTCTTTATGATATTTACCAGACTTTTATTTGATGACTCAGCAAGGCCATTTCCTTGGGGATAGTATGCAGTGGAATGGCCCAAAGTGATGTGAAATTTATGGCAGAAGTTCACCATTTTCTTGGATCTGAAAGCAGCAGCATTGTCTGTTATTATTTTGTCAGGACAGCCAAATCTAGCCAATATGTTGTTCTCCAAGAACTGAATGATAGTGGAATCATTTGCTTGTCTGCATGGAACAGCTTCAATCCACTTGGTGAAGTAGTCTGTGGCTGTCAAGATCCATCTATGTTGGCCTGAGGATGAGGGGTGAATTTCCCCAATGAAATCCAAGCCCCATTGTTGAAACAGTCTCTCTGTTGCAATAGGCCTTAAGGGAAGTGGCAGCAACTGTCTCTTTCCCTCAAACACTTGACATTTATGACATGAGGTGGTGAATTTCTTGACATCAGAGAACATGGTGGGCCAGTAGTACCCAGCCCTTAGTATTTTATCCACAGTGGACTTCCATTACAAGTGTCCACCACAGTCACCTGCATGAAATTCCTTTATGATGTTGTCAGTTTCATCCTCAGTTAGGCAGTTTAGCAATATTCCTTCATGGTTTCTCCACAATAAATTTCCATCCATAACACAAAATTTAGAAGCTTTCATTTTTAAAAACCTACATTTAGTTCTGGACAATCCTGGGGGAGCACATAGGTTTTGCAATACATAACATATATCAGAGTACCAAGGGGATTGTTCAAAGGCTACATTGATCTTTGGAGTCGCCAGCTCCGGTTTGCTGTCCAGCTGGTTAATGTCTAAGGCTTGGAAATTTGCTTCTGTCATTAATTTGGCCAAGCCTTGCCCTTTTATTAGTTTTGTAGGTTTTATCTCAATGTCAAATTCCAAGATGTTGGCAATCCACTTTCCTCTTCTGCCCTCTAAATTTTCTTGTGTGAGAATGTCTTTGACAATAGGACTTGGCACATATGCTATAACATGGGAATAGAGGATATAAATCCTAAAGTCTTTAATGGCTTTGACCAAAGCATAATCTTGTTTTTCCATGATTTGATACTTTAAAGGTGCATCTCTAAGAGCTTTGCTAAAGAAAGCAATTGGCTTCTCATTTCCTTGGTCATCTTTTTGCAATAAAACAGCAGCAATAGTATGCTGGGAGGCAAAAGAGAAAATGATAAAGTCCCTGTCAAATTGAGGATTGGTCAAGACTGGGGTTTGGGTAAGGGCCAGTTTTATACCTTCAAAGGCTTGATTGGCTTCAACAGTCCACTTGACTTTTGAATCTTTCTTTAGCATGTTATTTAATAATCTGATTAGTTCTGCTAAGTTTGGGATAAACCTTCTTAAGAAATTGATTTTTCCCAAGAATCCTTGCAACTCTTTGACATTTCTTGGGTGGGGCATTTGTAGGATAGCCTGTATCCTATCTGGGTCAATTCTAATGCCATCTTTAGAAATGATGTGGCCCAACAGCTTGCCTTCCTCTAAACCAAACAGGGATTTCTTGGGATTCAAGGAAATTCCATATTTTCTGCATTTTAGGAAGATCTGTCTCAAATGTTTTATATGTTCTTGGTCTGATTTTGAGAAAGGTGTAAGGTCATCTAGGTAAATGACTAAAAAGTCATGAATCTCCTTGGCAAAAGCAATATCCATGGCTCTTTGAAAAGTTGCCCCTGCATTTTTCAATCCAAAAGGCATCTTTACATATTTGAAAGTTCCCCATGGGGTAGTGAATGTTGTTTTATCTTGATCATCAGGGTGAACCAGGATTTGATTGAAGCCTGAAAATCCATCCAGTAATGAGATCCTTGAGGCCCCTACTACCCTTTGGAGAATGTGATCCATCTTGGGTAAGGGATAGTTGTCTTTGAGGGATACTTGGTTCAGATTCCTTAAGTCCACACACAGCCTAATTTCACCAGTCTTCTTTCTTGTAGGGACTAAGTTGGAGATCCATTCAGAGAATCTGATTGGTGCTATGATGCCAGCCTTGAACATTTTCTGTACCTCTTGTTCCATTGCTGGAGAAGCATAGGATTGATTCTCCTCAATTTTTGTTTAAAGGGCTTTTGATCAGGTTTGAGAGGGATTGTATGCTGGATAACGGAGGTGTCATAGGACTTTAGGTCCTCATAACTCCATGCAAAGACATCCTGGAACTCTTTAAAGAGGTCAATGTATTTAGGCTTTTGGTCAGGAGGTAGAGAAGCAGACAATTTAATTATTTTGGGTTTGTCAATTGTACCTATGTTACATTCTTCAATGGCTGCATTTAAGGGCTGCATTTTTGGTTTTCTGGGGATATCATTTGAATCAAAGATGTCCTCTAGTGGGGTTAGGCCTGTTGGTAGAAAATTGTCTTTCAGCTCTATGATTTCAGTTTCAGCATTGGCCACTTCCTCACCATTGATTGATTGAATTTGCTGCATGTTTTCCTTATTGAAAATTGTTGGATTTAGCATTTGTTTCGTTGTTCTAGGTGATATTGGGTGAGTAATCTGTTGAAACTGTATTTGTGATGGACTTGCTCCATCAAGTATTTGTGATTGACTTGCTGTATCAAGTATTTGTGATTGACTTGTTGTATCAAGTATTTGTGATTGACTTGCTCCATCAAGTATTTGTGATTGACTTGCTCCATCAAGTATTTGTGATTGACTTGCTGTATCAGTGTCAATATTTAATCCTGCAAATTCTTGCTGCAGAGTTAAAAATGGTTTATTTGATTGTCATCCTCAAATACTTGCCAATCCTTAACATTGTTTGGAATGGAGGGTCTGTGTTTTACCTCAGCTGTAAAACAATGATGGGGCTCAAAAGGAAGCTTGCAGGTATTTGCAAAGGTGGCTAAACTATGAGCATGCAGATTGTGGGTTCTAGGAATTTTAGTGATTTGGAATTCAGAGAAAGAGTTTAGTACCTCAGCAATAGCAGACCTATAAGTCCTTAGTCTTTTGTCATTGGTGACAAAGTTTCCCTTCACTTGTTGAATAACTAAATCTGAATCACCCACGATTGAAACCCTGGCAGCTTGTAAGAACTTTATTAACTTGAGGCCTAGTAAAAGAGATTCATATTCTGCCATGTTATTAGTACATTTGAAGTTCAATCTATAGGCTCTGCCCTCTGCATGACTATTTTCTTTATTGTGTACCCAAACTCCAGCTCCTGCCCCTAATTTGTTGACTGAGCCATCAAATTCAAGGAACCATAGAATATCCTGTTGGGAAGGAGATTTAATGATCTGTTCATGGGCTGGCAATGTGAGTAGCAGTTGTGGTTTTTCCTCTAGCTTGTCTTCTAGGACAGTTTTATCATTTGATTGGGCATGTTTGATATTTTGAACAACAGCAGTATCTAGTGTTTGATTGACTGTTGTCTCATGGGTGATAATTCTTTCATTTGAGTCTTCCTCCTGTATGAGTATCTTGGTTTCAACCTCACCTTTTGAGGGAGTTGTGGTGTCATTGAAGAGAATGTATGAGTCTATGTCTGAATGGACAGCATATATGGGAAAGTTTTGAGGCTTTTCTTCACTGCTGACCATGTATTTCATGAGTGTTTCTCTGTACAGTCTTTTTGGTTGCCCAAAAACAGAGATGGTGGCATATGACATGTCTAATTGCAGGGAACCTTGGAGTTTAGCTCCCCAAGATCTTGATAACAGCATCCCATACTTAGGTGGAATATCAGCAACTACCACATCCATTAGGATTGTCTTGTTTGGGTATTGAACCAGAGACACACATAAGTCTTTTATGAGACCTAGACACTTGACTTGGCTGGAGTCAAAGGAAAACAGGTCCTTGTATGGTCTTGTTATGTCTAGATTTAATCTCTCCATGACTGCTTTTGGCATGAGATTGTGAGAGGCACCTGAGTCAAACATTGCATTATGTAATATTTTATCATGAATATGTAAGCTGACATAGAAAGGTAACACCCCTGTGACTACCGTTTTTCCATCCACTTCTGGGCCAAACAGGAGTTCTGGGGTGTCATCCAGCACATTGACATCATCTTTGTTGCTAGTGAGTTGAAGGGACTTTTTGATCTGTAATTTATAGATGTCATGTTTGGCTAGTTCTGAGAGAGGGATTGCTATCTTTAGTTTGCCAATTTCAGTCTCTAGGTCAAAGGGTTTTTCAGATTGGGTCTTGGGGTTATGGATAACAGTCCTTTCCTTGTTCATTAAATCTATTTCTTGATTTTTATCTTGACTTTGGGACTTATCCTTTTTACTCATCTCTTGAGGAGTAATAGTTGAATTGGGGTGAGAGGACGAAGTGGCCACAGGTTGCTGTTTTAAGGACAGTGGTTCAGTGACCTCTTCAATAATCACTTCTTCCGTAGGTGAATTTGTTTTATCATTAGGCTCTGTGACTATGACTCTTTCAGGCTGCTGATTATCCTTTATCTTTTCAGGCTGGTTTACATTCACAATTCTGCTCCTTAGCTTGTACTATTTATGGACTTCATAGACAACAGTATCATAGCCTTGTTTGAAGTCAAAGGATTCACCTGATTTAGTTTGAAACAGTTTGATTTCATCGTCCTCATGATCTTCTTGTGTTAAGAAAACCTGACTTTCACCATCTAGACCCATTAAATTAATCTCAGGATCTTCATTGGGCTCTGTTGATGTGGAAGTTTCTGCATAATTTTCTTGGAAAGGGGGTCTTATGTCTTGATCAGCATTGGGTTTGCCAATGCCTGGGTTTTGATTTCTCCTAAAATTTGGATTCCTAGGAGGGTTGTTTTGTGGTGCTTCCCATGATGACTTTCTTTCAACCGATTCCACTCTATCACCCAATCTTTTCATTCCAGTGAGAATTGCATCTAGCTTTTGATCAAAGGCAGAGGGTTCCTCTTTGAAAGCAGTCCTCTTTTCCAACCTTGCCCTGTTTCTCTTGGCAATTAGGTTGGCTTCCGCTGTGACAGCAACCCTTTGGGCCTCTGCAAGGGATTGAGGATCTCTTTCCTTCAACTGATAGGCCATGTCAGGGTCAAAACCATCAGGGAATTTGTACAAGGCTAGATCAGGAGGAGGTCTTAAGTTTTGTGGAATCGCGTTATATACATTGTTAAATCTTGCACAATACTCCAAAATAGTCTCTTGGGGACCTCTTTTGATAGTGTCATATTCCCCAAGTATGTGCAGAGGATCTTTCTTCTTCTCCCATCTACTAGTAAAGGCTTGATACAGTTCATCAGGAGTTGTAATGGAATTTGCATTCAGGGATCTAAACCAAGTTCTTACATCCCCAGTTAGGCTCTGAACAAACATCCTCATTCTGACACTATCATCATCTATTTCATAGGTCTCAAAATGGTCTTGCATCCTTTTAGCATGCTGGACAGCTGTCAGAGGGCCATTGGAGTCAAAATATGAGATTTTGGTTTGGTAATCTTGGGGTAGAGCTGCAGCATTAGCTGGTATCTGCAAAGGTGCATATCTGTTAGCCATATTTACAGGGTTTAGAGGATTAACAGGGGTAGCTGGGATAATAGGAACAATGGGCATCACAGGGGTGACAAGTAGGGGTGAACCTAGTGTGTTGGTCAAGGGGATATGTGCAGACGATGAAGATGTGAGAGGAGGACTTTGAGATGTGGATGGTGAACTAGGGGAATTAGGGGTAGACCGGAAAAGGACCTTGCATGGGGTAGAGATAAGGCTAGGATGATCTGAATCTGAGGTTAAATCAGCAGGTTGCTCCTGCTTTTGCTGCCTCCTAATGTTTCTTGGGATGGTATTTGGATTATCAACAATGATGGGTGGATTAGGGTCAGGATTTGCCCTAGTGTGCCGTGGATTTTTCTTGGGAGCCAGCTTCTAACTGTTTTTTAGGATTTTATAGGAAGTTTTTATATTTGTAAGGACTGGATAAAGATTTTGGAATGGCTATATATACTTCAAAGCTGAGATGAAGATTCACTGAAAGAGCTCTTCCCTAAAACTGTCAATGTTACACAGAAACAGTTTTGAAGGCCTCCTGACTTGTTTCAGGCTTGATTTCAGGCTTTGAGGGATGTATAGAAATTGGAAAATCCTAAGAAGTCCCCAGCGGAGTCGCCAATTATGTTAACACCCAGGTTGTTCCCTATGACTCCCAAGGGAATACGGCCGGGGTAACCACTAACCAATCTTTGGATTACAGTGCCTAGCCACACTGTAATCAGAGAGGGCTCTCTCTTTATAATTTGTCTCTGTTTTGGAATGATTTTAGGCTAGCTATGAAATGAGGGTGTTTAGTTTTATGCTTTGGTTGAGGGATATCTTTCTGTACTTGAAGTGTGCAATCTGCAGATGAGTTTATTTCATTGGGCAATGGAGTCTGTGGCTATAAGTGTTTAGAAACCTTGAGGTGATTTACTGAAATTACAGGGCCAATTGAATATTTCATATAACAAAGTTAGATTATGATGATGACATGTAAACAACCAGTGAAAAGCATTTAAGAATTTTCCACTAAAGCTGGGGTGTGGGGAAGAGATAGATGCCTCAGGAGCAAACTTGAATTCCTGAAAATATTTATCACGGTGAGAGATATAGCTTGAAAGTGTAGCAATTAAGAATTACACCTTATTTACTCTATCTGGAAGAAAACATTTATAACAGCTTAGATTGAGTCCAGGGTAATCTGCGATTAAATCCTGGAACTATTCTTTTACTTTGCCATTAAGTGTAAAACACAGAAACATGAAAGAACACGAAATACTAGAAAACATAGAACACAGAGGTTAAAAGAAGACTTATTGTGCTATGAAACATGCAGGAATCCAGTAACAATCAGCTAGCCACCACAGTGCATCAAGGAACACAGAGCTTTGGAAATTCCATCCACCTTTTGTATTATTTCTCTGAGAGTTATACAGCAACAGAAGTATAGAAATGAAATCAACAACAACCCTTGCAAACTCATGCGAAGGGGACTTTATAGAAATGATTATACAAAATATCTCAGGCATTGAGTCATCTGAGGGAGAAATATCTTCATTACTTCGTACAGAAAAGTAGAAAAGAAGTTATTGTAGCTTTGAATGCAACATAACTGCTCTTTAAGTCTGTCAGAGGATATTTTGACCTTTGGAGGTCACTGAGTTGGTTGGAACGCTTTGCTTTAATGCTGGAAAATGTGCCTTTACGTTTGCTGCGCTGTATTTTCTCAGCCCTGCCACCTGTGACTGTGCTTGCTGCTGTGGTGACCGAATAGCCCTGCTGAGTTGGCTCAGCCTTTCATCTTTCCTCTGTATGCTTATCTACCAAAATTTTCCCTGTGTATGATCACTTATAAATTGGACAAAACATAACATTACAGGTTCTGGCTTGATAATATTATCTGTGTCAATTTATTCCAGACTTCCTGTGTGGGCAATTGGTGCTTGATAATTGCCTCTATGGTTTCATCTGCTTCTGTATATTTATAGAAGTTTGGAGGCACATCGAACAGATGATTGATCTCGTTCATGATAAAAAACAGGTTTTCCACCCTATTATATAGAGTTTGCCCTGATGCTGGCCCTGATTCTGCTGAAGTGCTGGGCTGTCCTGCAATTTGACTTGCAGCAAAGGCATTGACCCTTTTAGCATAGTTTTCATGGGTAAGCAGTCTTCCCACACTGCTTAGTAGGCTGGGGAGGCCTCTGTTTTGCAATACCTGAAACCTGTCCATGAACTTGTTGATTTCGGTCTGCATGTCTTGGGTTCTCCTTTCCAATGTTCCAACCAGGTTTCTTAATGTCAGGACCCTTTTAACCATTGAGATTGTCTCAGTCCTGTGAGCAATTCCCATGGTGGCCAGTTGTGAGCTTGTCCTGTTATTCAATATGTTGATCATTCTATTGGCAGCATCAGGCATGTTGCCAAGGCTTGCTCTTGCTCTGTGTATTTCCCTATTTTCCTTTGTAATGAGTACTGACTGTTCATCTATGGTCTCAATGAACTGCCACTGATCAGTAATTGACTGGCCAATATTGGCCCACAGGACTGTTTTGAGCTAAGCTGTCACCTTATCTAGTGTGGTCTCTTTCTCAAGCTCAGTTATTCTCTTTTTGAGAGATTTTATCTCTCTTTCCTTCTCAGCCACATTCTATTTTCTCTTATCATATCTTTCATTTATTTTAGCCAAAGATTCTTTGGCTTGATTGAGCTCTAACATTTGAGCTTCCACGACTTCAATTTCATTTTGAAGCTTCTGCATATCCAGACTATGAGTCTGCTCTGTTGTTGGTGCAGCTGTCGATGTAGTTGGTGCTATAGGTTCTGTTTGCTGAGGAGGAGGCGTAACAATGGGAGCAGTTTCCTCAAGGTTGATTACTTCAGGAGGAGGCTTGGAGGTTTGCCCTTCTTCTCTTTGTTTCAAGGCTGCCTGAAGTGCTGTTTTTGCAGCCTCCGATTCTCCCAGCTTTTCCTGAGTTTGGATTAGCTGCTTGTATAGAGATATGAGCAGATCTGTGGCATCTTTATCATGCCTTTGTTGGGCCACTTCATCTGTCTGAGGGTGAATTGTGGCTGGGAGCTTGATCTTTCTCCTTAGAGCTGCCATATCTGCATCCCTCAGCTTCAATATCTCTTGTATGCCCTTAATATCTTTGGGATCATGCCCAATCTCTATGATGATGTCCTCTAAGGACCTTATTCTGTTGTCCTTAGCCTGTGATGATGCTCTCTCCAATTCTAGCTGAGAGGCTGTATTGTTAAGGCTATTTTGTAGCCTGTAGTTATCCAATGTTTGGTCTGCCAAGGAAGCATAGACCATCTCACCCGTTTGCTTATGCAGTTCTATCTTGTCCATTGGGTGGATATCCTTGGCTAGGACTTCCAGGTTAGTCCTCAAGTAGTCAGAGGCAGATTGGGGCTGCACTGCTGTTGGCATAAAATGACTCATGATCATTTTGCCTTCCTGCACATCATATGCAGACATGAGTCTTTGTTGATTGGTGGGAGCCATGTTTAACAGATGGTTATATAGCTGTATCTTGATGGGCTCATTTCTCCTCTTAATGTCGATGAACTGCTGTTTGATGTTGGGTCCACCTTCTCTTTTCTGATTTGAGGAACTCACTTCTCCTCCCATTGCTCTATCCTGTTCCTGTTGAAAGGAACTTGCTGATGCTTCCCTGCTGGGTGGGACCATACCAAAAGACTGTCCTATTGGCATTTCTTCCTCTGAGAAGGGGTTAATTCTCTGTCTTTTCTCCCCATGAGTTGCTGATGTTGTAAGGGGAGTCTCTCTGTCCCTTTTCCTACTTGTATCCTCCTTTTGTGGAGTTTGGAGGATTGATGCCTCAGCTGAAGTTTCTTGCCTTGGAGGCACAATTTGTTCAGTGGATTTAGGGGCTTCCACTGTTTGCTCTTGCTGGACAGGCTGTTCCTGCCTTTGTCCTTCCTGTTGTTGTTGTTCTTCTGGTTGCTGCCCTTCTCCCTGCTGCTCCATCTATTCTTGTTGCTGTACTAGGGTTTCCATTTGTTCTTCTGTCATAGGAGGTGGCTGTTCCACCTGCTTTTCTTTTCCTTTGCTGGATGTCTGTGGATTATTAACGGCAGCTTGCTGATGTGTTGTTGAGGATGAGGCAGCTGCTCCAAGTTGTCTTTTATATGAGAGGGGGACCTGTCCACAAGTTTCTAAGTCAGCTTCTTTTTGAATATTTCTAGCCTCTCTTTCTAGCAGCTCTTCACTAGTAATTTCCTCTTCTAGGGTTCCCTCTTCCCAGCTCAATGCATTGGCATACTGCTCAATCTCAGGCTTCCTCACATGTGAATAGGTACCCAATTTGTATCTTATCCTCCTGAGGGAAACAAAATGATTGGGGTCATAGGGTATCCACTCAAAACTAGTTTTCAGTTTGAGAGCCTATAGGATACTATTTGCCTCTTTCCATCCCTCCTCTTTTTTGTTATATAGAAAAGGGCCCAGCTGGCTCCTTACCTTCAACTGTGCCTTCTTGTTCTTACTTTGGAAGTGGAGGTAGTCGGCATTCCCAAATTGCCTGAAGTATTCTAGGGCAAAAACCCTCATGGGGACATACCTTGGCAGCCTATAAGGCTTCAACTCACAGCCATATACTCTGATGACTGTGTGGTCTTGGTAAAGGTACCAATTACCAATGCTGTAGGTTTTGTTTAGATGGAGAATTCTCCTCATGTCATCAGTTAACCTTGGAGGAGGAACACCATACAATAATGTCATAGCTGGATGTATGAATAAGTCTATGAACTCACAGTATGTGTATGGTGACACAGAGGTGCAATGAAAAACAGAGGTCCAAAACACAACTGACCTTGGATTCCCCTGGGCATTAACTTGTTTCAGGGGAATGAGGAAGCTGCCTGGTTGATAAAACAAGAACAGATGGTAAATGTAGGAAGTGTATCTGAACAGTCTCTCCCTTTGCAGATTCATTAGCTGGTCATGGATCCTATCTGTAATATATGTTGCATAGTCATAATGTACAGCTGGAGGCTTCCCAGGAGAGAATATAGACAGCATTGCCATTATAATATCATCCACATCCTCCATTCCCCTGAACCCTAGGACATAGTTGATCAAATCCACTAGCATTCTGCCCAATTCATTTAAGTATGCATATCCAATAGGAGGAGTTCTGATGGCTTCAGAGCCTGGTTGTACAAACAACTGGTTGATTTTGATGATCTGGTCATTTGAAAACTTAGTCCCCTTCTTTATCAAGTTCTGCATGTAGAGGGGGGTCAATGGTTTTGCAGTGTGGAAATGCAGCATCTCATTTATGCTCTCTGGGGTAATATGGAACAGAATTTCACCTGTGGGGCTGAGGACAGCTCTTTGGCATGGATCATAGCACTCCTGGCATCTGTGGATCAATTCTGGCATAGGATTTACCTGGGGGAGGTTGTAGATGGGCAAGTTTGAGTCCCAAATCCCTAGGATATCAGCTCCACTAAGGTGCTGGGCTTTCAACTCATTTAGTATCTGAATATTGTATTTAGAGCCTAATGGAAACCAATCCAACATTTGATAATCCATATCTCCCAGAGCTTTCCATTCTAACTCCCTATGAGGGGTATTGAGAGGCTTGATGTTCAGTGCAATTGGAGTTTCCATGGTCTATTTAAGCTTCTGACTTGTAGGTGAACTTGTTTGATGTAAGCAGAATAACACAGAGGTGATTCCTTACAATGAAAGTTTGAATCTCAGGGACCAGAGGGTGAAGTGGGCACACAGCAAATTGAAATATTGTTTGAATTACGAATAAGACCAATGTCTGGTCTCACTCTGTCTTTTGTGGCAGGTTTTTAATGGATTGACCAACTGTCTCACGATTGCGCGAGCAGTTTACAGTTTTTGATAAGAACTCGGGAAATCAAGGCTTAGCTGGTGGTTTTCGAGCTTGCAGTTGGAAATAGAGGCTTTGCAGAGGGAATTTGCCGGTAAAATGATGAGTTTTAGTGTCCTTTGAGCCTTCTGAGTAATTTACAGACAATTTAGGCGTATGGAGGATAAATGATGAGAAATACCTGGTAAACAGCGAGCAGTGGTCGTAAATGTGGGCAGAATTGGTGCTCTGGAGGTCTCCAGGTCGATTCCAGCGGGGTGGCGCAGTTTTGGACGTAAAAGACCATGCAGCGGAAACAATAGCGAATGAGCGAAAAGGTATGCAAAACGTGATTTTGGCCAAAATATGGACCTTTTGGCAATTTGGCGCCTTTTCTCGGATGATGTCAGCATGACGTCATAGGGTGGGGTCAAGCTCGGATGACGTCAGCATGACGTCATCGGGTGAGGTGGCGAGCTGCTATTGGTCCACGGGGATGATGCGGTGGCAGACACGTTGGCACAGGGGCGGACAAAAGTACTGATGCGATGGCAGGGTGGCGATGACGTGGGAATGACGTGGGACCAGCAAACCGGGCGGTAAGTGCCATAGCGGTTACGGTTAAGTGCCATAGCGGTTACGGTTTCTCGGAGCGCTTACGATACGGTCCTGGTTTTGTCAGAGGCCGCTCCGAGAGACCCGAGAGGGTGACGCGTGGACGAGGACTGACGTAACCCTTCGTCATTTTCTCGGGCGCTAACTGTCGGGCGTGGGGGCCGCTCCGATATCAATGAGGACCGTCGGATCACTTGGGTCCGATCCGACGGTTGACGGAAGGGCGATGTGATCGTTGGATATGGACGCGGGCGGAGGAATAAACAAATATTTCTTTTGGGACATGTGCTCAGCGGGAAATATTTAGATATGGTATTTTTCAATGTTTTTCAATATATTTCGAAAAATCAAATATATGCGCCAACTTTGGTTAAGCAGAAAAAGTGGGTTTTTTGGGTTTTTTCATAATTTCAAAGGGGTTATGGGTAGGAAGGGGTTTTTATAGGGTTTTTCTTTGCAAATGACGGTTTAATGAGTGGAATGACTTGAAGCAAGGGAGAGAGATGAGGTATAGGTTCATCAAAGTGACTAGATGTCATTTTGATTCCTTTTTAGAGAACATATGGCTATAATGCCAAGGGGAGGGATATTTATACAAAATTTGGGGTTTATACACCATGGTGTTAGTACTAGTAGGGGAAAGGTAATATAGGGATTTACATAGTAGTGTTAGAGTGAATATGGTGGAGAATGTGAATAAGGGGGAAAATCCCTAAGTTTATTTGAAACTTACTTAGTTTAGGGAGTAGATCAAAATGAAAAGAATTTTTAGACAAGAAATGTGGCTTCTAAAAGATTAAGAACCACCATGAAACCATAATATCTTCCATGAATCTCAACTGATGAGGGAGTGTTAGTAATAAAAATGGAAAAGGGGAAGAAGGGAGGTTAGACATGCTTCTTGCTTGCTGCAACTTGATGAAGAATGACACCTTCTCAATTGATTGATTTTGCTTTGGTGAACAGGGTTAGCACACATGCAACTTATAAGAAATGACCTTTCTGCAACCCCAACAGCCTACCCATCTATTTGCCTAGCATTTTTTGTTTCTTCTTGGAGGGTGCACTTGGACTTGCAGACCCTTACTTGCCTTTTCTTTTCTTTGGCTTTTTCTTTTGTTTTTATATCTACTTCTACCCTTATTTCTTCCAAGGTCCCAGATTAAGCTGTTGGGAGCCTTTTTTCTCTACCTAAACTACTTGTCTGCCAAGATTAAACAGTTTGGACAGAATCCTTTCTCTATTCTACAACTGAAAATTTAAAACATGACATGGTCCAGATTAGACTGTTGGACCATCCATCAAAATTTGAGTCCATACCAAGCTATAAACACAGATTGGATTCTCTTGGAAATATGTGATCTTCGAATCATCAAAGCAGAGCATATTTGGACCGTTTCATAGCCAATCATGAAATATGAAACCTATTGGTATAGGTAGCTAAAAAAAATCATCAAACAAATTTCCGCGTTTAGCTTGACTTACGATCTTGATGTTGATTTACCTACTCTTGCTTTTCCTCTTGATATGTGTATGCATGTCTTACAAATTTTCTCAAATGAAAATTTATATACATCACCTCTACTCATGAGATTAAGGAGATGAATCCATTCATCCCTAATTGCTCTAAGTAAGAGGGTTTTTAGTGTGTCGGATCCTAAATAATGTATTTTTTACCTCTTAACATTATACATGAACCTCTCCATTATATCCTCTAGACTCTCATCTTCTCTTTGATTCATTCTAAATATTTCTTCTTTAAGATCGTGACCTTTATATTTTCCTATAAATATCTTTTACATATCATTCCATGATCTTATTGAATTAGTCCCTAAAATCATGAACCATTTAAGAGCTCTATCCTTCAATGTTTCCAGAAAAAATCTCAGTTTTTGATTTTTTAATAAGTAACTATAAGATGTACAAACAATTTCAAATTCAAAGAGAAAGGTTTCCAAATCATCTGAGCTTAGACCATGAAATTTTGGAAGAAAAGATAGAGGGATGTTCTTCACGTGCAAAATACCATCATTATCTTGAACGGGAAATATGAGAGGATCTTCCTCATTGTCATCATCTCCATCCATTTATTCTACATTCTTTTCCATCTTCTTCTTCTACCTTCAAAAGTGATTCGTGATATTGCTCTTACTGCACCACGTGATCAAATGGGGGGGCGGTTGGTGTGGATATTTTCTTTGTTTTTATGATTAAATGAAAACTATAATGCCATTAAATTTTCTACTTTTGGAAATCAAATATGCCTAATGCAAACATTTTTTGTTTTTTCAAAAATTAAAAAGAAATAAATCACTAGGGAAGAAAAGAATGCATACTTTGACACCTCCTCGACAACGATGCCGAAAAGTGAAGAGCCTCGGTATTGCAACAAGAATGTTGCAACTCCCAAGGCTACGAAATTTAATTATCAACCCGGGTTTCGTACAAACTTAAGAGGTATCAGCGCTATATGTGCAACATACAATGTGTCTTTCCTTTTTTGTCATGATGCAATGGAGTGCGTGCACTGAAGTCAAATCCTAAACTAATTTCCAAAAGTGAAATGTTAGAAATGGAACCTTAACCTATTGAAAGAAAGAGAGTACAAGGAAAGAGACTCAAATCAAATGCTAAAAAACGCCATTTTCTAACTAACTGCTAAGAGTTTTTGCTTCAAAATAGTGCTAAGTTAACATGTATGCAATCCCATTGTCCCAAGCATGCAGATTCAAACCATCAAACCTTTTGTTGTTGTGCATGTAAATGAATAAAATAAATATGTTTTTCTTTTTGTCTTTTTTCATGTGAGAGTGTGAAAGATAATCTCTTTTGGCGATGTGGCAGGTGGCTTGGATATGGTGGAGGATAGTTGGAAGGCTTGGGAGACCCTTAGGTGACCTTGTGTGGCTTCTTGGAGTTTTTCCATCAATTTGGCCTCAAAATAGGCCGTTACAAGAAAGCCTACAGGATGTACTAAAAACGTACAACATCCCCTGAAAACCCACAGGATAGAGCCAACAGAAAAAGAATGGATGTTGAAAGTTATGGAAAGCTTAGGTAAGGTCGTTTGTGGATGGAAGGAGTCAAGGGAGTGCCTAGGACCACTTCAGAACTGAAAACCAAAGTTGGGAGATGGATGAATTTGCTCAAAAAGATTGGGGATGTTTCCTTGTGAAATGATGAAATTGGTGAGGGTTTAATGACAAAGCAAATCAAATCCAAATTGGATGCGAAATTTTTTTGTTATTAAATTGGATTTCTTAGGTACCCATTACAAGTGGAATCACTCAAAAATAACTCTCTTAACCCATGCACAAAAATAAAAAAACATTACTAGTCGAAAATCTAGAAATTTGAGAATTAGTGAGCTAGTAAATCTAAAAAATGCCTAACCAAATCAAGTGAAAATGCAATGGAGTAATTTTTTTTATGAAGTAAAATGTTCTTTTTATCTAATGCAAGTGGAAACAACTCAATTGAATCTTGTTAGAATGCTCTAAAAAATTGCATAAATTTACTGTTATTTTCTAAAAAGGAGGTCCAACATTCTAGATTTGGGAATAAGAAGACAAATCCAGTAAGATCAATGATTACAATGAACTTCCAAAGATTTTCCAAGGATGAAATAGTGCTTTTGATCCTACAAAATAACTTACGCCAACCATTTAACTCAATCCTACAACAAGAAATCATCAATACTAAAAGGAGAAATAGAAAGAAATAAAAACTAGAGATGCATGTGAATAAGAAGTGAATAGAAGGAAAGAAGATTTTACAAAAGGGCTCTCAGGCTCCTAGGATGGCCAAGCCTAAGGAAACAAGAGACCTATGTTTAGAAGTTGAACATGACACCAATCTTCATTATTTTCTTCAATAGAATTACATCCCTGCGAGAAAATACAATGGAGCTACAAAAATACAAGTTCTCTCCACAGGAACACTAATGAAAATATATCGCTAGAGGAAAATTTGACTTGGTACTTATACAAAATGATTAGGGATCATTCCCTATGAATGGAGGATGCTTTCCCCACCAAAATCCGTTGATTAGTGGATCTGGTCCCCAATATTAGGAATCTGCATTAAATGGCACATAACACATTCCTATATTTTCTCAATCATTGGAGTTCCACAATTTGTGCTATTCAAACTTGACTTGATACTTATAAAAAATGATTAGGAATCATTCCCCATGAATGGAGGAAGATTTCCCCACCAAAATTCCTTGATTAGTGGATCTGGTCCCTTGATTAGTGGAACACAATCCTTGATTTTCTCAGTCATTGGAGTTCCACAATTTGTGCCATAATTCCATAATATCTTGTTGATTTATTATTTATTATTGATCCTCCTATAGTAGGGAACATGTCCCTAAATTATCTCCTCCTCCCAATTCTCATAATCTACCCAATATTCTCATAATATTGCACAAAAATAAATAATATTAGGCACAAATATCGAATTATTCATAAACCTTCCTAATGAATATATTAAATATAAAAATAAACTATCTAATGTAGAAAGAGAGGTTTAGTGTGTTAAAGGATGGTCATAGGCCTCAATTTATGTTTTAATTTAGAGGCATGGGCATTAATTTATGTCTAATTTAGAGGCCCATCAAGGATGATTCTATACCTCCTCTAGTAGTTCATTCTTTTCCTCTTCCCTTAATTCTTCACAAAGAACCATCGTTCCAAGAAGAATTAAGGCCATCTTTAGACAAGTAAGGCCACTTGCCTAAAATTCACATATCTAGATTCCAATGGTCAATTTTTCCGTTACAATATCCACAAGATTTAGAGCCTTCTCCTCCTCTCAAATTGGAGGGAAAACATAATTTTATATAAAAACCCACAATTTTTATGTCGCTCATTGTGACCAAACCATAGACCATTTTGATAAACCATTATCACTATTGAAAAACTCTCATTCATCACTCTAATGGGTCTCTTTTTTTTTTATGATTTTACACTTCACATGGAAGCCACTTTTCCAAGAAGGGTGACTTCGTTGCCTCTTAAAATCGAATTTCTTCATATGTGACGCTTGTAATTTGGAGATATCCTTCCCTTGGCACTTGTTTTCTCATGTGTTGATTTTTTCATGTGAAACCATAGTTTTCTCATGTTTTCATGGTTTCCACCTGACGTATTCTCTGTGGGAGCTTCATAGAGTCGCCCTAATTTAGAGCACATGCGATGAGTCACCTTTGCATCCATGGAATTTCTTTCACATCCGATTCTATCATGTCATAGTATTCCATCCATATCTGCATACCATTAGTCCTATGTTGCCCATTTTGGCCTTCAGTGATACTGTCCACCATCCCCTTTGGAGTTGAGTTAGTCGTTGCTAGGTCAACCATGCACTTTATGCTCTTACAAGGGAAGTCGTATGTTTCTCCCTCAGTCCAATTTTCCCCATTTTCCCTACTGTCATTCCATTAGTCACACTACTATTTTCCCTCATGCCTTAGTTGATGATCCTCATTGCCTCACCTATGGCAGGACATATTCTGTCGACATCAAAACATTTATTCCATAAGAATAGCCTATAGGGTAGTGTATATTGGTTCCAACTTCCACTCTTGTTTGGTGCCTCAGATCAAGCAAAGGGATTCATCGTTTCCCTTTGACTTGGTTGTTTGATGGTCCTGTTTCATACACATGATGGTCTAGTGATGCAGCAAATTGTACCAGTGATTCCGAGGTGTGTGTGAGATGTTTCAGACCTCATGAGGGGGTTTCCCTTCAGGAAACCCCACACTTTTTGGATGCCTTCATATTATGCTACAAGCTCAGATGCAGTTTTGTAGATTTGATGGACTCGGTTCTTTCCGCTTACAATGTTCATAGCATGCATGTCTTCTTCAGATGATCCATTCAATTTTGTAGAACCCTTTCATGTTCAACAGGGCTTCTTTGTTTGTTATACCCTACCTCCAACCCTTTTTGTATAGAAGGGCCATTATACCTCATGTACTCGGATGTTATTATATTTAGTCCCGGCTCATGTTTTTTATAGGTGCATCATGTAGATGGGACACATTGTATTAATTTCTATATTATTTATGTCAGCACATCACATACCATTCATCATGTACTTTATTTCTTAGCTTCATTTTCCTCGGGACATTATTATTTTTGTACTAATTTATCTCAGTGGGTATAGGTATGCCTCCCCCACATCATAGAGATCGAGTATCACAAAATAAAAGGAGACATACATTGGTCTCACTCCCTCTGTCACTATGCTCTGTCACTTCAGCTCCATTGGTCTCTCTCTCTTTGACTCCACTTCATTGTGTAGTGATTGTGTCCTTACAACGTACTTCGGTCATATGTTTTACTACTAAAGCTCGCACATTGTGGGGGAATTTGTTATCACCGAAAATTGATCATCTGGCCATGATTTACTAGATCAATCAAGGTACACCATGTAGGTACAATTTCTTTCACTATGAGAAATTACTTAATAAACCATATTTGTTAAGTCATTTATAATTAAACCCATGACGAAAAATTAAATAAAACAATATTTATTTAATTATCTTCTTGGAATAATTAATTAAACCTTTTTTTAACCAATATTCCTTGCCATATTTGACCGAGTTATGAGAAATAAATAGATAAATCATTAATTACCTTATTTTTCTCCAGGAATAATTAATTAATCACTAATTAGTTATTATTCTTTGTCAAGTTTGACTAAATACCCTAGGAATATTTAAATAAATCATTATTTTTTTATTATTCCTTAACCATATTTCTTTAGATGATAAATAAATCATTTATTTATTTATTATTTCTAAATAAAAGTTTAAATACTTTGTCCCTCCAAAAAAATATAATAAAATATTCCAAATAGTTAATTCTAGAATTTGGTTAATAATATTTTATTATTTCCCATTACTCAAGAATAGCCTAATATTTTGTTATAAATAGAAGGGTTTTATATTCATTCTTCACTTTTGATTATTTTTCATGGTTGCACTCATTGTCGTAACCTTGACTATTATAATTATCGCACACCATTTTCTTTTTTATCTGAGTTCACGATGAGCTCAAACAATTTTTTGCTAGGTTTTACATATTATAGAGGAGAGAGACTCTACAAAAGTTGGAGACATTGATAATAGCCAAGAATCCATCGCATATAGGGGGACTTGTAACATTATTTGTTCCCTTCACAAGTGTTGTTTAATAAAATATATTCTTTATATATATGGTTTCCATTGGATTATTGTAGTTACTTATGATTATTTTCTTATTCCAATATGTTGTTCAACTATTTCTATTTCATAGATCAGGGCTTTGGTAGATTTTGTTTCTATAATTTGCTGCAGATCCACACTATTTAACACACATTTTTACTGTTAGGGTTGTTTTTCATCCACTCCTAAAGTGGTTTCCTTTCGTACACCTTTGAGAAGAATACGACATAACACACTCATTGTGGCACTCAAGTTGTGTAACGCTATGCTTCATATGTGGTTCACTTTCCACCTGAATTTGATTATTCTTGCCCCTGTATGGAAGCCATAGCTATGAACAGTTTGCTGCAAAATGCCTTTGTAATTTTCTAGACCAGTCTCTGCTAGGAGGTATAACATAGGCTTCTTGAATGTTAAGAATTACAATATTTATAAATTGATGAACTCGATCAGCTTTTGATAATATAATAAGCAAATTTTTTAGTTCACCAGTAGAATGTATGAGAGATCTATCTAGCCGAGAAATTTTTGCATCTGTTTTGTCCCTTTTAGCGTTTTTTTTTTTGCAATAGATAATGACATTATGTTGATAAATGCACCAAAGTGAATACAAAATTATGGACATTATAATTGAATATTTCAAGAGTAAATAAAAATATAGGGTAGAGAGATTTAGCTTCTAATGTTATAGAATTAACTACAGATTCCAGGGGACCATTGTTAGGTCCCTATACTACTAGTGTAACCCCTTATTGTTATCAGTGCAAACCCATTATTGTATTATTGTGCCCATATAGTACCCATGTTGTTATTATTATGCCCCATAAAAGCCCACTATTGTTATTGTTGTGCCCCTATAATATTATTGTTATGTAGGCTTTGATTGTATTGAGACCCGTTAGACTCCTATATATAGAAAGGAGGTCTTGTCATTTGTATAGTCCAAGAATTATTCATTTGTGTAATGTAAAGGAGGATGCACCCTCAAAGAGGCTAATTTTAAAGTCATTGATCTATCTTTTCTATCTTTTTTTGAGCTCGTTTCATAACATTTGGTATCATAGCTTTGGATTCTAAGGTTTCACTACTCCAAACATGTCATCGTGGAGTTTTCACTATATCATTTTCACTACAAATTTTTAGAAGCCCAAAAGAAGATACATTTGAGCTGAAATCGTTCTGAACCTCGGGCACAAATTTCAAATCTTGTCTCGCTATATGTTCGGAGATATGATTTGAGGAAGTTAGGGTTTTGCAAGCTCCATAATTCCATATCAAATAGCTCATCATGGAATTTTCACTATACTTGTTTTTCTACAAAGATTCAGAATCGGAAATTAAAACCCATTTGAGTCGACATTTTGATGAAGCTTGGTCCCAAATTTTCAATCTTTTTTCGCTATAGTTTTGGAGAAATGGTCTTAGAAATTTAGGGTTTTTGCAGGCTCTTGAATTACATCCCAAATAGGTGACCTTGGGAAAATCATCATAACCTTCTCCCTGAGCATCAGATTGAAATTTTGTAAGAATTTACAGAAATAGGACGTATTGTACTTTTCTTTGAATTGTGTTTAGGTCTGAAGGTCAAAACAGTGACACATGGTACTTCGTACAAGTTCGTTCTATTGGAAACGTATATAATCAGGTCATCTTGGAAGATTGAGCATAATGCTTTCTTGGAGAATCCAATTTCGATCACACTTGTGGCAATGGAAAGAGGACATAGAGGGTAACTACAGGTTGCAATTTTAGACCTTGTAGATATAAAATGTCGGAGATACAATAGATTCAAGGGCGAGCTCCTAAAAGCAAGAAAAAATGACTCAACTCAAGAAAATAGAAACACCTAGTAAGCAAAATTGGAGGGTTTATTTGAAGAATGTGATCGAAGATATGATTAATAAGATAAATGGTATAGAAGAAAAATTGAATGAAAACATGTAATATTTGAAGAAAGACATAGAAGTTTTGAAGGAAGGTGGAACAAAGTCACTACAATAAAGGCTTCTTAATACTAAAAAGGTAGTACAGGAAACACATGATGAGAACAAAAGAAATGCTAATCATGATTTTGTAGACTCTAATGTTGGATTGAAAACCCATCAGATTCCAAATATAGATATGAGGAAATTTGATGACAAGGATACGGTAACTTAGATACTATATATGGAGCAATATTTTGATCTACATGATGTGCAATCACAACAAAGGTATGTATTGCATATTTATATTTAGAGTCAAATCAGTTTGTATGGTATAGAGGGATTTGTTATAGTAAACAACTTGTCTCCTGGTAAATTTTCATAGACGAAATGATAGCACATTATGAATATACAAAGAGAAACACCTTGTTTAGCCAATTAATAAATCCTAAACAAAAGGGTTCAGTGGTAGAGCACATTGAGGACTTCCAAAAATTGAATATAAGGGTAAATGATATTCGAGAGAAGCATAAGATTGAAATCTTCATAGGTACCTTAAATGATAACATCCAACATGAGTTTCGCCTTTGGAAACCTCATTCATTGGAGAAGGAATACAGGTTGGCATGAAAAATTGAAAGCAAAATTATGGAAACAAAGAAGCCTACCACTCATAACTATAAAGATGGAAGTATTGTTGTTCCTAGCCTTTCACCACCTACAATGGTGAAACCAAAACAATTGGAAGAAAAAGAGAAAAAGGGCTTTATTACAATTGTGATAGAAAACACAATGAAGGTCATAAGTGTGTTGAGAAGAAATAAATTTACATATATGGGAAATAGGAGCAAGAAAAGGAACAAGAACCATCAAAAGAATAGGATATACATCAGGAACCATTCCAAGAGAAAGACGAAATGAATTTGACCATATCTTCTAACAAATTGATAGGAATTACGACTCCTCAAAATCTCAATATAGAAGGGCATATCAAAGAGAAAAAGGTAAGGTCCTGATGATGGACCCCTTTGGGGTTTGGAATGTCGACAGAATGAACACAAAACTGTGGATAATCCGGATCATGCCACAGCAAAAAACAACCACAGAAGCTTAAAATCTAACAAAGGTAATAGTGTTGATTGATTCGGGTAGTACCGATAATTTTATTCATTGTAAGATAGCCAAGGAATTGAATTGCTTCCTATATCTAGTACCAAAGTGTCAAGTAATGGCTGCAAATGGAGGAACCATAAATTTCTCTAGAAAGTGCCATAATACCAAGCTATCCATGGGAGAATTTGTCTTGAATAGTCCAATGCTTTCCATTCCAATGGTTGGTTTGGATGTTGTACTAGGAGTCCAATAGCTACAATCTTTGGGTACGATAGCTTTTATTTTTCAACAACTCTTCTTGATTTTTTTTTGGGAAGGAAAGGAAGTTGAATTAAGTGGTATCATAGGGAAATTGGGAAATATAATCAGCTCTAACAACATGACAAAGCTTTTAAAGAAAAAACAATGAGGTGTAATTGCAAAATTATGTTCACTACAGGTTCCCACGTCAAAATCATCTATTTCTTCAGATCTCCAAAACATTTTGGACAATCATTCCAAGGTATTTGGGACTCCCAAAGGCCTCCCACCAATTCTTGATCATGATAATGCCATTCATTTGGTTCCAGTAAGTTTTGCCCCAAACATCGGCCCTTACAAATATCCATATGCCCAAAAGAGTGAAATTGAACATATGGTTGTAGAAATGCTAGAGTTTGGTATAATTCAACCTAGTCAAAGCTCTTTCTCTGTTCTAGTGGTATTCATACATAAGAAGGATGTATCATGGTGTGTGTATCTATATTATAGGGATCTCAACAATATTACTATTAGAGATAAATTTCCCATTCCTGTCACTAATAAATTATTGGATGAATTACATCAAGAAATTTACTTCACCAAGTTGTATCTTTGTTCAAGATATCATCAAATCAGAATGAAGACCGAAGACATTCCAAAAACAACATTTAGAACTCATGAGGATCATTATGAATTTTTGGTCATGGCTTTTGGCCTTACCAATGCACCTTCTACATTTAAAGGTTGGATGAATTCCATTTTCAAGCCCTTAGAAAATTTGTGTCAGTATTATTTTTATGATATACTAATCTAAAAGAATTTTTCGAAGGATCATCTTCAACATGTTGATAGGGTGCTCAAACTATTGCAGGAGAAACAATTATATGAGAAAAGCTCCAAATTTTTCTTTGGAGTACAAGACATGGAATATTTGGGTACTCTGTTAGCTCATAGCTCATCTTATCATCCTCAATCTTCTGGGAAAACGGAGATAGTGAAAAAATGTTTGGAAGGATATCTTTGTTGCTTTTACCTAATAAACAAACACAATGGATCAAGTGGTTGCCTCTGTTTGAATGGTTGTATCACACTTCCTTCCATACCACAGCCAAAAATGACCCCATTTATGGCACTTTATGGATATCATCCACCGTCCATCGCATCATCTTTAAAAGAAAATTCTAATGTTCAAGTAGTGGAAGATTACATCAAGCATCAACAACAATTTCTCAAACTCTTAGACGATAACATCACTTTGGTGCAAAATAGAATGAAACAATAGGAAAATCAACATCGCAGCAAAATAAGTTTTGATGTAGGTAACTAGGTATTTCTACAACTACAACCATACAAACAAATGTCCCTCAAGCAAGCTAAGAAGGATAATAAATTATCACCAAAGTATTATGGTTCATACAAGGTGTTACAAAATATTGGTACTATGGCATACAAATTGGAGCTTCCTGCATAGGGAAAATTTTAAGAACCATCCTAAATTTATATCTATAATAAATGGGCAAATCCCCATGATACATAGGAAAAGTGGAAGGCGATTTTATCAGTAATATAATATGTATATATATATATATTTTGGCGAATCTCTCACCATATTATATTATCTTGTAAAATCAAGGTGAATATTTCACGGAATTATAAAATTTTATAAGAACTTGGCGAATCTCACTAAATAATAAAGACTTTGTAAAGGGCTAACAAAATTCATAATGCGTGTTTCTTGTAATGACTTCAAGCCTTGTTAAGAAATCCATAAAAAACCAAAACAAGTATATTCCTACATCAAAACCCTAGAAAGAGAAGGGTTTTAGGTTTCCATAATCCTAGTAATAGAAGAATAAGGATGAGGTTTGTTTATTTGTTTTTTCATGTTGGTATATCATCCTGTTACTATTATTCCTAAACAATGAATGAATTCAATAGTATTGGATATGTACAAACCAATTCACTTTAGCTTTAAAATATCTCATCTATTAATTTTATTCTTTCACATTTTTTATCTTCTAACAAATAATATAAAATAAAAAAACATTGAGTATTAAACTTGTTTATCATAAAATAATAAAGCCTTGAGTAGTAAACTTGTTTTTCGTTTTCAACATATCATTCATGAATAACAAATTTTTCATGTGTTTGTTACATATTCTTGATCCATGATTTTATGTATTTCTTACATAGTTTTCATTCTTGATCACTCTCTACCTCAAGTGAAGAAGAGTTAATTAGGAGAAAAATTCCATGTAATGGCACTCATGACAAACTAAAACATGTAACTCCAGATGTAATCATGGTTGGCAGAAGTAATATTGTTATGGGACCTTCATTCTAGAGCCTACAGGAAAGTAGAAAAGCAAACCCATCCTCTTATTATTTCTTTTGCAAGGATCGTCTCCTTGGGGTCATATGAATTCTTCTCTCTCTAATCATTCTAAAAATTTTATATTTTCCAACCAACACTAGATATCAATGTTGACTATGTAACTAGCTATTCAACAAACAAACAAAAAAATCTCTCATACATGCAATCCCTATCTATGCGTTGCTTTCCAATTAACTTTTAATGCACTGGATTATAATTCAAAAATTAAGCAATAAAAAACCATTTTGTGAAGTGCACAAGGGATTAACTATTACTTGCTTTATTTATACTAGGTGCATGGACTATCTAGTTAAGCAATCATTGCATAATTCATGTCAAGTGGAAATCCTTATGTCAGATCTTTATGAGATTGATGATAAAATTTTGAACAATTGATGTTTTTTTTTTCTGAATCAGGCTATTCTATTATATTACAAAAAGTCAAAAATTACATCTGTATTACAACAGGGCCGTAGCCCTATAACTCCTGCCGAGAGATTGACAGTTTGCCCAAGTTTAGACATATCCAAAATTGAATAGGTACAAAAATTGGATGCTATGACAGACTAACATTACGACACATGACATTGCTTATAGCTGACACATAGAACATATCGATAGCCAACACATAGATTTTGAAATCTAGACTGAAACTGAACACATACAGATAACGAGGAGCGAAAACAGAGAAAAGTGTTCCCTTCCTGGCTACTGAGAGTGAACTGTTGGTTGAATTATTCATCGTCGGTGGTATACGGCTCGTCCTCCACCTTGCCCCTGAATTGTTGGGGGTCATCCAAGTCGGAGAGCTGGATCCTCTGAGCCGGTTCGTTGGGGCCCGCAAGGGCAGCTTGAGTGGCTGGGGAAGAGATTTCCTAGATAGGGAGTTGCAGATCAATAGTAGGCACCTGCATATCAATTGTGGGTACAATCCCTTGAGCCGGAGGAGGGTTTCCCTGCGTTGCTTCCACCTGACCTCTAGAATTACCGCAATGCTCAACAGAAATCGATACGATGAATGTGGAATTTGCCATAGTGCAGGGTATTCTATACCTGACTGTGGGATGCGCTGTGTGTCCGCATTCCAGGATTTCTCCACACCCAGGTGCACTGCCACAGCCTGCTTTCTGCCATGGAAGCGGTGATGGTCAGAAGTTACCTCAACTGAGGAAGAGGGAGAAATTGCTGTCCTCTGAGTTGAAGCTCGAACCCTCGAGCTTCCTCGACGACTGCTCATTCTCAGACGCTCGCGCTGCATTGCCAAGTTTACCAAAGAGCATGATTGTCCCTGCGCAATCCCCCACAGAACCAGAGGATGTTCCAACGCTGCCGCCGAGTGCCCATATGCTACGAAAGAATGCGGGAATGTGACAGAGGTTCCCGACATTTGTAGCGCCATCTCACCAATTTGCAGGAGGACAATAAAGGCCGAAAGGACTGGTAATAACTCTCGCGGACGATCAACTGCAGGCGCCCTTATGAAACCGTCTGCAGGGTACTGCGTGGATCGTTCGGGCTGACACATGCCCATGTGACGAGCCTCTGGGCTGCTACGCGTTTAAGACACCCGCATCCAGGAGGGAGAGATCTTTTTGCACCAAAGAGATGCAGTCCTTTTTGAGTTGGTTATCATCTACCATGTCCAGTGAGACTGAGAAGTATGGTAATAGCTGAGATATGCCTTGGTTAGCCATTCTATCTGCTACCTGGTTTGCTGTTCTTCTTACATGCTGGAAGGTTATGCTTTGGGGATTTTTTAGCTTTTCCTCCAGGGATTCCAATCTACTGAGCAGTCTCCAACTTGTTTCGATCTTGACTGCAGTAGCCCCAGCTTGTATTATTTTAGCCACGGCTATAAGAATGAGAGAATCTCCTTCGACCTCAAGAGGGAAGAAGTGATTTTGTTCTTCTAGAGAGATCCCTTCCCAGAGTCCTTCCAGTTCTGCTGCATTGTTAGTGTCTTTGCCTATTGATCCATAGTAAATGTGAAATACTGCTCCTGTGTGGCTTCTGAAGATTCCCCCAAATCCGGTAGGTCCAGGATTACCTTTGGCCGCCCCGTCGAAGTTCAGCTTGTATGAGTTGGTTGCTGGTGGGGACCAGGATGACGGGGAGGTGGAGTTGATTGGGGGACGGGTGATGACCTTGGCCAAGGCGGAAAGGTCTAGATTCAATTATTTCAATATATTACGCTCCTGCTGAGATTCTGGCATGTCTGTCTCATACCAAGTTCTTATGGCTAAGGTTTCCTGTATGTTTTTTTTGAAGATGAGCCACAGAGCATCTATTGACCGGTATGTGTTGTTAAAGATTTTGTAGTTTCGCTCCTTCCAGAGAATCCAATACAAAAATCCTGGTATAAGACTCCATAGAGATTTGAGAAGCTGTCTTTTGAACGGGTTCTTGGTCCAATTCCTGAAATTTTCCGTTACATCCTCCATCCTTGGGTCTGTTCTCATGTTGCATTTCTCAACTTTCTCCCAAAGTTGCTTAGCTAGCGGACATGTTTCCATTAAATGACTGATGGTTTCAGAGTTGAGATTGCAATTTGGGCATCTTGATGGCCCAATGAATCCCCGTTTTATCAAATTGTCCCATGTGAGAATGCGTCTTTTACTTAGAAGCCATAAGAAAGTTGAGATCTTGGACCATAACCCTGGTAGCCAAACTTGTCCCCATATTTGATCTTTGTCCGCTTGGAGGTCTGAATAGCGCAATTGATGGGGTTCTTTAGTGGTTAATGTTCCTTTGGGTGTGTGACCCTATCTGAGTTTGTCCTGCTGGTTGGAGTAACAAATTCTTTGGTATGTGAGTTCCTGATCAATATCAGAATACATTTCTCCCTGCCAATCCATCTGCCAGAGGCCAGCTGGTTTCCATGTTTGGAAGTCATGATGCGTGGATTGTTTCCAGAATTCGTGAACATGGGTGAGGTTTGCTTGCTGCATATGAGTTTGCCAGAGAGGGTTTTGAAATAAATTTGCGAGTTTAGGGAGTTGCTACCATGAATCCTCCCAAAACCTTGCTGTCGTGCCTGAGTGAATTTCCCAGAAGATGTGTTCTTGAATGAACTTGCTGTGAATCTTTGTAGTGTTCCAGATGGGTGATCCTTGGGTTGTGGAGTTGATTCTTATGAGATCACTCCATTGACTTCCCGGGGCATATTTTTCTTGCCATAATCTAGCCCATGGTGAATGAGGTTTGGAGATCCAGTTCCACCACATTCGTGCTCCCATTGTATTGTTGCTTTGAAGCAGATCCCGTAATCCTAGTCCTCCTTCTGTTTTGATTTTGCAAAATTCTTTCCAATTAACAAGAGCCCATTTTCTATTTAGTCCAGTGGAGCCCCATAGGAAGTTCTGCTGAAAGTTGTGTATGGCTTTAAGGACCCATTTTGGAGCTGCCATGATGGAAAAAAGATACAATGGCATTTCTTGTAAGACCGATTTGATTAAGACGAGTCTGCCTGCCATATTTAGAGCACGAAAAGTCCAAGATGAAAGCTTTGATTCTAATTTATCAAGGAGAGACCTCCAAGAAGCATGTTTGATGGTCGAATCAGAAAGGGGAGCCCCAAGGTATTTGGACGGAAAATGGGATATGGTGAACCCCAAAATTCTGGCAATATTCCTTTGCGTAGTGGGGGGGGTATTGAAGAAGAAGAGCTGAGATTTCGTGGCGTTAATGGTAGTGCCAGAGGCATCGGAGAAGAGGGAAAGTAAAGATTTGAATACAGAGGCTTCTCTCGAGGAAGGATGACCGAATAACATGGCGTCATAAACGAACTGCGGATGGGACTGAGGATTGAGGCCATGGATGGAGATACCTTTAAGAGCTTGGGAGGAAACAACGGATTTGAGAAGCCTGCTGAGTCCTTCTGCCATTAAAACAAAGAGAAAAGGTGAAAGTGGATCCCCCTGCCTGATGCCACGAGAGGGACGAAAAGGAGATGAGGGAGAACCATTCAGCAAGACAGAGAAGCTGGGAGAGGTGATAAGGTTCATGATCCATCTGGTCCAAGTTGCACTAAAGCCAAAAGCCAAAAGCATTTTGTGAATGAAATTCCAACTGAGCTTATCGAAAGCTTTAGAAAGTTTTAGTTTTAGAATCATACCTGGTTTTTTGAGAATCATTAATGAGTGAATTACCTCATTTGATAGGATTATTCCATCCATGATCTGTCGGCCTTCTACATATCCCGTTTGTTCTGGAGAGATGAGTAGGGGAATGAGTGGTTTGAGCCTGTTCGCATTGACCTTTGAGATAAGCTTGTAGATCACATTGCATAAAGCTATTGGTCTGTATTTTTTTGGCCTGTTTGGTTCTTCTCCTTTGGGTACTAATGCTATGAAGGTGGTATTAAGGGCCGGGAGGATCCAGTGCATGATTCTGGATTCCTCAACGAGTTCCCAAACCTCAACTTTGATGAGCTCCCAAAATTCATGAAAGAAATTGGCTGTAAAGCCATCAGGCCCAGGAGCCTTTCCATATTTAAATTGAGCCATGGCTTCTTCAACTTCCTTTAGTGACGTGGGCTGAAGCAGTTTGTTATTGTGATCCTCAGTTATGATTCGAGGAATGTGCTGCGTGATGGCTCTGATTGCTTCATCCCTGTTATCTATAGGTTCCTTAAGAATATCCTTAAAATATCCTGTGAATTCCTTCTCCATGTCTTCATGTGCTTCGATTCTTTCACCTTGTTGATTGTTGATGAAGGTAATGTTATTGTGCATTCGCCTTTGGATTGTGGTTTTATGGAAGAACTTTGTATTCTTCTCGCCCTCTTTTAGCCAACTGATTTGGGACTTTTGCCGCCAGAGAATTTCCTCTTGTTTTCGACGCTCTTCAATTTGGTTCCAGAGTATCTACTCCTGTTGTGTTTTTTCATCTGTTCTGCCTTCTAGAATGAAAGTTTGTTGAAGTACTTTCATTTGCTGCTCCAGTTTTTGGCGATTTACCTGTATATTACCAAAATGTGTGCGATTCCATACTTTGAGAACTTGTTTCAAGTTTTTCAACTTTTGTTGGAATTGATACATCTTGGCTCCCTCTAGCGGTATATAAGATGTCCATGCCTCGTTGACCACTGCCTTAAAATTGGTATTTGTGAGCCAGAAGGCTTCGAATCGAAAAGGTCTATTGCAACAGTTACCTGGCCTGGACCATTGTAGCAAAATTGGCCAGTGATCTGATCCTCCTTGGGGAATAATGGAAGCATTGAAGTCCCCTCCCAGGTGGATCGCATTATCCGAGATGAAGAATCTATCGAGCCTGGAGGAAATATGGTGAATACCTCGACGGTTATTAGTCCAAGTGAAAATTCCATTGGAGGTTGGAATATCCATAAGTTGATTGGTCTGTATGAATTGTCTGAGGCCATTGCGGTGACTGTCGAGCCTGATTCTGCCCCCTTGTTTCTCTTCCATGGATGTTATTATGTTGAAGTCGCCACCGCCGATCCAGAGGGGAAATTGCCTATTTTCATTGAGGATGGAGATCGTTTCCAGAAGATCCAGTTTTTGCTGTATTGTCTGCAGAAAATAAACATTTGTGAGATGCCCATGGATACTGGTGCCTATAAGGTGGACGGAAGCTTGGATAAGATGAAGGGTGGCATGGAAGTCATATAATTAAATAATCTGCAGGTTCCACAGAATGGCCAAACCGCCTGAAGCCCCAGAGGCATCTACTGAAATAGAGCTGCTTCCTGCCCAGATCTTGTTTCGAATTCTTTCAATAGCTACGTTGCTGCTTTTTGTCTCTTGAAGAAAAACTATGGATGGTTTTTCTTGTTGAATTAGGTTTTTGATCATTCTATGTTTTGAGGGACTGTTGAGTCCTCTCACATTCCAGGAGATACGCTTCATGTAAACTGAGGTTTAGGTTTATAGAACTTTGTCAACTTAGGGAATCGCCTCGATTCCATAAGTATTTCACCTACTATTATGGTCCTCTGAAGGTCTGTCTTTCTTCCCCTTTTCTTGGTTTATTTGAGCGCCTTTTTTCCATCCCAGGGGCTACCTCCTTGTATGCCAAGACTTTTATTGTGTTGCACCTTGGTCAGGACTCCTTTAAGTCTGTCTATTTGCCAGGGGGGAATTGAATTGTATTCCTTTTTCTTGCATGTCGTTTCAAGTTTGAAGATGTCAATTCCATCTAAGCTGACATCCACCTGATCTTCCTCCATGACAATAGGGGAGCTATGTTCTTCCTCATCTGCTTCTTCATGTAGACTGAGAGCTAGAGCTGCATCTAGCTCCATGGCCGAGTCTTGCTGTTTATTATCCAACATAGATTTCCCCTGGGAGGAGGTGAAGGGACTAAGATCTGAAACCAATTTTGCATTCTCCAAAGAAGGGTTAGGAGTGAGGTGAGAAGAGGCGGGATCTGAGGACTGCATGGGGGCTGAGGGGTTGTGGGAGGATGAAGGCATAAAGGGCTTCTTCAGGGGGTCAGAGCTGGGTTGGTCTTGCATATCTTACGAAGCGAGAACAAAAATTCTGTTCTGGGAGTCGGCTTTGAAGGCATTATCCGAGACTACCTGGCTTTTCTTGGCATGCCTGCGGTGGTTGGGAATTTTGGTGTAACCTTCTGAGTCTTTATCAGAGACATTAGATGTGGCTTTGGACTACGAATTTAATGGACAGTCTCGGGAGAGGTGGCCATGCTCATGACATTTGCAACATCAGAAGGGGATATGCTCATAATCTAAAGGCTGTATCCATTCAAAGTCATCGTGAAAGAGACTTACCGAATCAGCTAAAGCTTTGGTTAGGTGCATCTGGACGCAGATCCTAGCATACGAGGTGTATTTGCGGGTTTTTGTTTCAACCGCAACTTTGATGAAGGTCCCAAGTTTGTTGCCAATATCTGCCAGCGTTTCTTCTTTCCAATATTCCACTGGTAGGGAATACATTCTTATCCAGACAGGAGCCCAGTTGAAATCTTCTTTATCAGGGTTAAATCTTGGTTTCCATTCCGTGAGATAGAGGCCTGAAGAGTTAAAGAAGTATGGGCCGCCTTCGAATATCCGTGCTTTCTCCTCCACACAATGAAAGATGGCTGTGAAGAAGCCTTTCGGTCCAAGATGCAGGGTAACTTGTCCTTTGGGCTTCCATTTTGAGGCTATCCAGCCTTGTAAGGCCTTTTCAGTAGGCCAGAATCCCAGAAACTTTCCTATTAGCGCGTGATCATGCATGTATTGGATCTCACCGTTGATGCGGTGGCTTGGCAGATCGACCTTGATACGCTCTGCAGCCTTCGGGATACAGGTGGCCAAGGTCGCCTTTGGTTGTGACGACGAAGCATTGTTGTGCGCCTCTTTCTCTGTGTTTTCCTCTTCAGTCTGGGATGTGGGTATCTCTTCTTCATTCGTCCTTTGTCCTTCCTGCACAACTTCAAGGATTGCACCAAAGGGGTTTAGAGGCTTTGCATGTTGTTCCTTATCAGAGATTGGAGTATCCAATGGAGGGGAGGCGGAGCTCTCCCCTCCTGCAGTCTTTGCCACTGCAGGCTTCCAGCAGGAGTCCGGCGGCTGTGAGAGCGTAAGCCGTCAGAGGCGGCTAGTGATTAGGGTTCTGAAGCGATTTGCAGTCGGGGTGCATGTATCGAGAGCCGAAGCCTTACCTCAAGTAACAAAAAAGAACAATTGATGTTAGTTTTAGCAAAAAATCATATTGAAATTCCCACTAAGTGGGGAGCACTTAATAAGGAATGATGATAGATTCCCCATCTTTATATATCAATAGGTGTCTATCTAATTAAGTGTGCAACTTTTTAACAACTAACCTAATAATCACCATTCCAACTTCACCTTTCTTTTGTGCTTCTTTCTTTCTAATTTCCAAAGGTGGCCATCGAATGCACAACAGGACTAATGCATGACCACTTAAAAAGGTATTTCTATTGTTGCCTAGTAATTCAAATGTGGTATATATGACTAATGTGCAAGCATATAAAAATATATTTCAAATATATACAAGTCCAAGAGGTTAAATCAACTAGTTGTTTCCAATATCATTATATATTTGGCTAGATGTATGCCAATAGGTACCAAAATCAAATCTTCCTACATGACACATTAACCAATGCTACAAGTTTATTAGTTGTATCATCCACAAATATGGTGGTGTCACTTGGATATGTTCATGTGAATTTCCTCAATAATATATATATATATATATATATATATATATATCCAATTCCAAATTAAAAAAGACTTGTATACATCCACTATACATCATTGATGCCCTGATTCACTCTAATATTTAACCCATTTCGATATTTCCTCTCACCGCATATTCTGCATGTAATCTTGGTAGGATTGGAGGCTTGTAAATCTTACTATTGTCAAATACAAGAAATTATGCTTCCAGAATCTATTTCCTTGTGATATTGTGTTGAGTTGATGGTAAAAATTATATGTATCAGTTGGATGTAGATTTCTGAGTAATGAATATATCAGATTGAACTCTTTTGGGGCCTCAATGGTATGCTATTTTTTCACTATCATAAGATAGCACCTACAAAAGAATCTATATGATATTTTTGACAAAATTTCTAGTTGAAACATTCATTGAAAAACTTTGAAATTTGTGGTCAATTGGGAATTTTTCTTGTTTGGAATTTTACACCTAGTTATAAACAATCAAGTGCAAGCAAGACATTGATGATCGAAACAAGAGCATTCAATGATTGCATCAGGTTTGTATTTAAGGTAGTGAAATCCAATCACTTTAGGGAACATGCACCTAAACTCAAAGGAACAACTCTCTAGGGAACATGCACCTAACCACAAAGCAACTAAGAGGGTCAACACTGTTAAAACTTCAGATAAATTGGTCATAACCAAAACAACTTTAGCAAGAAGATATGTCAATCACCAATGCAACAATGTAAGAACCTAAATTCAAGCATAATTTGTTACACGAACAAGAGAATGCTACATCCATGGTGGAAAAACAATTATCAACTACTTAACCAACCTCTTCCAAAGAAACACATGATCACATGAAGCAATGAGAAGGGATCATCTCCATCATAATCCAAAGAGCTCAATAATGCAGTGATACCCATGAGCAAACAACACCAGCAATGAGCTATCGATGTAGATCAAGATAATCACAAAGTTACTTCATCATCAATGCAAACATATGGTGCATGAAATCCATTGAAGAAAAGACATCAATATCATAGAAGATACCCTTATTCTCAACAAGGCGCCCCTAGCATTCATTCACAAGGAATACAATGTCACTAAAAGCCTTTGTAAAACCATCAAGAACAAGCAGGTTTAAATTTTGAAATATAACTAGAAAACAACTATGCCTCCCAATCAAAAATTGCGCTTCAAAAACAGAGTCACGAGTATATATCGTATTGCGAATTTACCAAGACTTCTTACTCATCAACAAACATCATTTATATACAACATTTCACATTTTTCTATGGGCTAGACTTTTGAGAAAAGTTTCATGGTTAAAATCCAAAATAAGCGTTCTCTTTCATGGTTCACCATTAGAACCTTGCATGATTAAAAGAAAGGGTTCCATCACCTTTGAGATGTTATCATCAAAACCAACATAAAAACCTCTTGAATATCATATTGTCTACACATCACCATAACAAGTAAACACTCGCGCTATAAATCATAGAAAACCAGAATGCACAATATTATAAGATACCCCATCAATAACAATGGATGATAAAGACTTTGAAATGGTCAATCATATTTGACAATAGTAAATAACTTAATTTCCAAATAAAGTTTTGTTCAATAGTCTTGAACAACTAGAACCACCACAATCTAGCTACACCAATGGTGCAAATCCTTAACAAATGTGGCATTTTTTTTATTTTTTAAACATGGTATACTTGATCATGTTACTTATATATGTTTCCATCTAGTTTACCAGTCTCCAAAGAGGAACTCACTGGTGAGAAGATTCCTACTACGCTACAATAGGCCAATAATATTTTTATCCCCACAACTAATATACATGTCAGGGTACAAAACCAAGATCTTTGAAATACTCGTGCTCCAGAGCACTACGAGCAGTGATGCATCTACTCATCTCCAGGAACATCATTTTCTGGGAGGGAACATGGTGGTAGAAAAAAAATGAAACAAATAGCAAAGTTGTTAGCACTAAGAAAAATTGTTGCCAGACATCCTTTGACAATATTCCAAAGAACAAAGACAATGTTTGTCCTCACCGAGAGAAGATCAATTCGTGCCGACTCAAGACCTGGAACCACAATTGCCAAATCCTGTTGAATGAAAAACAACTGAAGAAAGTTTTAAATCATCCATCAATATCACCATGTCTCCCATATGTATTTCAAATGTAAATAAAACTTTAATGTCCACTAAGTTCAATAGAATAAAAGTAAATGCTATTGATGGGATGATCTATGCAAGAATAATTATAGAGCCAATTAAGATCAATGATGCTTGGCCAAACTAAGGCCTGTACCAAGTGTTTTGAAAAAGTTATGCAATACAGTGGATCCCCAACTTCCCTCTCTTCAAGCCCATAACTTCACCCCAATTTCCCTCACCTTTAAAGATCTGGCAATTTCACCTTGTACAAGGCCCAAAACATGACACATAGTCTTAATCATTAATCCTATCAAGAAGCCCTCTTCTAACCTCTTCTAATAGGGGAGTGGAAATTAATTTAGGAAATCATCATTTAATGTAGTGTAAAAATTCCATTATTTGCATTCAGAAGGGTGTAAATGCAACTCACATATGCATCAAATATGGAAAATAATACTGGGAGAAACCGACTTGTGTGAAGTTCAAATGAACTAGAATCCCAACAAGCCCCTCATAGTCATTGCTCTATTTATGCAACAATTTACTAGTATAATAGTATTTTGTTTGTCACTTTGAATAGGCATTAAAAGTCAAGTGCATATATAATCTCTTCTGGGACTCCTGGACTGCACCTTTTTGAAAAGCGATAAGGTGTGACCTCTTGGAGAAGTTTTAAGTTAGTAACACATTTTTTTGTTTGGATGGCATAATAAGGGCCATATACTATTATTGAACTATTTTTTAAGATCCTTTAAAGTTTCAAGTAAAAAGAAAAAAGAAATGGCTTCTCTTTTCCAGCACACTAGAAAATAGCCAAAATAAGATCAATCTAGGACTTTCTAAAAACACCAAAAAACTCATTAAAAAAATTCCTAAACCTTTCTCTAATTGCAAACACTTTTGATGTCAATTGGGTCTAGCTCCACTATTTAGGTGGAATGATTGTTATCCTCTCTACAATGGTTCTATTCCCGCCAAGGACATGTTGATATGGCCTTTGGCACTAAGGAATTTGCTTAAGCGTGGGTGACATATTCGGAATGAGGCAAAGTTCCTTAGGTTTTCTTAGGATATATTTTGCAAAAATGATTTTAGTCAATTGGGTCTAGCCCAGGAAATTGAGGAGGAATTTTATCCCTCCACACCTAGGACCAATTCTCACAAGTGAAATTTTGACCTCTTAATGAATGTATTGTTGATTGCCCTGAGCCCCAAAGAATTTTAGTTTACCCTGGATACCATCCTAAGAGAGAGCGCCTGATGCAGTCTCTAGAGATAAGAATAGATGGATTTCCCTTTAATTTTCACTAGATGAAACGTGAAAAAATCGTCAATGTTCGTGGAATATACTGTGGAGACAGTAGAAGGATCTCTCCACTGAATTTTAAACTAAATAAATGCACAGTTGGCCCAAAAAGTAGCTTTGTTAAAAGGAATAAAGCTAAACTGAGAGGGTTTTGTTTGAATGGTATGACCTGAAGATCTGTCTGTATGTTACCCATCCATAGAGAAAGGCTAAATATGAGACAATGTCAAGTGTGCGTTATAAACATAATAATCTAAAACTCAATATTCATATTATAGGAAATGGTGTCCCCCCCTGCTTCCTTGTTTGGTTATCTCATTGATCCCTAGTCACTAGAATCTCCCCCGACAGCTTGAACCCATGCACCAAGCCATGAATGTGCTAACCCTAGGCATCAACAAAAAAATGAAAAATGTATGAAATAACATCCTACTCAAATTTTGGATTAAATCTGTGCAGCCTATGCCTAGATCTAAACACGCATATGATAATGAGGAAGGAATAAGGTGCCAATTGGGTGGCATAGGTAATGGGAATACACCTATGTTATACATGTAATAGGATTTTTGAAGATCATGCTAATACTTCACCCTTTTGAGATTCTGTTGACTCGGCTCATAACATAAAATATATTTCATAAATTCTAATGTAATTTTAAAATAAAAACACAATTGATTATTCAATTAAATACTACCCATGTATAGAGTAAAACAATAAAGTCTAGGAGTAAATTTACAGGTTAATCTGAAACTTTGAGACTTTGGTAAGTTGTATTACCACAGTTGGACCTTATTTGAGACTTTGGTAAGTTGCATTACCACAACTGGATGTAGATATGATTTACACTATTGTGTGGAGGATATATTGACCCTTTGGGACTAGTTAACATAAGGAACAAGTGTCAAGAAATTGTGTGTATCAACTAGGAGCCCTGGATGAGTTTCACTGCCTGTTGTGCATGTAATCTTGGTAGGATTGGAGGCTCGTAAATCTTGCTATTGTCAAATACAAGAAATTATGCTTCCAAAATCTATTTCCTTGTGATAATGTGTTGAGTTGGTGGTCAAAAATATATGTATCAGTTGTATGTAAGTTTCTAAGTAATGAATATATCAAATTGAACTCTTTTGGGGTTTCAATGATATGTTATTTGTTCACTATCGTAAGATAACACCTACAACAACATCTATATGATGTGTTTGACAAAATTTCTAGCTGAAATATTCACTGAAAAACTCAGAAATTTGTGGTCAATTAGGAAGTTTCCTTATTTGGAATTTTACACCTACTTATAAGCAATCAAGTGTAAGAAAGACATTGATGATTGAAACAAGAGAATTCAATGATTGCATAAGCTTTGTATTTAAGGTAGCGAAAACCAATCACTTTAGGGAACATGCACCTAAACTCAAAGGAGAAATTCTTCAGGGAAAATGCACCTAACCACAAAGAAACTAAGAGGGTCAACGATCTTAAAACTTCACACAACTTGATCATAACCAAAACAACTTTAGTAAGAAGACATGTCAATCACTAATGAAACAATGTAAGAACCTAAATTTAGGCATAATTTCTTACACAAACAAGATAATGCTACATCCGTGGTGGCAAAGCAATGATCAACCACTTAGCTAACCTCTTCTGAAGAATCACAAGATCGCATGAAGCAACAAACAAGGATCATCTCCATCATTAATCCATAGAGCTCAATAATGCAGTGATACCCATGAGAAAACAATACCAACAATGAGCTATCCATGTAGATCAAGATAATCACAGAGTTACTTCATCATAAATGCAAATATATGGTGCATGAAATCCATTAAAGAATAGATATCAATATCCTAGAGGATACCATTATTCTCAACAAAGCACCCTAGCATTCATTCAATAAGGAATACAATGTCACTAAAAGCCTTTGTAAAATTGTCAAGAACAAGCAGGTTTAAATTTTGAAATATAACTGGAAAATACTATGCCTCCCAAGCAAAAAACGTGCTTCTGAAATAAAGTCACTATTAGATATCATATTGAAAATTTTTAAAAGAATTCTTTCTCAGAGACAAACATAGTTTATATATAACATTTCACCTTTTTTCTATGGGCTAGACTTTTGAGAAAATTTTCGTGGTTAGAATCCAAAATAAGCATTCTCTTTCACAGTTCACCATTGGTACCTTGCATGATTCAAAGCAAGGGTTCCATCACCATTGAGATGTTATCATCAAAACCAACATAAAAACCTCTTCAATACCATATCCTCTACACATCAAGAGAACAAGTAAATACTCACTTTATAAGGCATAGAAAACCAAATTGCAAAATATTATAAAATACCCCATTAGTAACAATCGATGGCAAACAATTTCAAATGATCAGTGATATTTGACAATCATAAAGAAAATTTCGAAATAAAGTTTTTTTTCAATAGCCTTGAATAACTAGAACCACAACAATCCATCTACACCAATGGTGCAAATTCTTAACAAATGTGGCAAAATAATTTTTTTTTAAACATGGTATACTTGATCATGTTACTTATACAAGTTTCCATCTATTTTACCAGTTTCCAAAGAGAAACTGATTGGTGAGATGATGTAGGCTATGCTACAACAGGCCAATAATATTTTTATCCCCACAGCCAATATACAACTCAAGGTACAAAATGTGTCTACTTGGCTCCAGGCACATCATTTTCTGGGAGGGAACATGGTGGCAGAAAAACAAAGAAGCAAATAGAAAAGTTGTCAGTGTTAAGAAAAATTGTTGCCTGACATCCTTTGATCATATTCCAAAGAACAAAGATAATGTTTGTCCTCACCGAGAGAAGATCAATACCTGCTAGCTCAAGACCTAGAACCACATTTGCCAAATGCTCTTGAATGCAAAACAAGTGAAGAAAGTTTTAAATCATGCATCAATATCACCACGTCTCCCATATGCATTTCAAATGGAAATAAAGATTGAATGTCCACTAAGTTGAATAGAAAAGACGTAAATGTTATTGATTGGATGATCTATGCAATAATAATCATAGAGCTAATTAATATCAATGATGCTTGTCCAGATTAAGATCCCTACCGAGTGTTGTGCAAAAGTTATGCAATGGGACCCCAACTTCCCTCTCTTCAAATGCATAATTTCAGCCGAACTTCCCTCACTTCCGAAGATCTTGCATTTTCACCTTGTATAAGGCCCAAACCATGACACATAGTCTTAATCATTAATCCTATCAAGAAGCCCTCTTCTAACCCCTCTGAGAGAGGACTAGAAATTAATTTAGGAAATCATCATTTAATGTAGTGCAAAAATTCCATTGTTTGCATTCAAAAGGGAGAAAATGAAAATCATAGAAGCATCAAACACGGAAAATAATATTGGGAGCAACAGAATTATGTGAAGTTCAAATGAACTAGAATCCCAACAAGACCCTCATAGTCATTGCTCTATTTATGGAACAAGTTACTAGTAGAATAGTATTTCATTTGTCACTTGGAATAGGCATTGAAAGTCAAGAGGATGGATAAGCTCTTCTGGGACACTTGGACTGCACCTTTTCAAAAATCGATAAGGTGGGAACTCCTGGAGAAGTTTTAAGTTAGTAAGAATTTTTTTTGTTTGGCTAGTGTACTAAGGGCCATCTACCATTATTGAACTATTTTTTAAGATCCTTTAAAGTTTCAAGTAGAAAGGAAAAAGAAACGGCTTCTCTTTTCCAGCATACTGGAAAACAACCAAAATAAGAGCAATATCTAATTGTACAAAAACACCAAAAAATGCATTTCCAAAACTCCTACACCTTTATGTAACTGCAAACACATCTGATGTCAATTGGGTCTAGCTCCACTGGTTAGGTGGAATGATTGTTATCCTCCATACAATGTTTCTATTCTTGCCAATGACATGTTGATATGGCCTTTGGCCCTAAGGAATTTTCTTAAGCCTGGTTGCATCCTCATAATGAGGGAAAGTTCCCTAGGTTTTCTTGGGATATATTTTTCAAAAGGCATTTTAGTCAATTGGTTCTATCCCAAGCAATTGAGGAGGAATGTTATCCCTCCACACCGAGGACCAATTCTCACAAGTGACATGTTGACCTCTTAATGAATGTATTGTTGATTACCCCGAGCCACAAATAATTTGGGTTTACCCTGGGTACAATCCTCAGAATGAGAAGAAGTGCCAGGATATATATTCCAAAAAAAATTGTAAATTGGGGCTAGGCTAGGTGGTTGTGAGGAGTGTTAACCTTCCAACCCAAGACCAATTACTACAATTGACAAATTCAGCTCTTGATGACCATATTGTTGTCATAGTCTTCACTCCTTTGTTGACAAAGCCTCAAACTTCTGCAGAATTATGTTTCCCTCACCTCATGGGGTTTCAAGCTCCTACTTTTCATATAACCATAACTTTTCTCTTTTATAGGTTTTCTGGTTTTTATTTCAATTGCTTGCTGGTTTTTATAAATTTTCCCTTATTTTCTTTTTTCAGGCCCTTCTTGAGTTATTGTTAAGTACAACTTTTGAAACACTGGTAAAAAAGATTTTATGATGTATATTAATGAATTTTAGTTGTACCTTGTCAAATACAAGGCAAAAGTTCTTGTAACATTTTTGAATTCTACATTAAGAAAACTATAAGAAAGGCCCATTTTTGCAAATTTTTCTACATAGCTCTAGTTGTAATATTGTTGATTTCCAATTTTTGATAAATGAAAAACATCAATGCCCTATTTTTGTAAATCGACATCAGTCTAAAAAAATCAAAACTTTGAAATAAACTCATTTCTAATAGACCTAGCATGTTTCCAATGGAGAAATTAGGGCCCACTTCTCTTCATCTTTAATATGAAAAGTATTTATATGCCTGTCTAAGGTGAATCTTATGGTTTCTTCAGTGCAAAAATACAACATATTGATGATTCGGCATTGTTGTAGATTCCTCACTCTTGTGCATATTTGATCTTCCTCTAGATTAGTCTTTCAAGCTATTTATGACATCACTCTGTACTTGAAGTCTGGAAGGTGAGTATTATGCAAGGGTACTTGCATTATGGAATGGAGCAACATTTCCCAGTTTAAGCGTATTTTCTTCCCATGATATATGTTTGAAATGACACCGTTAGCAACATCACATATTATTCCAGCAGTGAGGCCCCATCAATAGTACTATGTGACAGTTTTGTGAAAGTGAATTTGAAGGTGACATTGGCATGGGAAAAATCACTTATATTCGTTAAAGTTACGAGCAATATTTCCTAATCTTATATAGCATCTCAGCCTTCCACATGAGCACCAAGTGATCTAATTTCAAATGATGACTATGTAATGGTTTGAGAATTGGATTATGGCAACACATTTGAAACTCTTTTCAAGAGATAGAAACAACTACTAACAACACTAAGGAAGCCATATGTATACCTCACTTCGGGACCTTCTCTAAGAAATTTTTGTAATTATACTTTGACCAACAGAAAAGGTATCATGCCAACATTTTAAGCAATACTAGTTATGGGCTTGGATTTATTGACAATGAAAAAAAAAAGTGCCTATTTATGAGTAGTTGTAGTAATCCACTTGGAATAGTCTATATTGTGTAAGGATGCTCCCATTTTAAGAAACACTCGCGTAGCAGCCAAAATTTGTTCCATTTTGATAGGTGTTATTCACATCACTTTGAAAAATGTTCTTGCAGTAGACGCGATCTGGTGGCTAGAGAATAAAAGCTAATCAAAGAAAAATGTTCTTGGACTAGAGTGTGTGAGATAGAAAGGGATCAAACTGATGTAGAATCCAAACTAAAGTAGAATCTTCTCTACATGGTGAACTAACTACCTTTCTACATGATTGTAACTCACCCATCATCTCCCTCACCCCCTTGATACTCTTCCTTTCTCCAAGATAAACAAACTTAATTGCATGCTAGAAGTATGAAAAAAGAGATTTTAAAAGCGCTCATTCTTAAAGGAATCAAGGTTAAATTTTTAGAACTCTTAAATCTAATGGGAAAAGGTGATGTTTTTCAGTTATCATATGATGATGTTTGTGAATTATGCATAAGGTATTCAAGAGGAATCTTTAAGGCTGGTAAGAATTCTAGATAAGTTTCTTCTTTCTTTTCCAAATCTACTACAAGAACAAGAGATATAGGAGTTCAAATCAGTGATTTATTTGAACATTTTAAAACTGATTTTATTAACTCTATAAATTCACAATTGGATGTTTTGCAGGTTCAGAAAAATCAAGAAATTGAAGAAGTGTTTTTCCCTCATTACCAAAAGGATCATCCCATAGATAGTCACTCTTCCTTATCTAGGATGGAAGTAGCATATAAAAGAGATGGGGAATCCGTAACAAGGTCAAAACCATGGAAATCATGGCCTACATGTATGGTTCAAAACACTTCCTCTCCATTTTTATTCTTGCATAATCCATTATGGAATACTCATGTGTTAGGGCAGCCATCTCAATCCCAATATAACCCCCACCAATCTTGTCTACAAGTTTGGCATGGTTCATCTTATGATTGCATGGCTACTCTCCCTCATCTTGTAGCACAAACACGTCATCCATATTCTTCACCATCTCTTCCACAACATCTTGCTTGTCTATCAAAACCATCCACACAACCTAATCAACTACATAATCAAAATCCTTCATGCCCTATACAATTTCTTGCTCAACACATTCCACACCCTCATCATAATAAACCAGTACAACATGCTTACAGTGTTGAACTTAAAAATTTACCTACCCTTCCCACCCATTTGATACATGCACCATTGTAGAAAACTTATATTGAGATTGGGATTGTTTCAAATCCAAAAATTGTAGAAGTTATGAAAGAAAATGAGGTTTCTTCTAGCCTGCATCAACAAGCCGTTTAAAAAAGCCAAGAACTTCATGATATGATGGCTATGGGAAATCAAGAAAGTAAGATATATATTGAAGATCGGTTTCACTCCATCATTCTTTGTAGCCTCAATCCATACTTCAACAATTTTTGGGACCATCTTTTCAAGGGAAGTGGGTTTCTCATACCCTACTATTTATTAACATGCATTTTTCAAATTTGGGTATGTACATATTGAAGGTCTTATTTCGAAAATGGCTCCACTGGAAGTACTCTTATATGTAAGCATATTCAATTTTCAAAGAAGAGTAGTTTAGTGTAGAAAAATAAATAAATAAGGACATAAATAAATACATCTTTATTATTATGTAAAAATAGTCGTTTTCGTTGCAACAAGCTGTGGAAATCAACATCGGTGATAAATATTTTAATTTATTTGTGTATGTAGATGTATTATATTGAAAATAAAAGTTCTAAAAACACTTATATTCATTTTCATCACAAATTTGGGAAAATTGCTTGAATATCATAATTTTTGGCTTGCGGGCTTGATGAAATTTCTAAAAACACAATTATGATAATCATGTTTTGAAGGACCAAAAGAGAATATTTTTAAAACTTGTTTCTATCCTAAGTATCCCTTTATTTCTACTTTCCAACCCAATTGAAATCACTCCATTTGGATTCGAAACGAAGACGTTATAACAAAAACATTGAGAGGGTGTCTAGTAGGGAGCTCGGGAACAGAGTTGGGACAGTCCATTTTTGGAGGCCTAATTGACTATATTTTTAAAACCTGTTTCTATGGTATATTCCTCTATGAATCTAGTTTACAAGGCAATTTGAATAACTATATCGCGATATCGTATAACGTTATGACCCAAATATTGATCGTCTATCGTAAATCAACACTCTTAAAACTTTATTTTTCTAGTTGTTCACTTGCGTATTTGACCCATCAATTCTTCTTTCCTTAAAATAATGTCTCTAGTTGAGATAAATAAATGAATATAATTTCATTTCCAATTTGAACCAACTCAATCCGTCATCAAACGAAAAATGTATGCTTAAAATATCAACTATTGGTCTATGTTGGGAAACCAAAAACGACTCTATTATGCAGGTTGTTCTAAGTAAAATTGACATATAATATCATAGAATTTTTAAAATCTATTTTGATTGGAGATATCCCATTGAATTAACTTTCATTTGGATTTCGAATCACTCAAATCAGACAAAAAACAAAGAAGTTATGATTAAAACATTGCAGGTTAGCATGATTGGCCACTCCTCTCCCAGAGGTAATAAATTAATTTTAGTTTGTTACTTTTTCCGTGGATTTGTTTTATAGAGTAACTACTTGTTATAATTTTTTCATAATTATTAGTTTAGGGGAGCCTGATCACCTCTCTTTCTCCATGATTTAATGTTTTATTGCAGGTAGACACTCATTTTTTGCAGATCCTATGAGAATAAAGAAGGTCAATTTATGAACATGCAATTCTTGAAAGAAATTTTAATGAAACAATGGCATTTCATCCAATTCATTACCTAACAGATTCATAATAGAAGAAATAGAGAATTGATTTCCATTTGAAGATTCATGTCACTACTGCCAAAACATTTTTCCAAGAGATCATTTTTTTCATTGACAGATTGATATTCCCTTAGGAAATAACATCATACCTGTTGTAACTTAATTAATTAATGAATTTAATTCTTTCAAATAAAGTGTTGTTTCTTTTCTTATTTCTCTTATGTTTTTGTGTTTAAGGTGTTGCTTCCTTCAAAGTTGTAGTTTCCGCTCCGTTGGCGATTGAACAACACTTTTGTGTGTCTTATTTTCATTGTTCAAATGATTGAACAATTGTTGTTTAATCGATTGAACAAAACTTTTGTGTGCTTTATTTTTGTTGTTCAAATGATTGAATGATTTTCGTTCAATGAATTGAACAACACTTTTGCATGTTTTATTTTTTTGTTCAAATGATAGAACGATTGTTTTTCAATCAATTGAACAAAACTTTTGTGTGTTTTGTTTTTGTTGTTCAAATGATTGAATAATTGTTGTTCAATCAATTGAACAACACTTTTGCGTGTTTTTTTTTTTTCAAACAATTGAACGATTGTTGTTCAATCAATTGAATAATACATTTTCGTGTTTTATTTTTGCTGTTTAAACGATTGAACGATTGTTGTTCAATCGATTGAACATCACTTTTCCATGTTTTATTTTTGTTGTTCAAATGAATGAACGTTTGTTGTTCAATCAATTGAACAACACTTTTGCGTGTTTTATTTTCGTTGTTCAAATGATTGAACAATTACTATTCAATCAATTGAACAACACTTTTGCGTGTTTTATTTTTGTTGTTCAAATGATTGAACGATTGTTGTTCAATCAATTGAATAACACTTTTGCGTGTTTTATTTTTTCTGTTCAAATGATTGAACAATTGTTGTTCAATCAATTGAACAACACTTTTGCATGTTTTATTTTTTTCTGTTCAAATGATTGAATGATGGTTTTTCAATCAATTGAACAACACTTTTGCGTGTTTTACTTTTGTTATTCAAACGATTGAGTGATTGTCGTTAAATCAATTGAACAACACTTTTGCGTGTTTTATTTTTTGTAAATAGATCAATTTCAGAGTATCTCATCAAGTGGAAGAACTCACCTGCTGAAGATTCCACATGGGAGGACTAGAATTTATACAGAAGCATCAAGAACTACTCATGAGGACAACACTTTTTGAAGGAGAGGGGCATGTTAGGTCCCTATACTACTAGTGTAACCCCTTATTGTTATTAGTACAACGACCTTATTATATTGTTGTTCCCATGTAGTCCCCATATTGTTATTATTATGCCCCATAGAAGCGCACTGTTATTATTATTGTGCACTTACATTATTATTGTTTTGTCAGCTCTGATTATATTATGACCCCTTAGACTCCTATATATAGAAAGGATGTGTTGTCATTTGTATCATCCAAGAATTGTTCATTTGTTTAATCTAAAGGAGGTTGACCCCTTAGAATTCAACCTCTTCGAGGGGGAAACCTCCTTTACATTACACAAATGAACAATTCTTGGATGATACAAATGACAAGACCTCCTTTCTATATATAGGAGTCTAAGGGGTCATAATATAATCAGAGTTGACATAACAATAATAATGTAAGGGAACAATAATAACAATAGTGGGCTTCTATGGGGCACAATAATAACAATATGGGGACTACATGGGCACAACAATATAATAAGTGGGTTGTACTAATAACAATAAGGGGTTACACTAGTAGTATAGGGACCTAACATGCCCCTCTTCTTCAAAAAGTGTTGTCCTCAACGCTTGAGTAGTTCTTCATGCTTCTATATAAATTCTTGTCCTCCAACTTGGAATCTTCAATGCGTAAGTTCTTCCAGTTGATGAGATACTCTGAAATTGATATATTTCATAGGTGTTGATTTCTTGGTTCTGTCAATGCTTCAGGTTCCAATATGATTTTTCCTTCCCTGTCAAGTTCTCGCAATATTGTTTAAACTGGGATCTTCTGTAACTTTTGAATGATTTCTCACTCATTTAGGCACATGGGTATTTGTAAGGTCTGATGATTGGAGGAACACGTCTCGGAATCAAATGAATAGCATGATCCTGATAAAAAATAGGTGGGAGGTCTTTGGGAGTCTCAAATACCTTGGAATGATTGTCCAAAACGTTTTGGAGATATGGAGAAATACATGATTTCGATGTCGGATCCTCTAGTGAGCATAATTGTAAAATTATGCCTCGTTTTTCCTTATTTAGAAGATTTTTCATGCTGTTAGAGTTGATTATATTTCCAGGTTTCCCTTTGATGCCCCTCAATTCAATTTCATTTCCTTCCCAAAAAAGTTTCAAGAAAAGTTCTTGAAAATTAAAAGTTATCGTACCTAAAGACTGTAGCCATTGGGCTCCTAGTGAAACATCAGCACCACCCATTGGAATGGAAAGCATTGGGCTATTCAATTCATATTCTCCCATGGATAGCTTGATATTATGACACTTTCCATAGAAATTTATGGTTCCTCCACTTGAAACCATCACTTGGCACTGTGGTGCTGGATATAGGAAGAAATTCAATTCCTTGGCTATCTTACAATGAATAAAATTGTGGGTACTTCTTGAATCAATCAACACTATTAGCTTTTTGTTCTTGATATGTCATTCTATATTGATAGTTTCAAGAGTGGTAATTTCTTCCAATGCATTACAAGATATGGTCGAATTCATTTCTTCTTTCTCGATGTGATATTTCACTTCTTGAACCCTTTTCTTCTTGATATGTCCTTCTATCTTGAGATTCTAAGGAGTGGTAATTCTTTCCAATGCTTTACAAGATATGGTCAAATTCATTTCTTCCTTCTCTGGGGTGGGTTCCTGGTGTATATCCTCTTTTTTGATGTTTCTTGATCCTTTTCTTCTGCCTCTTCATACTCTATGTAAAATAATTTCTTCTTATGACACTTATGACCTTTAGTTCATTTGCTATCACAATTGTAACAAAGCCCTTTTTCTCTCTTTTCTTCCAATTGTTGTGGTGTAAACCTTGTAGGTTGTGGAAGGCTAGGAGAAGAAACATTTCCATAATTATACTCATGAGTGGTGGGATTCCTTGTTTCCATTATTTCGCTTTTAGTTTTCTTGCCCACCTGAATGCCTTCTCCAATGAATCAGGTTCACAAAGACGAACCTCTTGTTGAATGTTATCCTTTGATGTACCTATGAAGACATCAACCCTTTGCTTCTCTGGAATATCATTTACCCTTATATTCAATTTTGAAAGTGATCAATGTGCTCTTCCATTGAACCCTTTTGTTTGAGATTTATCAATTGACTAAAGAAGGTGTTTCTCTTTGTATCCTCATAATGTGATATTATTTCCTCCGTGAAAATTGACCATGTGACAAGAGGTTTATGAGAACAAAGCCCTTTATACCATAAAAATTGATTCAGTTCTAAATAATTAGATGGGATACATATTTTTTGTAACAGTTGTACACCATGTAGATCAAAATATTTCTCCATCTGTAGTATCTAATTTACCAGATCCTTGCCATCAAACTTCCTCATCTAACTTTTTCTTGATTTTAGGAGCTCGATCTTGAAACAACTGTAACTCTATAATTTCATATATTTAAGTTATGAATTTTTGGTTTGTAATAGCCCTTTAAGTCCTCTTTCTAACTCCACAAGTTTGATCAATATTGGATTCACAAATGAAGAGTTATGTCAAATCTCCTACGATGACCTGAGTATAGACTTGTTCAGTCGAGCGAACTTGTACGACATGCCATGGGTGACTGTTTCAACTTTAGGTTCTGACAGTGGTACCCACAAAACTATAGTCTGTCCTCTTTTTGTAATTTCGTATGAAAATTCAATCTGATGCTCAAAGCAAAACTTATAATGATTTTCCCAAGGTAACGTATTTGTAATGTAATTCAGGGGTTTGCAACAACCCTAACTTCCTCATCTTATATCTCCGACAATATAGTGACATAGGATCTGAAATTAATATCCAGGGTTCAGCTCGATGTCTTCTCAAATGGGTTTTTTTTAGCTTCTGAAACTTCGTAGCGAAAGAGTTATAGAGAAAATCCCACGATAACCTATTTTAGTTGAAATTTTGGAGATTGCAAAAACCCTAACTTCCTTAGTTCATATCTTTGCACATATAGCAAGACAAGCTCTAAAATTTAGACCCAAGGTCTAGAAAGATTTATGCTAAAATGGGTTTTTTTTTAACTTCTGAAATGTCGCAAAAAGATGTTATAGCACAAATTCCATGATGACGTATTTGGAGCAGTGAAACCCTAGAATCCAAAGATCTAATACCAAATTTTACGAAACTAGCTCAAAAAAACATAGAAAATACAGATCAACACCTTAGAATTCACCGTCCTTGAGGGGGAACCCTTCTTTACATTACACAAATGAACAATTCTTGGATGATACAAATGAAAAGGCCCCCTTTCTATATATAGGAGTCTAAGGGGTCATAATATAATCAGAGCCTACATAACAGTAATAATGTAAGGGAACAATAATAACAATAGTGGGATCATATGGGGCGCAATAATAATAGTATGGGGACTACATGGGCACAACAATATAATAAGGGGGTTCTACTAATAACAATAATTGGTTACACTAGTAGTATAGGGACCTAAAATTTTTGTTGTTCAAATGATTGAACGATTGTTGTTCAATCAATTCAACAACACTTTTGTGTGTTTTATTTTTGCTGTTCAAATGATTGAATGATTTATGTTCAATCAATTGAACAACACATTTCGGTGTTTTATTTTTTTTGTTCAAGTGGTTGAACAATTGTTGTTCAGTCAATTAGACAACACTTTTGCGTGTTTTTATTTTGTTGTTAAAATTATTGAACAATTGTTGTTGATTCAATTGAAAAACACGTTTGCAACATCTAGTTTAGTCACAATAATATGCATTGGCTTGTAACAATCTTCTTCTAGAAAGCAACTAAAAGAGCTTTATTATGCTTTGAATTTCAAATGCTTGTTAAAGGATCAAGTGGTGGCTGCAAAGAACAACTCAAACTGGGTGATCTCAGAACAAAATAACATTACTAACGTATCTCTGAATTCCATGGAAACAGAACAATTTGATGTATTGAAATGATATTAGGAGATTAGTAAAGAGGATCAAATTAAGTGATGTTATGGCCATACCATTGTATCCATTGAAACTTAAAGTGAAGAGACTCGGCAACACCAAAAACATCGAGTGCCCTCCAAGCATTGGTCATCCAAGACAATGTAGTCCTTGTGGTCTCTAACATTAGTCTCTTCAAACCAACTCTACACAAGGTCATTACAAATGTAAAAAATTAGTAAGACAAAAATCTGGTAGTAAATATGACCAAAATAAAAACTATTGCAAACATTTTTCACAATCCTGCTTTTGAAACCAACATTATAATCTCCTTAGCATTATGATCAGTTGTCACTATTCTTCCCAGCTCAGCGAACTTGTCTCCACCTTGAGAAATTATAATTGCATAAAAGGAATGTTGGTCTCATGCCAATAGGTCTCCTATGATGAATGCACAGGAACCTAGTACATAGACCATTTTTCTTTTTGCTTAGCTACCCAGGGCTTATTTCCCTTTCCAAATATCAATAATTCTTTTCCAAGAAAAAATAAAATAATATTTTACTATATTCTAAAAGGTGAAGATGATGAAATCATGCCACAAAGTGAAAGGAAATCAAATATATTTCCTCAAACCACCAAATACATAAAGAAAACAACAATAATTATAAAAAAAAATCTAGATCTATCAATCTATGCATGAAATGAGTCAAGCGACTACAAAAATCTAACCAAAACAAACAAAAAATTTCAAACTTGACAAAATCCTCTAACAAGCAGCAAACAAACCGCCAAAATTTTCTAAGATATCAAAGCTAGACATCAATGCAATTTCATGTACTTGAATAAGCCCACCGTTGCTTAGTGTTAGACTTCTTAAATTAGTTATTTACCATTTAATACTAGGACACTGTCTATGTAAAAAGAAATAGGTCCCAACTTCACTAAATCCGACTTCATTTCCAATAAAAGATCAAATCGAAAGGGCGCTAACTCGTTACTCTTGGATGGTGCTAAAGTTAAATACACAAAAGAACAAAAAATAAAGATATGATAAAAAATAGACCTGCAAGATTGTATTGGTAGAGTCTGACAAGGACACCAATAACTGAGACTAGAGAAGTTTATAGAATGTGGTAATTACTAGTGAGTGACTATTGTGCAATTAGTGGTATGGTGGAGAGACCTACAAAGAAGGGACGTTTGTCTCAGGAAAGTATAATAGGGAGATCCATAGAGAATTTATCTAAAAGAAAGATGAGAAGTGTTGTCTTCAAGTTGGGTTATGTTATGGTAGAATTGTGTTGGCGATAAGTGGTAACAAAACACTTATATAAATAGGTAAAAAGTAAATTCGGGGCATGAGTTGGATTGGCTCATGTTATTTCATCCCTTAATGGTACTAAGGACATGTGGGGACCCAAACGATTAAGTACCTAAAATACTTGAAAACATGGCTGAAAAAGACTGACAGGAAATGGCTAACAAATGACTTGGAAGACTTGTTAAATTTGTTATTTATCATTTAATAATAGTCGAACACTATCTATGTGAAAAGAAATAGGTTGCAACCTCACCAAATCCAGCTTTATTTCCTGTCACATATAAGAAACAAACAATGTAATGATTAAATATGAAACATCAATCTTAAAATAACACGCATCAAAGTATATCGCTGCAATGTTACGATGAAAAATACAAATATAGAACCTATTTTTACCTGACTTTTACATATAGTAATCTTGCATGATCAATGGAACATGTATACCAAAATAAGAGTCCTAGGGTATTTCAATTTCCAAGTTCTCATCTTGGTCCTCATTTTCTAAATTGTGTACATGATTTTCTCTAAATGAACTGTCATTATGAGCCTCCAAAACATTATGTTCTATATCAAGTTCATTAGAGAGATTTGTTATATTGTTTTCTCCCCTTCTATCACAATCTGTTCGCCAAAGAGTTAGCACTCTTTCATATGGAAAATTGTCAATTTAATACTTTGTTAAACATATAATATTAAACATGTATTGACATGTTTATCAAGCTTGTTCCTCAACTTAGACTTCAAGAATGATAATGCACTAAACATTCTCTGATCCTCCACTAATCCCAAAATCATGGTTTGACACAAATCCTCTAATTTGAAATATTCTAATACGTTTTCTTGCAGGTATTGGCTAGCACTTAAAGTAGTCCATAATCTCGTTATAGCACCATTTTCATTAGGATTCTATGAAAAAGGATATTGCTTGCACATTGTTTCAGCAAAGCATCCACCTTGTTGGTACAATTTTGATGAATCTAAAATACCTTCAATTTGTTCTCCATGTATCGAGACTTTCTTGCAAAAATGGTCTACTAAACATTTTAATCTTTTTTTTAAATCAGCTTTTAAATTTCTTGGACATTGAAAATTGTTCCGATATTGAGGGTATACCAAACACATGGCCTCCAAGAATTCATCTCAAGGAAATCGTTCTCTTATCTGCAATAATATTGATCTTAATAATAGATTTGAGACTTCTGTGATCTGCATTTTGTGTGGTTATGTCTTCCGGATCCATCGCATTTTACTGTTATTTGTATCGATGTTTCGAACCATCCTCCGTGGTTCATGATCTTGCAAGTTCTATCAAATTTTGTCTCACTGAAATCACAATATTATCAAATTGGTCTCTTGACATGGGGCAACCTTTGGTGATTTGTCCCGTCTTACTAATATAATGAAAGGGAACCATATACCCGCACACTGCGATACATAGTATCCATTTTTCATCAAATGTCATTTTTTTTTTAGTATTTTCTATATTGATGATATTAGTCCAACTTTTAAAATCTGGACCAGTAAAAGAGTCTGGCCTCATATACAATTTATCCAATGCAAGACATGCTGACTTTCCCGCATCTTTGTATTCCGCAATATACATTGTGTGATTCTGAGACATTTTCACGAGGACATTCATTTCATATAGCATAGGAAGAATTCCATCCAATGTCAATAATGTCTCTATATTAGTTAGTCAAGAAAGAAGATCTTCAGTTTTGTCTACATTGTAGCGATTTTCATACATCAACCCTACCAAAGATTTGAACTCACTAAATAGTCTTTGAGTTGGTCCATTTAATGAGATCCATCTTGTATCAACATCTTTCAGTAGTTTGTTTCCATTTGCAATACCATATGCAAATTGATGAAACTCTAAATATCGTTTGGGACTAGGAGAAAAGTATACATGAGTCTCACGTACAAGATCTTCAACTTTTGAAACTGATGGAAACTTGCTTACTATTTTAAATGCGAGATTCATCCTATGAGCCATACAATGAATATTAAGCATATATGGTGAAGTTGATAGTTGTAACCTAACAGAAAGACGATTCCTTTTTCCTTGCATTACCAATGCTCCATCTGCTCCAACACATGCCAACTTTTTTCAGTCATTAATTGATCCACACCACTTTCCTTCAAACCATTAAGAATAAGTTCATAAATATTTTTAGTTGTAGAATTCTCTCTCATCTTTTTAATCCCATGTAGATAGGAATGCCTAATATGGTCATTAACCATATAATGCTCATGCAAATCCATGAAGTATTATCTATAGCCATAACCTCATCCAAAGACAATGTCAAAAACATAGCACTTTCAATCTTCTCTTTCAAATCATCCTTTTCTACTTGAGATAGATATCTTGCCCATCCCCAACCACTGGTTACAAACCAATGAGAAGATGGAAAGTTTGGCACTTGAAGAAAAGATAGCAATTTCAAGTGATCTAGATAATCTGTCAAAGGACGATCTTTAAATAAGATGTGAAATACAGTGCTCAATTGTATGGTCTTGGATAACAAACTTCATTCCATCATCTTTTCAAATAGAGATATGATGGTTCCTCTACTTGCCTCAAGTTTCCTCTTACTTATTAAATATTTTTTATATTCTTCTACATATTCAACATGCTAACATTCCTCAGAAGATTTCCATCTAACAATAGATTTCTCTTTACCATTTACAATTTTCTTTTAATACACCTTTCATGTGTGCTTTTGTACCATATCTAGCTTCATCTGAAATTTCACTACCTTTTGAGTTTTCCAACTACACGAAATACATATAACTTGTCAGGAAGCCTTGTTCTCATTTGTATGAGGTATTTCTTCAATAAATGGAAAACTTGAGACCCAATTTTCTTGGAATCATCTCCCTATGGTCCACTGACCTCTTTTCCCTTTCCACGAATGGATTGTGTCACCTTCCATGAAAAAATATTTAACATTTTCATCACCAGTTTATGTTGAAACTACATTTATCTCACCCTGATCACTTCAAGAACCTATTATTTCATCCATTGTATGGATATCAAATGCATTTCCATAAGAGTTAACCTCTTTCTCGGTAACAGATTGTTCAAAGGAGCTTGAATCATGAAGAGAATGTGTATTTTTGGATGGAGGTTTTTTAAAGTATGATAATACATCCATTTTCCTTGATGGTTTCTTCCCATGATTATCTTTTGACATCTCACTGAATATTCCACAAGTAAAATTTCAAATTGATCTGCAAACCTGCATCAACAGTTTCCAAGTGTTGAGATATGCTTCATATAAATTCACATGTTCATATAAAATAGAATTGTACTTTGCAAAAGAAATGTTGAGTCAACATTGAAAGAACATATATCAGAAATTGAATTTTGAGGCAAAATGGAATTTCACAAAAAATATTTAACAATTATAATGGGAAAATATTAACTTCTAAGACATAAAATATAATAATTCATTTGTATAACATTGAAACAACATCATCCTTGCAGGTCTATCTTAGTCCTTTTGGTTTACTAGTTTGGCTTTGGAGAAATTCTATTAGAAAACTTAGTGACTCTTTGAATTTTGTGCAGAAAATAGAATATTAATCCTCATGGATTTGAATGTAGGCATGATCTAGCATGAAATTCATTATTTTTTGTAGAATTCTTTTGCTGTTTTACATTTGTGTAGCCACCTATCATGCTAAGAAGTGGGTGAATCAATGAAATTTTCATGTGTTAAATGGGAATTCTACATGAACATTTGTAATTCCATCTGCAGTTTGCATCATGAATCCCATATCTTTAATAAAACTAACACTTTTATTGGTTCTTACTAGATTAACACAATTCTCTCTATCTCGATGATTTGGGGTTTCTCGGAGCCACAATGAGCAGGGTCTGTCACACAGCTTTCACTCCCTTAATCTAGATATATATCACTTTCGCTCCCTAAATCAGATATATATAAGCTTTCACTCCCTTAATCTAGATATATAAGAGCAGGGATGGAGGGATGTGAATGTCAACTGAAAATTTTGTTGCACACATAGTTGTCTTTGTTTTTGGATGTGAAGAATAATTTGATTTATATATAATACCACAACATCCATTTCAATATATGAGTAGGGATAAGACATTGGTCTTTGCATATATTTTGCCATTATGAGATGGGCATTTGTTTATGTGGATGTTTGTGGATGTGAAGAATAATTTGATTTATATCTCACTATAACAATTTTTACTATGGCTCGACTTTACAAAATGTGTGCAGGAAGGAAGTTTTTATGTCATGTATAATATCCCATTTGACCTTAAATGAGTGAATAATATCTCCAACCTTCCTGCATGCATTTAAGGTCAGGTATAATATCTCCAACCTTCTTTGACCTTAGCTCTAATACCATCTTGAGAAATCAATGCTTATGTGAATTAGTGTTTGATTCCTCTTTCTTGATAATTACTTGTGGATTATGTTGGCTTCTCTTACTTCTTAATTTTTTTATCTTTCATCAAGAAATTACCAAATTATGGGTATATGAGGATCATAATAAAAAGAGACACAATATGTAGGAACTTGGCTAGGGAAAATTCACTATAAGGGGAAACCCAGTCAAAAACTCTTCCTTTAGTAGATTGAAATAAAAATGAGACACTTCTAGACTTCTTAGACCTAGAAAAAGACCTCCTCCAATCACCAAGTCAGCCCTTCCCTTCAATAGATGCTCCTTATCAAAGTCTTCAAATGACAACCTCCCAACAACAACGTTTTTCTAGAATTTGACACCCCCAGCAGCAGAACTTCAACCCCCAACAACAGAATTTTGGATTTGTAGTAGACATAAATTTTCGGCCCCAACAACTTCCTAGAAACTTCGCATGTGTGAGAGATAGATGGAACACAAACTCGAATTAGGTCTACCCAACAAACTTTGTCCCTCTCCAGCTACTTCACTCTATTTCTACTTCTCTTCCTTGAAGATCGAACTGAATGAGTGAATTTGACAAATGGATTGAACTGCCTCTCATTATATAGCCTTTTCACAGGGTTCAACTACCCTAATGTAGGTCGACTTCATGGGGACATGGACGACTTGGTGTGGAGGTGAAAAATTACCTTTTCGACTCAAAAATAATTATTTTTACATGATACAAAAGCCCATCATGTGTCTAATAAAAATTTCAATGACTCTAATGACTCAACAAAAAACCTAGAAGCCTTCAATGGAGGCTTTGACTTAGAAAAATTTGACCCAAGCATGAAACGCATGCTTTAATAAGTCATTTTCTTTAATAATAAATTTTATTTTGACAAGTACAATTTATGAAGACCGAAGCTAGTTACATTCTTCAACACAACAAACCCTTAATACATTAACCCTAGATTAGAAAAGCAATGTAGTTCTTTAATTGGAAATACAAACCATGGGATGAACCACCATGTGGCATAAAACCACGAAAAAAAAAAATGTTTCCATAACACAGTGAAAATCAATTAAAAAAACTACCCAATGTTTTTTAGGGGTGTTTCCCCTGAATCCCTATTTAGGTAGAGGTACTACCCCCCCCCCCCCCCCCAAATCTCTCAGGAAAGGGAGGACTATGCCTCACCTATGACCCCTTTGAATGGGGGGAGTTCCACCCCCATAGACCCCCATTGCTATCTCAAAGAATGAATTGTCAATGGGGATAGTCACAAAAAGAATATATAACATACCTAACACTTGGTTTTCCTTTTCGATGAGTAGAGATAGACTAGGAAGATTCTAAACATGAGGATTTAACTCGAGGTTACTTTCCTTTTTCATTAGTTGCCTGTTTTAGTGAGGGATATTTAATATCATTAGGTAGTTGATATTTAACAAAGAAATTCATTAAGGTAATGGTAGGGCTAGTGGTTTATTATGTTTTCTTAGCCAAATGGCAATCCCAAAGGTAGGCCCTTTTCGACTTTCTCCCCATCCATCATCACAAGGTTTATCTCAGGTTGAGGGATGTTAGCTATGCTAAGGTGAGGCTACAAGGGGGAATACTCAAGTTTCAATTTCAATTGAAAATCATTATTTATAATATAATCATGACAGAACATAGCATGCCCAATTGATTCCTACAAAATATGTGTTTGGTGTATTATTGTTTGCATGTTCTTTTTCCTCTTTAACAATAATTTTGACAAGGTTCTACATGGGCATCATAATGGAAATGAACAATAGAGACAAATAATGTACAAAAACATCAATTTTAGTGATGGTAAACTAGTTATATAACACTTTAAATCTTAATATCAAGTGGGTATGAGTGAAAGGAAGGAAGATATGTATATACACCCCACTTATAAAACCAAAAAAATACAAATGTTATACATAACCAACTGAATATGGTTATAATATGAAAGAAACCATTATCCTCAATTAACAGGTAAAAGAGACATGCACTGGAGCTAAACTTGAATATAAGGAAAATAAGGGATGCTACAGGCAGAGGAAAGTAATGAATTGAAAAGCCCTATTTTATTTTTATTTTCCTTTCAATTCCCTTAGTGATAAGGCATACAAATATATAGTAGTGATTGAAGAGAATGTATGAAAAGATTTTGAGCCATAAAAAATTCAATAATGAATAAAAATATACATATTGTGATCTACATCTACAATTAGAAAACATAATTGGCATACCACTTCAACCTAGGTTACAAGTTCTCAAGTTGCCCGTTTTCCTCTGCAGCTGGCTGGACAATTTAAACCATGGGGCTAGTGACAGGGTAATATGGAGTACAGTCAATTGCTCTAGTCACTCAGGAGAAAACCGGATCCAAGGAGGGTAGCATTGTATGATAGGGAGCTATACTAGAAGGAAATAATAGCTAGCACCTATCATGTTTTGAAATTCTAATGAAAGGAATAGTCTCTCCACCATAAACAATAGAGACAAATAATGTACAAGAACATCAATTTTAGTGATGGAAAACCAATTATATAATACTTGAAATCTTAATATCAAGTGGGTATGAGTGAAAGGAAGGAAGATATGTATATACACCCCACTTATAAAACCAAAAAAATACAAATGTTATACATAACCAAGTGAATATGGTTATAATATGAAAAAAACCAATATCCTCAACTAACAGGTAAAAGAGACATGCACTGGAGCTAAACTTGGATATAAGGAAAATAAGGAATGCTACAGGTAGAGGAAACTAATGAATGGAGAAGCCCTATTTTATTTCTATTTTCCTTTCAATTCCCTTAGTGGTAAGACATACAAATATATAATATGGATGGAAGAGAATGGATGGAAAAATTTTGAGCCATCAAAACTTCAATAATTAATACAAATATACATATCGTGATCTACATCTACAATTAGAAAACATAATTGGCATACCACTTCAACCTGGGTTACAAGTTCTCGAGCTGCCCTTTTGCCTCTACGGCTGGATGGACAATTTAAACCATGGGGCTAGTGATAGGGTAATATGGAGTACAATCAATTGCTCTAGTCACTCAGGAGAAAACCAGTTCTGAGGAGGGTAGCCTTGTATGATAGGGACCTGTACTGGAAGGAAATAATAGCTAGCACCTATTGTGTTTTTAAATTCTAATGAAAGAAATAACCTCTCCACCATAATGCACTTGTTTGATAAAGGGCTCATGTTTCCCATGTTGCACCCAACTCAGTAGACCACCATCCAGCTCAGATTATCCTAGCGAGCTTCCGAGCTAATAAGCTAGCTCCTTCATTCCATTCTCCATTTCTATTTATTCTATTTACATTTCTACTGGCTTCCAAGGGATAGAGTATTATCAAGCACCTCCCACTTTCGTGGATGGTATTCATGGCTCTACCTTTCGCTCATCAACCAGTTGATTAAATCATCCCGTTACCCGTATCTTGTTTTTTTTTAAATCCTTGAACCTCTGAAGTCTGCCACGACATTAGACACTAAAAAATCCTACTAAATTCATGTTACCAATCTTATAGTATCTCGGCTCTTTAAATTTCCCTCTAAACTGGTTGTAAAATTCTAGTATTCACTGGAATCCACATTGAAAACTAAGTGTTGAACCTTAGAATTACCCTCACTTTGACAGCTTTTCTCACTTCTTTCCCTTGCTTTTCCATAAGATTACAGATCGCCTTCAATGATAAATGATAGATTTTGTCTTAAGGAGAGCATTTAAATGATTGACATGTTATATTTTTATGTTTTTTATATTTTAATAATTTTTTGCAAATTAGCTATAGAACGCAACCTATTCCACAACTAACTGAGTATTTCGTAGCTACTTCCATGGTCTAGCAGGTTCCAGGTGTCAAAAGAAGAAACTGGCCACATGAGCATATCTGGAGTTGTCTCCACATGGATTCCATCCTAGTCACTCAGCCCAAATCGATGAGAAAGCAAGCTCAAGACCATAGTGAAAGGTGGAGTCAAACATATGAAACCGGGAAGCAATAGGACTATTTATCTACTCTTTCATGGTTAATTAATAAATCCAACAGTTCTGTTGTAGCATTAACTCATATCAGCCACCTGTATTAACGGTTCTATGTAACCATTTAGCTCGAATTCAAGTCACCTGTAGTTGATCAAACATTTACGCAATCCTGTTGTGATACATGTAGGCCACCTGTAACTGATTTTCATCGAAGACAGTTATGAATATTTTCTTTTAAATACTATTTGTGCAGAATCGAGATGGGTTCGAAGATTTTAATGTATTAAAGTTCAAACTTTCAACTCTGTATTTATTTTTTGACTTTGATCCTGTTTATAATATAAAGTTATGCATGTTGACCAATGATCATTTAAAGAAGCACTTTCAAGTAGTTAGCAGCTCAACCCAGTCATTTGTAGAGGGCCCCTACGATGAAGGAGGTTTTCTTTTCATTTTTTTTTGTTCAGTTTTAATTTCACCATTTTCTTTTAACAGTTTTCTAATTTAGGTTGATTTCTTGTAGCTTGATTTATTTTAATTTTGAACATTAGCATAATGTTAGAACTCAATTGTGGAGTCTTGTTTCTCCAACCCATTTTATGAAAGGAAAGAACTTTGTTTCTAAGAAGAAGTAAGGTTGAAAGTAATGGGAATGCATTCTTGAATAGTTTACTCACTGCTTCTGTTAATTATTTTCTAGTTCATGATTGTTAATACACTGTGTTAATGAATGTTTTTGTTCACCATTTCAAGTTGATACTCATCCTAAACTAAATCATTAGACATTTTCTCTAGACAATGGTTGAAATCAATCAGTTACCTTCTGCATGTTTTTATTTAGTTATCTAGATCATAAAGTACAAAAAGTTGATTACATTCTATCTCAAGAAGGTATCTTTCAAAATTGAGGGTTAGAGTAACTAAAATTACTTCAATTAATTTCATTCTTTGTATTTTTTCCAACATGCCTTACAACTTCACCTTTTAACTTTAAGAATTAGATTCATGACCTAGGATTAATGACAAGATAGGACAGATGCTTTGGTTTTCCTTCCTTTAACTTAGATTTCGACTAGTTTCAAGCTCTTGGTTCACCTTTAGGAAATTTAGACTCAGTTTCTCATAGTTCAGATTGTAGATCTTTAGGAATCAAAGAACAAAAACCCCCAAAACAATATAAAAATACAAAACAACGAAGTAAGAAGGGTTAACTAAGGACATATAGTGCACTACACTTTATCAGCTTAAAAGCCTCAGTTGATAATTCACGCAAGCAATTTAGGAAACTAAATTGACTAAACATTTTGGCACCGTTTCCGGGGAAGTGTAAATTAGGTAACCATATCTCTTACATAAAAAAAAATGATATGCATAGAGAAAGAGACTCTAGGGGTAGATTTATAGCTAGAGGCAGGAGTTCAATTCCTACAACACCACCTACTCCACTAAGAACAAGAAGAGATACACCTCCATCTCAATCTCATACTCCTAGCCATAGAAATGCTGAAGTTCTAAGGTTAGAAATGCAATCAAAAGGATCTCCTATTTCATCTACTGAGGCAATCCTAGAGGGAGAAAATATTGAGTCTCCAACAGAAGGAGTAGCATCTTTCACCTCCACAAGGGAGTATATTTTAGTTGAAGAATTAGGAATACCTAGTGAGGAAGAAGAAGTAGAACCTCTCTCCCAAATACCATTAATAGAGGACCCAGAGGAAGAGAAAGTAACCTTGCAGGTTGAACCTTATACTGACTCTGAAGAAACTATAATGGTAGAAGAAAGAGAGGATGGAGAATTCACACTGTTTGGAGGAGGAGGTAGAGGAAATAATGGAAGAGGAAGAGGAAATAATGGAGGAGGCAGAGGAAATAGGGAAATAGATAATTCTTTTGGATTCCCTATAGTGGATGAAGAAACAAATGCCACAATGAGAAACATCTCACCTTCTGTCCTCCCAAACTTTCATGGGTTAAAAAGTGAGGATCCTGAAACATTTTTATTTGAGTTTGAAGTCTTGTGCAGAACCTATGATTACTTAAAAGACTCTCAAAAACTTAAATTGTTTCCTTCAACATTGAAAGGAGATGCTTTGAAGTGGTTCATGGGGTTGGTGACTCAGTCCATTCGAATGACATGAAGAAAGTGTTTTTGGACAAGTATTTAGATTATTGCATGCCTACCAATCATAAGGATGAAGTGTTCAAAATCATGCAAAGAGCGAATGAAAATTTGGAGGATTTAATTGAGAGATTTAACTATAACTTGAAGAGAGAAAAGATGGATAATTTAGATGAACATACCTTAAAATCTCTTCTATTAAAATCCATTAAAGATGAGTGGATAGATATCCTTAACATGAATGGGAAGGGAGATATCTCCCAACTCCCATTAAGTGACATAGCATAATTATGTGTTCATCTCTCAAGAGGGAAATCCAAAACTGGGAAAGATCCAAGAGATCCTTCTCTTGTTAGAGTAAATAAATCTGCAACTAGAACAGTGAGTAGTGTAGAAGTTGGGAATATGATTGATGAATTCAAAACAGATATCCTAGGGAGCCTTAGTGAGCAAATAGACAACCTTAAGTTGTAAAACAAGCAGAAAACTGAGGCTGATGCTTTAGCTATTTTTGTCCCAAATGTAGAAAAAACACACTTTAAGAGAAATCCCTTTGGATGAAAAAATCATAGAGACTTGTGTGATTTTCTTAGAAAACCATGAGACCAAGGGTTGTCCTTCAAATCCAGGTCTTAAGGTTATTTTTCAAGAAGAAACAAGCCCAAATCCAGCAAAATATCTTTGCTTTGTCTCTAAAGACCTTGGCAGGGGCCACAAAATCAGGGATTTAACAATCAAATGTATCTTCAGCCCCCACCAAACTGGAATTCTTGGCAGCAACGTTGGCCCCAATCCCAATTTCAATATCAAACTCAACATTGGGCTCAAGGAATACAAAATCCTTATGGAATATTTTCTCAATATTATCATTATCCTCCATCATATCAGAGTTACCCTCCCCCACAAATTCCATGACAAAATTAGTAGCTACAACTCCAAAATCATAACCCTCAGCTTTCACTACCATTTCCACAACAAAATCCATAACAAAATCTACAACAAATTCCACAACAAAACCAAAATCCTCAACTCTTACTACCATTTCAATTTCAATATCAAACTCAACCTTGGGCTCAAGGAATACAAAATCCTTATGGAATATTTTTTAATATTATCAGTATCCTCCATCATATCAAAATTACCCTCCTCCACGGATTCCACAACAAAATCAGTAGCTACAACTCCAAAATCAGAACCCTCAACTTTCACTACCATTTCCACAACAAAATATACAACAAATTCCACAACAAAACCAAAATCCTCAACTCTTACTACCGTTTTAGGAGAGACTAAATCAACTACCTGCCCAAGCATTATTGAACCCCAACAATAAAAATCCTCAAAATACTTACATGGTGGAAGGATAACAATTTTCAAATTATATGATTACTTCTCTAGATCTTAATGATGGTCAACTGAGATCTGGTAGGATATTAGAAAAGGAAAGGCCTTCTATAGTTATTCAGAACAAGACAATTCTTAGGAAGATTCTCTATAACACAATAAAAGTTTTGAAGGAACGCCTCTCTGAAACCAAAATACTGAAAAGGAAAAGCAGAAAGAACCAATGAACTCAACTCCTATCATTGAGCAACCAGTATCTACTTCTGCACCTCCTTTTCCCGAAACATTACAAGTTGATAGAGGAGTAGAAAAACAGATTATGTTGCCTAATTATGATTTTCTAGATAAACTGAAAAATGTTTGTATCAAAATCTCTTTGTTACAAGACATTAATGAGATTCCAATCTTATCTAAAACAATAAAGGAGTTGAGCATAAAGAAACCAGGAAGAAAAGCAAAGGAAACAAAAAGAATTCACCTGGTAGGAAAAATAACAGATATAATGATGGGAAAATTTCCATACAAAAATATGTAGATCCAGGAATTCCAATTGTGAAAACACATATCAATGGAGTTGAAATTCCAAATACATTGATTGATTTAGGAGCATCTATAAAAATCATGAGCAAACAAACCATGGAACAACTCAAGCTTCCCAATCTTCTTTAGACACCTACATTACTGCAATTAGCAGATAGATCTGTAACCAAACTAGATGGTGTGTTAGAAGATATTTCAGTTTCCTTAGATTCTTGTGAATATCCTATTGACTTTGTGATTTTAACCCCCAAGAACAATCTAGGAGGACATCCACTTATACTAGGAAGACCTTGGTTGGCCAGAACTAATGCTTACATTAGCTGTAGATCTAGTGACATCTATATTTCTGATGGGAATTCAACGAAGAAATTCACTCTATATCCTCTAGCTAGAAAAATCATAGAAATAGATGAGAAAGAATGGATTGATGATGAAAATGACATTCAACCTCTCTTTACTATTTCAGACACTAGTGAAGATAGTCAAACCTTGAATACAATGGAAAATTTTGAATCATCTCCAGAATATGAACATGATCAATTCCAAGAAAAATCCAATATTGAATATTTGTGATCTAGGCAGATGTCTCTTTATTCTATGGAATAATTTGGTAGCTCTACAATTGAAATCTTTCCAGCGAAAACATTGAACATAAATAATAACTTGGAGAAATTACAACAAGAAAAGCTAGTTGAGACAATGCAACAACATTCTGCTGCATATGTATGGGAATATACTGACGTGAAAGGAATTAGTCCTAAGACTTGTATACATCACATCTACATTGACGAAAATTGTAAACCTATGAGACAACCTCAAAGAAGGATGAATCCAAATATCAGGGAAATTGTGAAAGAAGAGATGCAAACACTACAGAATGTAAACTTCATTTACCCAATTTCAGATAGCCAATGGGTTTCCCCTTTAGTTATTGTACCTAAAAATAATGTTAAAGGGAGGGTATGCATTGATAATAGATAATTGAATAAATCTACCCTTAAAGATGATTTTCCTTTACCCTTTATAGATCAAGTGCTAGATACATTAGCAGGCAAGAAGTATTTCTCATTCTTGGATGGTTTTAGTGGTTATAATCAGATTCAGGTGGCACCTGAAGATCAAGATAAAACCACATTTACTTGTCCATGGGGAAGCTATGCCTACCAAGTAATTCCTTTTGGATTATGTAAAGCACCTACAACATTACAAAGAGAAGTACTAGGAATTTTTTCTGATCTAATACAATGGATGACTTTACAATTTATGGGAATACATTTGAAGAAGCTTTGGAAAATTTGTGTTCTTAAAAGATGTAAGGAAAAAAACCTTTCAGTAAGCCATGAAAAGTGTTTTATGATGTTTACAGAACGGATTGTTTTAGGACATCACATTTCAGGAGATGGAATTAAAGTTGATAAATCTAAAGTTGAAGTCATCTCTAAATTATCAATTCCAAATGCCAAAGGGATGTTAGAAGTTTTCTATGATTTGCATGATAATATATACGATTTATAGAAAATTTCACTAAAATAGCATCCCCACTCTTCAAATTACTCACCAAGGATTGTGAATTCAATTGGAATCCTGATTTCGAGTGAGCATTTGACACTTTAAAAACAAAATTTTCTGAAGCACCCATCTTGAGAGGTCCACATTGGAAACTACCTTTTCACATTTCAAAATATGCTTCAGATACAACTCTGGAAGTTGTATTAGGAAAAAAATATTTGATTCCCTATGCCATCTACTATACAAGTAAAAATTTGACTCCCACTGAGTTAAATTATACTGTAACTACAAAGGAATTTTTAGTTGGTGTTCATGCCATCAATAAGCTCAGACATTATATGACAGGTTATGAAACCTTTGTTCATACAAATCACTCTGCAATTAGATACTTAATGAATAAACCTATTACTAATGGGAGAGTTACAAGATGGCTACTACTCTTGTGAGAATCCAATATTACTGTGCTAGATAAACCCGGAAAACAAAACACAATTGCTGATTTCTTGTCCAGAATTCAAAGTATCAAAGATGACACTACAATTGAAGATAAGTTTCCTAATGAATATCTTTTTATAGTGACTACTCAGACCCTGTAGTTTGCATATATTGTCAATTACTTAGTCACATGGATATTTCCTTCACATTTTTTTCCTAGAGAGAAAAGAAAAATCATTCAAATAAGTGAAAGATACTCATGGATCACTAATGAATTGTATAAAACAGGTCCAAATCTCATGATCTGAAGATTTGTCAGCGATGATGAAATTCCTGAGATTCTTAAGGCATGTCATGATGAACCATGTGGTGGGCACTTTACTAACAAGAGGACAGCCTATAATATCCTTTCTTTGGGATATTATTTACCATCCATTTTCAAAGATGCCAAAGAATATGTCAGGAGGTGTGATAGCTGCCAAAGGGTAGGAAAATACGCTTCCTCAAATGAAATGCCACTACAAATTTAGGTACTCATTGAACCTTTTGAAAATGGGCCTTGGATTTTGTTGGACCAATTAATCCCCCATATAAGCAAAAAAAGTATATATTGTTATGGACTGATTATGTCACTAAATGGGTAGAGGCTAAGACATTACCTTTTGCTAATGAAAAATTTGTAGTTAATTTTTTTTTTTAAGGACATCTTCACTGGTTTTGGTGTTCCAAGAGAACTTTTGACAGATCATGGATCTCAATTTACATCTAAAATGGTGAAGATTCTTGTGTAAGATTACAAGATCAAACATAGGAAATCCACACCCTATCATCCACAAGAGAATGGTCAAGTTGAATCTACAAATAAGGTGATTGAAGGAATTCTCACTAGGATCGTGCATCTACATAGAAGAGATTGGGTAGAAAGGCTTCTTGAAGCCTTAAGGGGTTATAGAACTAGTACATGGAGGAACACAATGGGACATACACCCTATGAACTTGTTTATGGGAAACAAGTCATGTTCCCTTCATATCAAAACCTTCAAGATGGCAGTCCAATTGGGACTGGATTTATCATAGGCACAAAAACATAGATTGGAGCAACTCGTGGAGCTTGATGAAATCAGGCAAGATGTAGTTCAAAGAACTAGTATAGTCCAACAACAGAGGGCTAAATGGCATGATAAATATATGAAGGAGAAGAAGTTTCAAGAAGGAGAGTGGGCACTTTTTTTCGATTCAAAATTTAAATATTTTCAAGGGAGGTTTCAAACTCATTGGCTTGGGCCATACAAGTTTGAAGAAGTCTTCAACAATGGAGCAGTGAGAATAAGGACAATAGATGAGGAAAAGGTACCTCTTCTTGTGAATGGTCATCGGTTGAATATCTATCAGAAGCCAATTTCAAGAGAGGAGTTCATTAAAAAAAATTATAATAACTCTGAAATGAAGCTTGTGAAGAAGAATCCTTCTTCTCCACTAAATTAGTCTTTATTTTTCCCAAAAAATGATGAATAAAAAAAATAATAATAAATTGTATAAGGTTGAAAACCAATCATTGATTGGCATACTTATACCAAAAATATAGGGCGAAAATTAGAGATTTCTAACATCCTATATTTTCAATTTCCTTTCTGTAATAAGTAGTGACAAGCTACATTCATTTGCATTTTAGAGTCTACAAGTTCATAGTCTCATTCTATTTTCATTTTATTTTACAGTTCCATTTCATCTCACTGTCATATTTCATTTACATTTTATTTTTAACAATTTTACTCCATTTCACATTATTTTCCATTTTATTTTACATTCCATTTAATTTCATTGTCGTAACTCATTTCCATTTCATCTTTACACTCATATTCCATAGTCATACTTCACTCTTCCTTCTTTTCACATTCTGCAGTTGATTCAATTCTGCGGCTAATCTGATTTTGTAGCTACAACTTATTTATCAACTCCAGCACAACTGGACAGCTCACAAATAAATCATGAATGCAGGAAATTGAAGAATCATGTTTTGGAGACCAAACATGCTAAAAGGTACCTATGGACCAAAAGAATCATCAAATAGAAAGGGTAAGTTCTAAAGGTAAAATTAAAAATTTATTTCAAATAGCAAGTTAAAAACATAAGGCATGTATAATATGAATAATCGTATGTCTCCTTAATAGGACATCATTTGATTTGAATGTCACTTCATCATATCAAATCTCCGCCACATCTTCCATACTTGGTACCAAATGGTCCATAATCACTTCATCACACCACATCTCCGCTATACTCTTCCTACTTTGTACCTAAACGGTCCTTAATAATTCCATCTGTTAACAGTCAAAACTACGATGTGACCAACATGTCCACGTCTCTCCAAACCCTCACCATCTACTTATTCCATGCAAAGCCTGTTGAAAATAGCAACAAGAAATGCTAAAAATAGAAGTGCTAAAAAAAACATTGCTATAAATAGCATTTCGGGATACATTTCAATTTTAGTTAGTCCCTGAACTAAAATTGAGAATTAAAATTTGAATTTGATCTTAGTAGCTATTTTAAAAATAATTAATTAATTCATCTTCAGTTAATTAGTTGAGGAAAATCAAACATGAAGTCTGTGTGAGGACATGCAATAGTTATTCCTTTGATTGAGGAAATTATTCCTTAATTAAAGTAATCAAGATGAATTGTACTTTGAGTTATAATTAGTTAGCTCAGTTAACTGAGTTAAGTCCAGCTAGATTAGTTCCAACAGTTTGAAGAAATGATTGTGAGTTCAGTTAGTTAATGCATGCATGCATCTAACTACTACACTTCAGATAACTAAATATTCTCTCATAAATAACTCATGCATGTCAGTTCTGTCAGAGACCCAGTTGAGATCAGATGGTGGGATAGTGTACTATTAGATGTGGGAATATTCCATTGTGAATATCTCTTGCATGCAAAAGGAATTCTTTCCTTGAGGATTTCACAGTTATTTTTGAGTTTAGTGAGCAGTATGAGGCCAGACTTCCGATAGTTGGCAGCATTGGACCCCAGGAAAAATTGCGTAAGAAAATAGGAATCTTGGAGGATTGAGGGAAGGCAAATTTTGTATCTATTCAGTCTGTGAGTTGTATTTGAGGGATTGTACTGAGAGATGGATAGCTTGCGAGGTAAAGATTTCTGTAATTTGGAGATAGTTCCACTTGTATGATAATACAAAGATCTAGGTTTTGTTGGCATTACGACACAAGTTTGGCGCTATGACACAGGTGTTGTCCTTGATGGAAACTCACTCAAATGACAGATCATAGTTCAGGCTCTAAGAATCAAGGAAAAAGAGATATACGGAGGTTCCTCTTAACCAATTCATGTATACACGTGGGATAGACAATCAAAAGGTGTGTATACGTATGCATGCACTCTCATGCAAGGAAAAGTGCGTACATGAGGGAAAACTTATTTTTTGGTCCATGGTATTTGGACTGATGATTTTGGACCATGGTATCTCGTCCTAAGTGTTGAACCCAAGTATTGGGTCCATGGTATTGATTCTCTATGGTTTTGGACCATGGTATTGAGTAAGGCCTAAGACTATAAAAGGGGAAGGAGATCATTAGGCAAAGGCATTCACTTAAGCATTGAATATCTTATGAAGAGTAAGATCTAGAATTGGGTTATGGTGCATAGCTGGATCTGAACCAAGGAGGAACTTGAGCGCTAGAAGAAGGATAAGTTCTAGTGTTGGGTCAAGATCTTAAGGCTTGAATAGTAGTATCTTTGTGTGATTTTGATCTGTTATATTTGGCGCATGACTTGATCTATAAATTTGATAATCTGGGTATAACTGATGTCTGAATAAGTGAAAAGGGTAAATTAACTTTTATAGATCTGTACACAGGTTTAGCACAACAGAGGCACGTATACACACTGGTTCAGTAATTCAAAGCAGTGTATACACTGGCTGACCTTAATACAAAAGTGTATGCACGTAGGTTGTACATATTGAAGTAGCGTACATCTCATGAAATATGCTTTAGCTACTTCTATTTATTGTTGCAGCGTTCTAGGTTCAGGATTGGTTTCTAGTTACTGTTAATGTATTCTAGTTATAACATTCAGAAAGGTAATTGGTTGTTTCAATTTTGATTGAAGAAAAGGAGATTGGTTGATGCAGATGTATTTGATGTTTGATTATTGTAATTGACGGATCCAGTCTAAAAAGTTATGAAACGTGGTCGCCAGAAGAAAAGAGAACGTTGTAGCCTTTTGTAGGTCAGCACCTACGTACTGGTACATCAACTAGTACAAGAAATAAGGGGGTTGTAGCTCCCTTCCAGAAGAAGCTGGAGAATGAGAGAAGGTTGTAGCCTTCTGCAAGTAGAATCCTGTGTACTAGTATAAGACTGCACCAGTACAAAGACATTGTAAAAAGAAGTTTCTTATTAAAAGAAGACAGAGATGAATTGCAGTAGGTGGTTTTCACCCACATTGGGTTTCCACCTTCTATCTTGTGTCCATGTGTGTGATGGTTTGTTCTGTTTTATTGCACTTGTTTATTGTTCTTATGGTTAATGAAGTTCTGATCCACTGATTAAAGATCAACATTTAATGAATCATAAGTTTACTGATATACGTTGGTTGCTTTAGTCACGATAGCGTATATACGTAGCTTCCCATAACTGAAGTAGCATATACAAATCAAATTGTGAAATGAAAAAGAATTGATTTGATAATACTGATTCAGCCCCCCTCTAAGTATTATTTCCAACAATTGGTATCAGAGCAGGTCCTTCAGAAGAAGCTTGATTGCTTGAAGGAATATCTATCATCATGAGTAACTACAAAAAAGAGGCATCGATCAGGCGACCAATCTTTGGTGGGAGAAACTTTGTCTTTTGGAAGGTAAGAATCACAGCCTATCTTCAATCTTTTGGTATAGAAGTTTGGGATATCATGGAAGCAGGATACACATTTCCATCAGCAACTCCTACAGATACAGCTGGTAAGAAGCAGTATGAGACAAATGAAAAGGTTGTCAATACTCTATTAGGGAGTTTATCTCAATAAGAATTTGTCAAGGTTATGCAGCTCAAAACCGCAAAGGAAATATGGGACAAGATCTTTTTGAGCTATGAAGGAGACGATCAGGTAAAACATGCAAAACTACAAACTCTCAGAATTCAATATGAAAATATCAGAATGTACAATGATGAAAGTGTGGCTAATTATTTCTTACGTATAGTTAAATTGTTAATCATATAAAAAACTTGGGTGAAGAGATAAAAGAAGTTACTTTGGTTGAAAAGGTTCTAAGATCTTTGTCTTCTAAGTTTGAATCAAAAGTCTCTGCCATAGAAGAAAAACAAGATCTATAGAGTATTACCATGTCATAGCTACATGGAATCCTAACTGCTTTCGAAATCAGAAAAGGGGGACCATCAGACAGGAGAGAGGTCGCATTCAAAGCTTCTGGAAAAGGAGATTACAATGAGTCAAGACATATGTCAGAAGGAGAGGAAGAATCAAACTTTCTCAAGAACCTTCAACGGGGTTCTAGAAGATTCAGAGGTAAGCTACCATTCAAATGCTTTGCTTGTGGAAGAGTCGATCACTATGTAGCCCAATGTCCTCATAAAGATATGCCTGATAAAGGTAAGGAAATATTTAGATGGAACATAAAACAGAATGTAAGTAAGAAGAGCTATTATACACATGAAGACAGTAATGGATTTTCAATTAGTGATGAAGATGAACAATGTAATGATTATAGACTTTTGATGGCTTTGGAAGATGATGATTTCTTGGATTCTATAGATGAAAATGATCTCTATGAAGAAATTTCTAAAATTAAAATATGTTTAGAAGAAAGGAGTATGATCATAGATACTCTGACATTCCAACTTGCTGAAAGGGAAAAACACAATGAAAAGTTAGAATGTGAAATTGTGGGACTTATGAAATATATTGAGAAAACAAAAGCTCTTAATCTTAGATTTGCTAAAGGATCTGAAACCTTAGATGAGCTTATGAAAGTGCATCGTTCTCCACTAATCAAGAAATGTCTTGGATATACTGAAGAAGCATCTCAAGCATAGAAGCCATCCACCTCCAAAAGTTATCTTGATGTAGCAAGGAGAAGTGAACAGGTTGACAATCAATAGCAAATGCATAAAGCAGATCACCAAGTAAATCAGGGTCAATCTACCTCAAGGATGAACAGAGATCACCAAGTACATCAGGGACAATCTACTTCAAGGATGAATAGAAGCTACAACCAATCGTAGGTAAATCATTCTCAATTTCCCTCAAGAATGAATGGTTATGGAAACTACAATCACCTGGATGGAATTTTTGATAATCGTAGGAATTTCTTCAATGGCCAATATTTCTCTTTTCATAAATTTGGACACAAAGAAGCTCAATATGTTTCCTACAAGACCATCATGACTAGAGAAGCACGAAATCAAAGGAGTGTGACTGGAATCATGAAAAGAACCTACAATAACGTTTTTGCTCTTGAAAATGAAATAGAATGTTCTATTTGTAACAACTTCGGTCATGAAGATTCTGAATGCAGGAGTAGGTTTCGGCAAACAACTCAGAAGGAGCAAGCTTCATTGAGTCCCAAAACATGGAGGAAGAAAGAACTACAACCAAAAAGATGTGGTATAGCCTTATATGCAGAAGGACAGGAAAATTAGTGGTACATCGATAGTGGTTGCTTGAAACATATGACAGGTGATAAAGAAAAACTTCAGTCATATAGTACCTTTGAAAAGGAAAGGAAGGTCTCATTTGGAAATGACACCCCTGCATTCATAAAAGGAGAAACAATGATCAAAGGCATAAGAACACCAAATAATTTATACATACTCAAGGGAGGACAACAACAATGCTATCTAAGCAAGAATGATGAACACTAGCTGTGGCACAGAAGATTGGGGCATCTAAGCTTCTCTCAGATAAGAAAAGCATGCAAATATCAGGTAGTTCGTGATCTCTGTGACATCAAAATTCTAGACAATACAATATGCAAATCATGTCAATTTGGTAAGCAAACTAGAACTAATTTCCCTGAGAAGGAAGGATCAGCAAGTAAGCCACTTGAACTTGTCCATACAGATGTATGTGGTCCATCCAGGAAAAGGTCACCTCGAGGAGAAGAATACTTCATATTATTCATTGACGAATTTTCTAGGTTGTGTTGGATAGGACTTCTGAAGCATAAAGATTAAGCTTTTGAAAAGTTCAAAGCATTCAAAGCCTTGGTTGAAAATGAATCAGATCGCAAAATCAAATGCCTCAGGTCTGATCGAGGAGGGGAATTTACCTCGGTTGAATTTGTCGATTTTTGTGAAGAACATGGAATAAGAACAGTATTCTGTAATCCAAGGACTCAGCAAAATGGAGTAGTAGAAAGGATGAATAGAACGGTTCAACAAATGGCTCGTGCTATGCTTGATGAGTCTAGAGCTCTTGCAACCTTCTGGGCTAAGCTGCATTTGCTGCCATTACTATTCTCAACAAGACAAACGTCCGGGTGAACAACACTCAAACTCCTCATGAACTCTGGTATGGTATGATTCCTATGGTAAAATATTTCAAAATTTTTGGAAGCAAATGCTACATCAAAAGGACTGATGAAAACTTTGGTAGGTTTAAACCTAGAGCAGTTGAAGGCATTCTCCTTGGTTACTCTCCCCAAAGCTGATCCAGGTGGATATTGGTGGCCACCTGCCAAGTCCACCTGGACCCCCACCATTGTTTCTCTCAGCATTTTCAGTTTCCTTAATTGTAGCACAACTTACTATTTTTAGTAGTTTTTCGGGTCCTGAACTTCCGGGGCCATTTTGAGGCCCTAAACGATGTGTTTTGGGAATTCTAGGGTGACATGGGTCCATTGTTGCCTCTCAAAGTGGTAGTGCTCGGATAGATATTTCTAATAAGCTATTTTATGCATCAAACAGAGATCTTATGCCAAAGTTACGACCCTGGGAAGTTTGTGTACCAATTTACCCAAACGGGGCCCACAGTTTGGCGTTTCATCTTCTAGGGTTGGGTGTTAGAATGTTAAGGGTTTTCCATTGTTTCTCAATAATAAATAGGCCTTCAAGCCTCATTGTAACACAGTTCAGAGGCATGTAGCCAACACATCTCTTCTCAGAGATAAGCTACCATCGCACTAGCTACTTTATTTCCATTACTGTTTGTAAGCATATTTCAGTATTTTACATTAATGAAATGAAGTATTATTTCCGCTACATATTTGTGTTTATGGTTATCTCTATAATTTGTTGTGTTCCCGTTTAAGTCCGGATCAGTGGTATCAGAGCAGTTTGCTTTTTCTCTGTTTTTCTTTGCATGTCCCCAACAAGGTCAGGATATAAGGAGTTAGGGCTTGAACTGGTCGAACCTTTGCAAGACCAGCCTCGCAAATCCTGATGGCCTCCCATGGAGGATGAGAAGAATTATGAGGGGGTAGGAGATCCTTTCAAAATATTGCCCGAAGAAGCCCTCGAGCGACAACGGAACGCGATGATGGACAGCTTTGCCCAGATCCTTCAGCAGCTACCCAGAAGCGATGCATCGAATTCCAGCAGCTACTCTGGAAATGCCACGCCCTTTAAGGTACAAGTTAATTTTGAAATCCCCATATTCGAGGGTGAGATAGATGCAGATGTCGTAGGTCAATGGCTAAATCTTCTAGAGGGTTATTTTTCTGTTCATGAATTTTCGAGTCGGGAAAAGATTGTTTTCGCTCTTCTCAAAGCAGCCCCCCACGTCAAGGACTGGTGGGAAACCTACTGCGAGTAGAAGGATGAAAGTACTGGCTCACTATTTTAAGCCGCACCCACCTGGAATTCATTCCAGGATGCCATCAAAGAGCAATACTACCCTGTCGGGAGCTATGAGGATGAATACATAAAGTGGACCACGCTGCGGTAGGGAAGGGACGAAGACATGCCGGAGTTCACCAATCTTTTCCATACCCTTCGCACAAAGTTGGGTATCAAGGATTCGGAGCAGCATTTGATACTCAAATACCGCGACTGCCTGCACAAGTACATCCAGGAAGAAATACAATTCCTGAACATCTCCTCTCTTGGCACAGCATACCGATATGCCGTCAAGGTCGAGCAGAAGTTTAAACAAAAGAAGCGAGACTTTGGATCTGCGAATCCAAAGCATGAGAAAGGTGCCCCTAAACCACAGAACATAGGACAAAGCCAAGGTGGGACAGCCCAAGACAACCCGCCAAAGATGCAAGCAAAGAACAATGCCGCGAAGTCCAAAAAGGACACGGGAAAATGGTGTGAGTTCCATAAGAGCTCCACACACAACACAAGTGAGTGTCGGGCCAAGCAGTCACTCGTGGCTGAGCTAAAGGTTTCAGAATCAGATGCATGTTCTGACTCTGAGTCAGAACCTAACAAGGGAAATGACAAAGGGAAGCAGATCATTGATGCAGATCCCAACGCCACTGTTGCTACTGCCAAGATCCAGAAAAATGAACCCAAAGATCTAGAGGAGGAGGAGTGTCTCTTCCACTTCCACATGTGGGTAAAGGGCTCCCCGATACAGATCATTGTTGATAGCGGGAGCCAAAAGAACCTCATTTCGGCAGAGGTTGTGAAGCGGTTGGGCTTACCAACCACAACACATCCACAACCGTACACCATCTGGTGGCTTCACCAAGGACAAGATCTTCGCGTGAGCCAGCAGTGTCGCCTTCCATAAAACATCAAGCCCTTCGCGGATGAGGTATTGTGTGACATTGCTCCCCTTGAAGTTTGTGATGTATTATTAGGACAACCATACTTGTGGAAGCGACATGTTGTGTATGAATCAAGACCTCGTGCTATTATCATTACATTGGGAAATAAGTTGTACAAGATACCAGAGGTAGCACCACTTACCACCATGTCTTTGATTACTGCAAAGCAATGCAGTAAGCTCATTTCCAAAACTGGGAAATTTGTTTTCTTGATGATATGCCCTCAAGGAAAGAAGAAGACGCTGGTCGCGGCCTCCAGATAGGACCCCTGTGCACAACAACTACAGATGGACAAGGTCATGGAGGAGTACGAGGACATGTTTACCTCCCCCACAGGGGTTTCTCTCCACTGTCAGGTCAAGCACTCCATCGATATAACCCCCTGTGCGCCGCTACCCAATGGACCAATTTATCAGCGCTCCATTCTGGAGAACGATGAAATCAAGAGGCAGATTTAGGAGCTCCTGCAGAAAGTTCACATCTGTCCTAGTTCATCGCCTTGTGGGAGCCTGAACATGTTGGTACAGAAGAAGGATGGGACGTGGAGACTTTGTATTGACTATCGGGTGCTAAACAAGATCACTGTCCATAATAGGTACCCAATCCCGCGGATTGATGACCTCCTGGACCAACTAAAGGGGGTGAAATATTTCAGCAAGATCGATCTGAAGTCACGATATCACCAGGTACCAATCAAACCCTCTGATGTGTGGAACACTGCCTTCAAATCCAAGGAGGGCATTTTCAAATGATTGGTTATGCCTTTCGGATTGACGAATGCTCTCGCAACATTCATGAGGCTAATGGATGACATCTTGTAGCCATTCACCAACTCATTTGTAGTAGTATACTTGGATGACATTCTGATCTTCAGCCAGAGTTGGGAAGAGCACCTCCACCACATCCGACAGGTTCTCCAAACACTGCGGCAACACAAGCTATGTGCCAATTTGGAGAAATGCACTTTTGGCATGACCGAGGTTCAGTATCTGGGATACATCATTGATGAATAGGGGGTGCATGTGGATCCAGCCAAGATCCAAGTCATTCAGGATTGGCCATCTCCAACCACTCTAACAGATCTTCGTAGCTTTCTAGGTCTTGCCAACTTCTACCGCAGGTTCGTGTTGGGGTTTTCTCATATTACTTGGCCCTTGAGTCAAGTCACCAAGGGAGGCGCGAAAGAAAAATTCTTTTGGTCTAAATCTCAATAGAAGGCATTCATAGAGTTGAAGGATCGCCTTTGCACGGCACTAGTGCTCGTGTTACCATATTTACAACAACCATTCGAGGTCGAGACAGATGCCTCCAACTATGCTATTGGGGCAGTCCTTACTCAACATGGACATTCAGTGGCATATCACAGTGAAACACTTTCATATGCAGTCCGGAAGTACCCCACTTATGATAAAGAGATGTATTCCATTGTGCAGGCCTGCTGATAATGGAAGCATTACATTTTGGGGAAGGAAATGGTCATCCACACAGACCACCAACCCCTGTAGTTCATACAAACCCAAGGGAAATTGCAGAATGATCGCCATCAAAAGTGGTCTACATACCTGCAACAGTTCCACTTGAATATCAAGTATAAGAAGGGTAGCACCAATAATGTTGCAGATTGCCTTAGTCGACCACCGATCATGGCGTTGACCACCGTGCTCAACTCTTGTGGGCACGAGACTTCTGATTGGCCACTTCTCTACAAAAGCGACCCAGAATTCGGCCACACATACTAGACACTCTTGGAGGGTCGGCATGTTCCAGATTTTCACCTCCAGGATGCCCTGTTATGCCACCTGGGTCACCTTTGTGTTCCTTCAAGCGAGCATGCCAAGATGATTAGGGAAGCACACTACAGTCGGGTTGTTGGGCATTTCGGGGTCGAGAAAACAGTGGCAGTACTGCAAAATTATTTCTATTGGCCGAATCTTCGACAGGATGTTGGGAAGTACATCAGATCATGTACTGCCTGTGCCATTGCCAAAATGACCATCAAGAAGCACGACCTCTATACCCCGTTGCCTACCCCTAGTCGACCTTGGGAATCCATCTCCATGGATTACATGTCAGGCCTTTCTTCCACTAAGCATGGAAATGACTGTGTTTTTGTGGTCATCGACAGGTTCTCGAAGATGGCCATTATGGTGGCCTGCAAGAAGAATAACACAGCAAAAGCCACTGCTAAACTCTTCTTTGAACAAGTGTGGGTGCACTTTGGGATCCCACAGTTTATCATCTCAGATTAGGATAGTCAGTTCCTTAGCACATCTTGGTCCAGTCTCTGGTCAATACTAGACACCAAACTCACGAAGTCCACAGCCTTCCATCCTCAAACTGATGGCTAGACAGAGGTTTTTTGAATAGGATGATTGTGCACATTCTGTGCATGTATAACTCAAAGCATCCACGCACATGGGACGAGAGCCTCCCCTATGTTCAGCACGGCTACAACCAAGCTCTTTATAGCTCCACTGGCCATAGCCCTTTTCAAATGGGTTTGGGATTCCAGCCACTATGCCCCATTGATGTGGCCATGCCACTTGCAGCTGCTCACATAAATTTAGCTCATGTCCAGTCCGAAATAGGTAAGGCCACCAACTTCATTGAGCGCATCCAACATATTCGCCAGCAGGTCCATGACATTCTGGAGAAATCAAATGCCAAGTACAAGCAGCGACGTGATCAACATCAGGTGCCACACAAGTGTCAGGTGGGCGACAAAGTCTGGTTGCATTTGCAAAAGGAACGCCTTATTGGAGCCTATCGAAAACTGAGACCACTCTGATATGGTCCTTACACCATTACTAAGGCTATGGGAGACAATTCATTTGAGCTTAGCATTCCACCATTCCTTGGCCTGCAACCAGTGTTCAATGTGGACTGCCTTCGACCATACTTTCCACCATTGCTAGAGACATCCGACATTGCAGAACAACTCACACCCACAGAATTAAATCCAGATTGCATCGAACAAGCTGCAAGTGATCAGATCATGGACACATAGATCAAGAACACTTGTCAACAGAATATCCAACTGTATCGAGTTGTCAAAGCAGGCCAACTCCTTCACCAGGGCAAGTGGCTCGCCAGGGAACAAGTTCAGCAAAAGTTTCCTCATCTCATGGAGGAACTCAACGCAATGGGGACCATTGCTTCCTAAGGGGGGAGGAATGATCTAGGAGGATATTGGTGGCCACCTGCCAAGTCCACCTAGACCCCCACCATTGTTTCTCTCAAAATTTTCAGTTTCCTTAATTGTAGCACAACTTACTATTTTTAGTAGTTTTTCAGGTCGTGATCTTCCGGAGCCATTTTGAGGCCCTAAACGAGATTTTTTGGGAATTCTAGGGAAACATACGTCCATTGACCAATGTTACCTCCCAAAGTGGTAGTGCTCAGATAGATCTTTCTAACGAGCTATTGTACGCGTCAAACGGAGATCGTATGCCAAAGTTACGACCCTGGGAAGTTTGTGTACCAATTTACCCAAACGGGGCCCACAGTTTGGCGTTTCATCTTCTAGGGTTAGGTGTTGGAATGTTAAGGGTTTTCCATTGTTTCTAAACAATAAATAGGCCTTCGAGCCTCATTGTAACACAATTCAGAGGCATGTAGCCACCACATCTCTTCTTAGAGATAAGCTACCATCACCATAGCTAGTTTATTTCCATTACTGTTTGTAAGCATATTTTAGTATTTTACATTAATGAAATGAAGTATTATTTCCAATGCATATTTGTGTTTATGGTTATCTCTGTAATTTTTTGCGTTCCAGTTTAAGTCCGGATCAAAAGAAAAGGAGATAACTGTTACAATAAAAGACTTAGAAAAATTGTTGAAAGTATTGATGTAGTGGTTGATGAAGAAGGAAACATTCCAAGGTAGGTAAAATCCGAAGATTTCGAAGATGATGAGGACTATCATTCAACATCAAATCAGACTAATGATGAAGAAGACACCTATGAGGAACCAGAAGAACAGATAAGGGTAGAAGAAAAGACTCCATCCAGGTATGTCCAGAAGAATCATCCAGAAACTCAAATTTTGGGGCAGAAAGAGGCAGGTGTACAAACAAGAAGAACTATTTCAGAAGCTTCAAGCTATCTAGCATTGCTCTCCTCCACTGAACCATGAAATGTAAGTGAAGCATGCAAATATCAATGCTGGGTCAAGGCCAGTAATGAATGACTTGATCGGATTGAAAAGAATAACACCTGGGAGTTAGTTTCTAGACAGAATGATAAGAATGTCATAGGGACAAAATGGATATTCAAAAACAAGCTGAATGAGAATAGAGATGTTATTGGAAACAAGGCCAGACTTGTTCGCAAAGGGTATGCTCAACAAGAAGGTATAGACTTTGAAGAAGCTTTTGCAGCAGTTGCTAGACTTGATGCCATAAGAATGTTCCTTGCCCTTTCTAGCTTTCAGGAGTTCAAAGTATATCAAATGGATTTGAAATCTACCTTTCTAAATGGAGACTTAGAAGAAGAAGTGTACATTGAACAACCAAATGGATTCATCCTTCGGAATGATCTAAAACTTGTATGCGGACTCAAAAAGGCTCTCTATGGCCTTAAACAGGCTCCAAGGGCTTGGTACTATTGTTTGGATAAGTACCTCCATCAACAAGGTTTTTCAAAAGGATCAACAAATGGCAATCTATATATAAAAATTAATAATGATAAATTGCTAATACTTGTTGTGTATGTTGATGATATCATCTTTGGTAGAAATGAAGAAGCCATGAGTCAAAACTTCACTTTGGTGATGTAGAAAGAATTTGAGATGTCCTTACTTGGTGAGCTCACATATTTTCTTGGTTTACAAGTCCAACAAAACAAAGATGGTATATTTCTATCACAAACTAAGTACCTCAAGCAGATCTTGAAGAAATATGGGATGGAGGATTCAAAACCGGTATGTACCCCTATGGTGATAGGATGCAGCCTCAGCTCAAATGATGAATCAGTAGTAGTGCATCAACCAACCTATAGATCAATTATTGGAAGTCTGCTCTATCTAACAGGTACCCGACTAGACATCATGCATGCAGTTGGAATAGTCAAAAGATTTCAGGCAAATCCAAAAGAATCTCATCTTCAGGCAGTCAAAAGAATTTTCAAGTATCTTCAAGGAACTCAAAATTATGGCTTATGGTATCCTAGAGATACAGATCTCACACTTCATGCATATACAGATGCAGATTGGGCAGGAAGCGTGGATGACATAAAAAGAACTAATGGTGGTGCATTCTTTATGGGTTCTAGATCAGTATCTTGGTTCAGCAAGAAACAAAGTTCAATTGCATTATCTACAGCTGAAGCAAAACATGTAGCTGCTGCATCTTGCTGCACACAACTCCTTTGGATGATGCAAACATTGCAAGACATTCAAATCACTTGTACTCCACCTATCTCCATTTTTTGTGATAATACAAGTGCAATCAGTGTTTCGAAGAATCCATTCATGCATTCGAAGACCAAGCACATACATATCAAATATCATTTTCTCTTGGAACAAGTTCTTGAACAAAAGTTCAAATTGGAGTATGTCCCCTCCAAAGAACAAGTTGCTGATATACTCACCAAACCACTACCCAGGGAGACGTTTGAATAGCTCAGACATAAGTTGGGAGTAGTTGATGCATCATCTTGCTGCTAAAATTGTCTGTTTCAGCGAACAGTGGTTGTACGTGAGTTTCATGAAGCGTATCCACATATATATGTAGGTTTCTATGGATATAGTCGCGTATATGTTGGTTTGAAGAAAACAGTGGGGCCAGACTTAGGATGAAAAGAGTCCGATATGGGTTTGAAAAAGACCATCTGGCACAGGTTCAGGGGGAGCATATACTTCTAATAATGCATTGTTGGCATTATCTTAGAAGATCTTGGTTCAATTTCACAGCTGTTTTTGTTTCAGGTGGAACAGGTGGAGAGGGCGATCATGGTTACCGGTCTGAATGATGATTGACAAATGTTGCTATTTGATGATGACTATCATAGTCTTGTCTTAGATATTTAGTCTCTATATCATGTATTTCTTTAATTATCAAGGTCATGTAACGGCCTATGTTGGTTTCCCCACTATGCCTGGGATGGATGATGTAATATTCTTATTTTATCATGTGTAAACTTTTGGTGTATCCTCACTTGGTTGGGTGGATGACTCAATATTGATGTATCCCCACTTGGTTGGGAGATGGATGGATGTACAAAGTCTTTGGTGATAGGAAGGTCATTTATGATGTATAAAGTCATGTTTCTTCTTGTAGAACATCTTTTTGTAGACCTTGCCTACAATCAGGGGGAGCATGGACAGCACAACAGAGCAGAGATTTCAACATGTACTTAGGGGGATCATAACCCTTTAACCTTGATGAAAAGGGGGAGAATGACTTTGAGTGACTTGGGGTTGCCATCAACTCCAAAGGGGGAGATTGTTGGCATTAGGACACAGGTTTGGTGTTATGACATAGGTGTTGTCCTTGATGGAAACTCACTCAAATGATAGATCACAATTCAGGCTCTCAGAATGAAGGAAAAGGAGATATATGCAGGTTCCTCTTAACCAAGTCACGTATACACGCGGGATAGACAATCAAAAGGCCCGTATACGTATGCACGCACACTCATGAATGGAAAAGCACGTGCATGAGGTAAAACGTATTTGTCAGTGCATGGTATTTAGTCCTTGGTATTTGGACCTATGGTTTTGGACCATGGTATCTCATCCTAAGTGTTGAACCCAGGTATTGGGTACATGGTATTGATTCTCTATGGTTTTGTACGATGGTATTGAGTAAGGCCTAAGACTATAAAAGGGGAAGGATATCATTAGGCAAAGGCATTCACTTAAGCATTGAATGTCTTATGAAGAGTAAGATCTAGAATTGGGTTATGGTGCATAGCTAGATCTGAACCAAGGAGGAACCTGAGCGCTAGAAGAAGGATAATTTCTAGCGTTGGGTCAAGATCTTAAGGCTTCAATAGTACTATCTTTGTGTGATTTTGATCTGTTATATTTGGCGCATGACTTGATCTATAAATCTGATAATCTAGGTATAACTGATGTCTAAATAAGTGAAAAGGGTAAATTATCTTTTGTAGATCTGTACACATGTTCGGCACAGCAGAGGCATGTATACACGCTGGTTCAGTAATTCAAAGCAGTGTATACACTAGTTGTCCTTAATATAGAAGCGTATGCATGTAGGTTATACATATTGAAGTAGTGTACGTCTCATGAAATATGTTTTATCTACTTCTGTTTATTGTTGCAGTGTTCTGGGTTCATGATTGGTTTCTGGTTACCATTAATGTATTATGGTTACAGCATTCAGAAACGTAATTAGTTGTTTTAGTTTTGATTGAAGCAAAGGAGATTGGTTGATGCAAATGTATTTGATGTTTGATTATTGTAATTGATGGATCTAGTCTAAAAATTTATGAAACGTGGTCCCTGTAAGAAAGGAGAAGGTTGTAGCCTTCTGTAGGTCAGCACTTATGTACTAGTACATTAGCTAGTACAAGAGCTAAGGGGGTTGTAGCTCCCTTCCAGGAGAAGCTGGAGAATGAGAGAAGGTTGTAGCCTTCTCCAGGTAGAAGCCTGCATACTAGTATAAGACTGCACTAGTACAGAGAAATTGCAAAAAGAAGTTTCTTATTAAAAGAAGATAGAGACGAATTGCAGCAGGTGGTTTTCACCCACATTGGGTTCCCACCTTATATGTTGTGTCCATGTGTGTGATGATCTGTTCTCTTTTACTACACCTGTTTATTATTCTTACGGTTGATGAAGTTCTGATGCACTGATTAAAGATCAACATTTAATGAATCATAAGTTTACTGATATACGCTGGTTGCTTTAGTCATAGTAGCATATATATGCAGTTTCCCATAACTGAAGTAGCATATACAAATCCAATTGTGAAATGAAGAAGAATTGATTTGACAATACTGATTCACCCCCCTCTCAATATTTTTTCCAACAGGTTTTTAGCTGAGGCTTTCCCCAAAGTATTCTTCTGTGTTCATGTGTGATTGATTTCTCATTCTCTGTTACGTGTGTTCTGTTTGATCTTGATCATAATTGATTAAGCTTCTGCAAGTTTTTTTTGTAGAAGTAGATCTAGTATTTTGCTTTAGTGCGTTGCATTATCATGAGATCAATAATGGGAATTTCTACATGGTATAAGAGAAAAGGTGATCAAAACGATGAACTGTATACAAAGAAGGGAGAAGTTTGAAGTTTGAAGTTCCTGATTATAGAAATTGAGCTCTTATCACATCTAAATTTCACCAGTGGCATTCAGCAGTTTAAGACTCGAGTATGCCCTTGATGGCAACTTGAATTATATAGCCTGGAAGGATTGCATGGAAGTAGTATTAGAGGAAAATGGTTTGAAGGACTTCATTGATCAAGAAGTACCCAATCCCATAGTAGCTAATGCCCAAGATTTGGCGGAATGGAAGAAATGTGTGGCTAGAGTGAGGAGAATCCTCCTGGAGGGAGTTTGAGACCACATTGTCTTGAGCCTCCATAGGAAGGAGACAACGTATTCAATGTGGAAAACATTTAAGGATCTATATCAGAACAACATTGATCAGAATAAGTTGGTGCTAAAAGAGAAGCTTTGGAAAATCAAGTGTGAAAAGGGTGACACGATCTCTACATATCTAAACAAGCTCACCACCTGTAGGGATCACAACTGCTGACAATGACATGGTGAGTATTTCTCTCCTCAGTCTTCCTAAGAGTTGGCATAGCTACCAAGACTCGATAAATGGAAGAGAGAAACTGCTAGCTTGGGAACGACTTTGGTCGAATCTAATGCAGGAGTAGATAAGAAGAAGCACAAGAGACGGATCTTCATCAAAGCAAGATGATGAAGAAAATCTAGCTTTAGCGAGTAAGGCTATGAAATGGAAAGGGAAGGTGTCCCATCCCAAATTGAGTTCTTCCCATCGTGGGAAGAAGTTTGACAAATCAAAAGTGTGATGCTTTCATTGTCATGAGGTGGGCCATTATGCTACAAATAGTCCACATAAGAAATCCAGGAAGGGATCGTCGAAGGGATTAGATGGTGAGGCACTGGCCTCATAGTTTGAGTTGGATTTCTCTCTCATCACATGCATGGTTTCATCCACGGTGGGATGTGTTTGGTACCTGGATACTGGAGCTTCATTCTACATGTCAAGTGACAAGAATCTATTCAGTACCTTGGAGGAGAAGGATCTCCATATGCGCATCGATATGAAAGATGATGGAAAGTACCATGTTTTAGGTTAAGGTACAATTGTGTTTCAGAGGGAGCATGGAGCTCCTCTCACCCTAACTGATGTAAAGTATGTACCAGGTCTAAAGAAGAACCTTGTGTCTATCACCATGCTGGAAGATAAAGGCAATGATGTAGTCTTTAGTAAAGGAAAGGTATTCCTCATGCCTTTATCTTCCAGCATGGTGATAGACACAAGGTTCTTCTTTAGACCTGGTACATACTTTACATCAGTTAGGGTGAGAGGAGCTCCATGCTCCCTCTGAAACACAATTGTACCTTAACCTAAAACATGGTACTTTCCATCATCTTCCATATCGATGCGCATATGGAGATCCTTCTCCTCCAAGGTACTGAATAGATTCTTGTCACTTGACATGTAGAATGAAGCTCCAGTATCCAGGTACCAAACACATCCCACCGTGGATGAAACCATGCATGTGATGAGAGAGAAATCCAACTCAAACTATGAGGCCAGTGCCTCACCATCTAATCCCTTCGACGATCCCTTCCTGGATTTCTTATGTGGACTATTTGTAGCATAATGGCCCACCTCATGACAATGAAAGCATCACACTTTTGATTTGTCAAACTTCTTCCCACGATGGGAAGAACTCAATTTGGGATGGGACACCTTCCCTTTCCATTTCATAGCCTTACTCGCTAAAGCTAGATTTTCTTCATCATCTTGCTTTGATGAAGATCCGTCTCTTGTGCTTCTTCTTATCTACTCCTGCATTAGATTCGACCAAAGTCGTTCCCAAGCTAGCAATTTCTCTCTTCCATTTATCGAGTCTTGGTAGCTATGCCAACTCTTAGGAAGACTGAGGAGAGAAATACTCACCATGTCATTGTTAGCAGTTGTGATCCCTACAGGTGGTGAGCTTGTTTAGATATGTAGAGATCGTGTCACCCTTTTCACACTTGATTTTCCAAAGCTTCTCTTTTAGCACCAACTTATTCTGATCAATGTTGTTCTGATATAGATCCTTAAATGTTTTCCACATTGAATACGTTGTCTCCTTCCTATGGAGGCTCAAGACAATGTGGTCTCAAACTCCCTCCAGGAGGATTCTCCTCACTCTAGCCACACATTTCTTCCATTCCGCCAAATCTTGGGCATTAGCTACTATGGGATTGGGTACTTCTTGATCAATGAAGTCCTTCAAACCATTTTCCTCTAATACTACTTCCATGCAATCCTTCCAGGCTATATAATTCAAGCTGCCATCAAGGGCATACTCGAGTCTTAAACTGCTGAATGCCACTGGTGAAATTTAGATGTGATAAGAGCTCAATTTCTATAATCAGGAACTTCAAACTTCAAACTTCTCCCTTCTTTGTATACAGTTCATCGTTTTGATCACCTTTTCTCTTATACCATGTAGAAATTCCCATTATTGATCTCATGATAATGCAACGCACTAAAGCAAAATACTAGATCTACTTCTACAAAAAAAACTTGCAGAAGCTTAATCAATTATGATCAAGATCAAACAGAACACACGTAACAGAGAATGAGAAATCAATCACACATGAACACAGAAGAATACTTTGGGGAAAGCCTCAGCTAAAAACCTGTTGGAAAAAATATTGAGAGGGGGGTGAATCAGTATTGTCAAATCAATTCTTCTTCATTTCACAATTGGATTTGTATATGCTACTTCAGTTATGGGAAACTGCATATATATGCTACTATGACTAAAGCAACCAACGTATATCAGTAAACTTATGATTCATTAAATGTTGATCTTTAATCAGTGCATCAGAACTTCATCAACCGTAAGAATAATAAACAGGTGTAGTAAAACAGAACAGATCATCACACACATGGACACAACATATAAGGTGGGAACCCAATGTGGGTGAAAACCACCTGCTGCAATTCGTCTCTATCTTCTTTTAATAAGAAACTTCTTTTTGCAATTTCTCTGTACTAGTGCAGTCTTATACTAGTATGCAGGCTTCTACCTGGAGAAGGCTACAACCTTCTCTCATTCTCCAGCTTCTCCTGGAAGGGAGCTACAACCCCCTTAGCTCTTGTACTAGCTAATGTACTAGTACATAAGTGCTGACCTACAGAAGGCTACAACCTTCTCCTTTCTTACAGGGACCACGTTTCATAAATTTTTAGACTAGATCCATCAATTACAATAATCAAACATCAAATACATTTGCATCAACCAATCTCCTTTGCTTCAATCAAAACTGAAACAACTAATTACGTTTCTGAATGTTGTAACCATAATACATTAATGGTAACCAGAAACCAATCATGAACCCAGAACACTGCAACAATAAACAGAAGTAGATAAAACATATTTCATGAGACGTACACTACTTCAATATGTATAACCTGCATGCATACGCTTCTATATTAAGGACAACTAGTGTATACGCTGCTTTGAATTACTGAACCAGCGTGTATACATGCCTCTGCTGTGCCGAACATGTGTACAGATCTACAAAAGATAATTTACCCTTTTCACTTATTTAGACATCAGTTATACCTAGATTATCAGATTTATAGATCAAGTCATGCGCCAAATATAACAGATCAAAATCACACAAAGATAGTACTATTGAAGCCTTAAGATCTTGACCCAACGCTAGAAATTATCCTTCTTCTAGCGCTCAGGTTCCTCCTTGGTTCAGATCTAGCTATGCACCATAACCCAATTCTAGATCTTACTCTTCATAAGACATTCAATGCTTAAGTGAATGCCTTTGCCTAATGATATCCTTCCCCTTTTATAGTCTTAGGCCTTACTCAATACCATCGTACAAAACCATAGAGAATCAATACCATGTACCCAATACCTGGGTTCAACACTTAGGATGAGATACCATGGTCCAAAACCATAGGTCCAAATACCAAGGACTAAATACCATGCACCGACAAATACGTTTTACCTCATGCACGTGCTTTTCCTTTCATGAGTGTGCGTGCATACGTATATGGGCCTTTTGATTGTCTATCCCGCGTGTATACGTGACTTGGTTAAGAGGAACCTGCGTATATCTCCTTTTCCTTCATTCTGAGAGCCTGAATTGTGATCTATCATTTGAGTGAGTTTCCATCAAGGACAACACCTATGTCATAACACCAAACCTGTGTCCTAATGCCAACAATCTCCCCCTTTGGAGTTGATGGCAACCCCAAGTCACTCAAAGTCATTCTCCCCCTTTTCATCAAGGTTAAAGGGTTATGATCCCCCTAAGTACATGTTGAAATCTCTGCTCTGTTGTGCTGTCCATGCTCCCCCTGATTGTAGGCAAGGTCTACAAAAAGATGTTCTACAAGAAGAAACATGACTTTATACATCATAAATGACCTTCCTATCACCAAAGACTTTGTACATCCATCCATCTCCCAACCAAGTGGGGATACATCAATATTGAGTCATCCACCCAACCAAGTGAGGATACACCAAAAGTTTACACATGATAAAATAAGAATATTACATCATCCATCCCAGGCATAGTGGGGAAACCAACATAGGCCGTTACATGACCTTGATAATTAAAGAAATACATGATATAGAGACTAAATATCTAAGACAAGACTATGATAGTCATCATCAAATAGCAACATTTTTCAATCATCATTCAGACCGGTAACCATGATCGCCCTCTCCACCTGTTCCACCTGAAACAAAAACAGCTGTGAAATTGAACCAAGATCTTCTAAGATAATGCCAACAATGCATTATTAGAAGTATATGCTCCCCCTGAACCTGTGCCAGATGGTCTTTTTCAAACCCATATCGGACTCTTTTCATCCTAAGTCTGGCCCCACTGTTTTCTTCAAACCAACATATACGCGACTGTATCCATAGAAACCTACATATATATGTGGATACGCTTCATGAAACTCACGTACAACCACTGTTCGCTGAAACAGACAATTTTAGCAGCAAGATGATGCATCAACTACTCCCAACTTATGTCTGAGCTATTCAAACGTCTCCCTGGGTAGTGGTTTGGTGAGTATATCAGCAACTTGTTCTTTGGAGGGGACATACTCCAATTTGAACTTTTGTTCAAGAACTTGTTCCAAGAGAAAATGATATTTGATATGTATGTGCTTGGTCTTCGAATGCATGAATGGATTCTTCGAAACACTGATTGCACTTGTATTATCACAAAAAATGGAGATAGGTGGAGTACAAGTGATTTGAATGTCTTGCAATGTTTGCATCATCCAAAGGAGTTGTGTGCAGCAAGATGCAGCAGCTACATGTTTTGCTTCAGCTGTAGATAATGCAATTGAACTTTGTTTCTTGCTGAACCAAGATACTGATCTAGAACCCATAAAGAATGCACCACCATTAGTTCTTTTTCTGTCATCCACGCTTCCTGCCCAATCTGCATCTGTATATGCATGAAGTGTGAGATCTGTATCTCTAGGATACCATAAGCCATAATTTTGAGTTCCTTGAAGATACTTGAAAATTCTTTTGACTGCCTGAAGATGAGATTCTTTTGGATTTGCCTGAAATCTTTTGACTATTCCAACTGCATGCATGATGTCTAGTCGGGTACCTGTTAGATAGAGCAGACTTCCAATAATTGATCTATAGGTTGGTTGATGCACTACTACTGATTCATCATTTGAGCTGAGGCTGCATCCTATCACCATAGGGGTACATACCGGTTTTGAATCCTCCATCCCATATTTCTTCAAGATCTGCTTGAGGTACTTAGTTTGTGATAGAAATATACCATCTTTGTTTTGTTGGACTTGTAAACCAAGAAAATATGTGAGCTCACCAAGTAAGGACATCTCAAATTCTTTCTACATCACCAAAGTGAAGTTTTGACTCATGGCTTCTTCATTTCTACCAAAGATGATATCATCAACATACACAACAAGTATTAGCAATTTATCATTATTAATTTTTATATATAGATTGCCATTTGTTGATCCTTTTGAAAAACCTTGTTGATGGAGGTACTTATCCAAACAATAGTACCAAGCCCTTGGAGCCTGTTTAAGGCCATAGAGAGCCTTTTTGAGTCCGCATACAAGTTTTAGATCATTCTGAAGGATGAATCCATTTGGTTGTTCAATGTACACTTCTTCTTCTAAGTCTCCATTTAGAAAGGTAGATTTCAAATCCATTTGATATACTTTGAACTCCTGAAAGCTAGAAAGGGCAAGGAACATTCTTATGGCATCAAGTCTAGCAACTGCTGCAAAAGCTTCTTCAAAGTCTATACCTTCTTGTTGAGCATACCCTTTGCGAACAAGTCTGGCCTTGTTTCCAATAACATCTCTATTCTCATTCAGCTTGTTTTTGAATATCCATTTTGTCCCTATGACATTCTTATCATTCTGTCTAGAAACTAACTCCCAGGTGTTATTCTTTTCAATCCGATCAAGTCATTCATTACTGGCCTTGACCCAGCATTGATATTTGCATGCTTCACTTACATTTCATGGTTAAGTGGAGGAGTGCAATGCTAGATAGCTTGAAGCTTCTGAAATAGTTCTTCTTGTTTGTACACCTGCCTCTTTCTGCCCCAAAATTTGAGTTTCTGGATGATTCTTCTGGACATACCTGGATGGAGTCTTTTCTTCTACCCTTATCTGTTCTTCTGGTTCCTCATAGGTGTCTTCTTCATCATTAGTCTGATTTGATGTTGAATGATAGTCCTCATCATCTTCGAAATCTTTGGATTTTACCTACCTTGGAATGTTTCCTTCTTCATCAACCACTACATCAATACTTTCAACAATTTTTCTAAGTCTTTTATTGTAACACTTATCTCCTTTTCTTTTGATCCGGACTTAAACAGGAATGCAAAAAATTACAGAGATAACCATAAACACAAATATGCATTGGAAATAATACTTCATTTCATTAATGTAAAATACTAAAATATGCTTACAAACAGTAATGGAAATAAACTAGCTATGGTGATGGTAGCTTATCTCTAAGAAGAGATGTGGTGGCTACATGCCTCTGAATTGTGTTACAATGAGGCTCGAAGGCCTATTTATTGTTGAGAAACAATGGAAAACCCTTAACATTCCAACACCTAACCCTAGAAGATGAAACGCCAAACTGTGGGCCCCGTTTGGGTAAATTGGTACACAAACTTCCCAGGGTCGTAACTTTGGCATACGATCTCCGTTTGATGCGTACAATAGCTCGTTAGAAAGATCTATCTGAGCACTACCACTTTGGGAGGCAACATTGGTCAATGGACGTATGTTTCCCTAGAATTCCCAAAAAATCTCGTTTAGGGCCTCAAAATGGCTCCGGAAGATCACGACCTGAAAAACTACTAAAAATAGTAAGTTGTGCTACAATTAAGGAAACTGAAAATGTTGAGAGAAACAATGGTGGGGGTCTAGGTGGACTTGGCAGGTGGCCACCAATATCCACCTAGATCATTCCTCCCCCCTTAGGAAGCAATGGTCCCCATTGCGTTGAGTTCCTCCATGAGATGAGGAAACTTTTGCTGAACTTGTTCCCTGGCGAGCCACTTGCCCTGGTGAAGGAGTTGGCCTGCTTTGACAACTCGATACAGTTGGATATTCTGTTGACAAGTGTTCTTGATCTATGTGTCCATGATCTGATCACTTGCAGCTTGTTCGATGCAATCTGGATTTAATTCTGTGGGTGTGAGTTGTTCTGCAATGTCGGATGTCTCTAGCAATGGTGGAAAGTATGGTCGAAGGCAGTCCACATTGAACACTGGTTGTAGGCCAAGGAATGGTGGAATGCTAAGCTCAAATGAATTGTCTCCCATAGCCTTAGTAATGGTGTAAGGACCATATCAGAGTGGTCTCAGTTTTCGATAGGCTCCAATAAGGCGTTCCTTTTGCAAATGCAACCAGACTTTGTCGCCCACCTGACACTTGTGTGGCACCTGATGTTGATCACGTCGCTGCTTGTACTTGGCATTTGATTTCTCCAGAATGTCATGGACCTGCTGGCGAATATGTTGGATGCGCTCAATGAAGTTGGTGGCCTTACCTATTTCGGACTGGACATGAGCTAAATTTATGTGAGCAGCTGCAAGTGGCATGGCCACATCAATGGGGCATAGTGGCTGGAATCCCAAACCCATTTGAAAAGGGCTATGGCCAGTGGAGCTATAAAGAGCTTGGTTGTAGCTGTGCTGAACATAGGGGAGGCTCTCGTCCCATGTGCGTGGATGCTTTGAGTTATACATGCACAGAATGTGCACAATCATCCTATTCAAAAAACCTCTGTCTAGCCATCAGTTTGAGGATGGAAGGCTGTGGACTTCGTGAGTTTGGTGTCTAGTATTGACCAGAGACTGGACCAAGATGTGCTAAGGAACCGACTATCCTAATCTGAGATGATAAACTGTGGGATCCCAAAGTGCACCCACACTTGTTCAAAGAAGAGTTTAGCAGTGGCTTTTGCTGTGTTATTCTTCTTGCAGGCCACCATAATGGCCATCTTCGAGAACCTGTCGATGACCACAAAAACACAGTCATTTCCATGCTTAGTGGAAGAAAGGCCTGACATGTAATCCATGGAGATGGATTCCCAAGGTCGACTAGGGGTAGGCAACGGGGTATAGAGGTCGTGCTTCTTGATGGTCATTTTGGCAATGGCACAGGCAGTACATGATCTGATGTACTTCCCAACATCCTGTCGAAGATTCGGCCAATAGAAATAATTTTACAGTACTGCCACTATTTTCTCGACCCCGAAATGCCCAACAACCCGACTGTAGTGTGCTTCCCTAATCATCTTGGCATGCTCGCTTGAAGGAACACAAAGGTGACCCAGGTGGCATAACAGGGCATCCTGGAGGTGAAAATCTGGAACATGCCGACCCTCCAAGAGTGTCTAGTATGTGTGGCCGAATTCTGGGTCGCTTTTGTAGAGAAGTGACCAATCAGAAGTCTCGTGCCCACAAGAGTTGAGCACGGTGGTCAACGCCATGATCGGTGGTCGACTAAGGCAATCTGCAACATTATTGGTGCTACCCTTCTTATACTTGATATTCAAGTGGAACTGTTGCAGGTATGTAGACCACTTTTGATGGCGATCATTCTGCAATTTCCCTTGGGTTTGTATGAACTACAGGGGTCGGTGGTCTGTGTGGATGACCATTTCCTTCCCCAAAATGTAATGCTTCCATTATCAGCAGGCCTGCACAATGGAATACATCTCTTTATCATAAGTGGGGTACTTCCGGACTGCATCTGAAAGTGTTTCACTGTGATATGCCACTGAATGTCCATGTTGAGTAAGGACTGCCCCAATAGCATAGTTGGAGGCATCTGTCTCGACCTCGAATGGTTGTTGTAAATATGGTAACACGAGCACTAGTGCCGTGCAAAGGCGATCCTTCAACTCTATGAATGCCTTCTATTGAGATTTAGACCAAAAGAATTTTTCTTTCGCGCCTCCCTTGGTGACTTGACTCAAGGGCCAAGTAATATGAGAAAACCCCAACACGAACCTGCGGTAGAAGTTGGCAAGACCTAGAAAGCTACGAAGATCTGTTAGAGTGGTTGGAGATGGCCAATCCTGAATGACTTGGATCTTGGCTGGATCCACATGCACCCCCTATTCATCAATGATGTATCCCAGATACTGAACCTCGGTCATGCCAAAAGTGCATTTCTCCAAATTGGCACATAGCTTGTGTTGCCGCAGTGTTTGGAGAACCTGTCGGATGTGGTGGAGGTGCTCTTCCCAACTCTGGCTGAAGATCAGAATGTCATCCAAGTATACTACTACAAATGAGTTGGTGAATGGCTACAAGATGTCATCCATTAGCCTCATGAATGTTGCGAGAGCATTCGTCAATCCGAAAGGCATAACCAATCATTTGAAAATGCCCTCCTTGGATTTGAAGGCAGTGTTCCACAGATCAGAGGGTTTGATTGGTACCTGGTGATATCGTGACTTCAGATCGATCTTGCTGAAATATTTCACCCCCTTTAGTTGGTCCAAGAGGTCATCAATCCGCGGGATTGGGTACCTATTATGGACAATGATCTTGTTTAGCACCCGATAGTCAATACAAAGTCTCCACGTCCCATCCTTCTTCTGTACCAACATGTTCAGGCTCCCACAAGGCGATGAACTAGGACAGATGTGAACTTTCTGCAGGAGCTCCTAAATCTGCCTCTTGATTTCATCGTTCTCCAGAATGGAGCGCCGATAAATTGGTCCATTGGGTAGCGGCGCACAGGGGGTTATATCGATGGAGTGCTTGACCTGACAGTGGAGAGAAACCCCTGTGGGGGAGGTAAAGATGTCCTCGTACTCCTCCATGACCTTGTCCATCTGTAGTTGTCGTGCACAGGGGCCCTATCTGGAGGCCGCGACCAGCGTCTTCTTCTTTCCTTGAGGGCATATCATCAAGAAAACAAATTTCCCAGTTTTGGAAATGAGCTTACTGCATTGCTTTGCAGTAATCAAAGAGATGGTGGTAAGTGGTGCTACCTCTGGTATCTTGTACAACTTATTTCCCAATGTAATGATAATAGCACGAGGTCTTGATTCATACACAACATGTCGCTTCCACAAGTATGGTTGTGCTAATAATACATCACAAACTTCAAGGGGAGCAATGTCACACAATACCTCATCCGCGAAGGGCTTGATGTTTTATGGAAGGCGACACTGCTGGCTCACGCGAAGATCTTGTCCTTGGTGAAGCCACCAGATGGTGTACGGTTGTGGATGTGTTGTGGTTGGTAAGCCCAACCGCTTCACAACCTCTGCCGAAATGAGGTTCTTTTGGCTCCCGCTATCAACAATGATCTGTATCGGGGAGCCCTTTACCCACATGTGGAAGTGAAAGAGACACTCCTCCTCCTCTAGATCTTTGGGTTCATTTTTCTGGATCTTGGCAGTAGCAACAGTGGCGTTGGGATCTGCATCAATGATCTGCTTCCCTTTGTCATTTCCCTTGTTAGGTTCTGACTCAGAGTCAGAACATGCATCTGATTCTGAAACCTTTAGCTCAGCCACCAGTGACTGCTTGGCCCGACACTCACTTGTGTTGTGTGTGGAGCTCTTATGGAACTCACACCATTTTCTCGTGTCCTTTTTGGACTTCGCGGCATTTTTATTTGCTTGCATCTTTGGCGGGTTGTCTTGGGCTGTCCCACCTTGGCTTTGTCCTATGTTCTGTGGTTTAGGGGCACCTTTCTCATGCTTTGGATTCGCAGATCCAAAGTCTCGCTTCTTTTGTTTAAACTTCTGCTCGACCTTGACGGCATATCGGTATGCTGTGCCAAGAGAGGAGATGTTCAGGAATTGTATTTCTTCCTGGATGTACTTGTGCAGGTAGTCGCGGTATTTGAGTATCAAATGCTGCTCCGAATCCTTGATACCCAACTTTATGTGAAGGGTATGGAAAAGATTGGTGAACTCCGGCATGTCTTCGTCCCTTCCCTACCGCAACGTGGTCCACTTTATGTATTCATCCTCATAGCTCCCGACAGGGTAGTATTGCTCTTTGATGGCATCCTGGAATGAATTCCAGGTGGGTGCGGCTTAAAATAGTGAGCCAGTACTTTCATCCTTCTACTCGCAGTAGGTTTCCCACCAGTCCTTGACGTGGGGGGCTGCTTTGAGAAGAGCGAAAACAATCTTTTCCCGACTCGAAAATTCATGAACAGAAAAATAACCCTCTAGAAGATTTAGCCATTGACCTACGACATCTGCATCTATCTCACCCTCGAATATGGGGATTTCAAAATTAACTTGTACCTTAAAGGGCGTGGCATTTCCAGAGTAGCTGCTGGAATTCGATGCATCGCTTCTGGGTAGCCGCTGAAGGATCTGGGAAAAGCTGTCCATCATCGCGTTCCGTTGTCGCTCGAGGGCTTCTTCGGGCAATATTTTGAAAGGATCTCTTACCCCCTCATAATTCTTCTCATCCTCCATGGGAGGCCATCGGGATTTGTGAGGCTGGTCTTGCAAAGGTTCGACCAGTTCAAGCCCTAACTCCTTATATCCTGACCTTGTTGGGGACATGCAAAGAAAAACAGAGAAAAAGCAGACTGCTCTGATACCACTGATCCGGACTTAAACGGGAACACAACAAATTATAGAGATAACCATAAACACAGATATGTAGCGGAAATAATACTTCATTTCATTAATGTAAAATACTGAAATATGCTTACAAACAGTAATGGAAATAAAGTAGCTAGTGCGATGGTAGCTTATCTCTGAGAAGAGATGTGTTGGCTACATGCCTCTGAACTGTGTTACAATGAGGCTTGAAGGCCTATTTATTATTGAGAAACAATGGAAAACCCTTAACATTCTAACACCCAACCCTAGAAGATGAAACGCCAAACTGTGGGCCCCGTTTGGGTAAATTGGTACACAAACTTCCCGGGGTCGTAACTTTGGCATAAGATCTCCGTTTGATGCATAAAATAGCTTATTAGAAATATCTATCCGAGCACTACCACTTTGAGAGGCAACAATGGACCCATGTCACCCTAGAATTCCCAAAAAACATCGTTTAGGGCCTCAAAATGGCTCCGGAAGTTCAGGACCCGAAAAACTACTAAAAATAGTAAGTTGTGCTACAATTAAGGAAACTGAAAATGCTGAGAGAAACAATGGTGGGGGTCCAGGTGGACTTGGCAGGTGGCCACCAATATCCACCTGGATCAGCTTTGGGGAGAGTAACCAAGGAGAATGCCTTCAACTGCTCTAGGTTTAAACCTACCAAAGTTTTCATCAGTCCTTTTGATGTAGCATTTGCTTCCAAAAATTTTGAAATATTTTACCATAGGAATCATACCATACCAGAGTTCATGAGGAGTTTGAGTGTTGTTCACCCGGACGTTTGTCTTGTTGAGAAAACATAACAGTTGTTACGACTCCACTATGTATCATTTTTGCTATATATTTTGACACCATTCTACTCTTATAACCATGAACTTCATTGTCTTTTTCATCTACGTTATCCCAAGGTATATAAGAACCTCTTCTTTATTATATGTTTAATCTTTCTTACATTTAATTCCGCAATACTCTTATATTTTATCATTAATTGAAGTGTATTGTTGCTAACACAAGTCCAAAGATCGCAGATAAGTTATATGCCTTGTTGGGAACAAGCGGCCGTTGCTGAGACAGCTGACTCCGTTGCTGAAACAGCTGACTCCGTTGCTGAAACAGCTGACTCAGTTGCTGAAACAGCCGTCAAGCACGCAAATCCCGTTATGCGTAATTTGTGATTCTGGAAGAACTTTTTGTGGAATAGTAGCAGCAGCACGAAGATACGGTTACCTGGATTATCCTGAAGATAGCACTTTTATTGTCTCTGTTGTAACAGCATCTTTTTTTTGGAAGAACAGAATAGTCCTGTTTTGGGAAAAAGAACAGAATCGAGATAATGTAGATTCGCTCTCATGTAAATTGTAAAAGATGTCTCCTCTTTAAAAAGAGGAGACATCATCATTAGAGGGGGTTGAATTGTAAGCTACAGGAGAGTACTGTGTGAGAACTGGAGCTAGTCTCCCTCTGTAATGTATCAGTTACTTTGACAGATGAATAAAATCTTCTTTTGAGCGTTCCAATTTAATTCTTTCTCCTGGGGAATCTTGTGAGAAGGAAAGGGCCCGCCTTCCTCACAAGATTCACCCTTTTGGTTCCTGTAGTTTGTTCAATTCTTTGTGTGTTTACACTTCACCTTAATTCTGTTGTTGGACACTAGTTACACAGTCTAGTAATACTCTGTTTCTTTAGCACTACATGTATCGAATGCACGAATGAATGATGTTGGGAAGCATGTGCTGAAGGTTCCTGCATAAAGGAATAGGGTCTTGCTCCCATTGATTGTTTTGCTTTGCCTGCAGTGTGATTAGGAACAAGAGAACAAGTGCTGAAGGTTCCTGTTCATGGGAATAGGGTCTTGATCTCTTGGAGTTACTTTTCCTACAGTGTGATTAAGTGTCAGGCATCAGGTGCTGAAGTTCCTCACTAAGGAATAGGGTCCTGTTCCTGCTGTGGTTGATTGATTTCTTTCCTTGTAGATTGATTTTCCTTTGTTTGGATTGTAACTGCAACAGAGAAATCATTTCTGCTATAATTTAATTGACTTCAGCTTTGATTAAGTAGAGTGTGAATCAGTAGATCGATGAGATTAATAATTGTGTGTCCTTCTTTTACTACAACATTGATTCTGCTTTTGAAATTGAGCATATCCAGTGCGTTATTATCTTTGAAATAAAAAGACCTTCTCGGGTTGATAATTTATGTGGAGCTTGAATTGTGAAAACAATTAAAGCGACCAACATTTTGGCGCCGTTGCCGGGGAAGGTAATTATAGATTTCAAAAGCATTCATCTTTTCTTTTTAATGTGCAGATTGCATGAGAGGACGCGGAAACCAGAAGAAAAATAACCGCACAGGTGGCAAAGGCTGGGGAGGACGAAAAACTTTTATCGACGAGATTGTATCAAAGGCTGAATCATCACAAAGATTAAGTTCTCGAAAATCAAAATTTCAGCGTTCCCCTCAGTCAGATTACAAAACAGAGGAGGTTGTGGGTCCTGAAAATACAGAAGAACCAGTAGTCAGTACTGAAGAGTCAGAGGAAAGTGTTAGTAGATCAGCAGAGCACATTGAGGAAATAGTAGAAAGCGTTGGATGACCGATAGAGAACATTGAAGAACCAATAGAAGATCTTGATGATCGAGAAAGTGCAGTAGGAGGGCCAACAATGGAAGATAACAATGATGCTTTCTTTGGTGGAGGATGTGCAGGTCCTGAAGAAGAAAGAAGGGATGAAAATTCCCTCTCTACCTTGGGATTTCCTATCAGTGATCTCCCTGCAGGAACAATGAAAAATATTCCATTGTCTGCTTTACCTAACTTTCATGGTTTATCTACCGAGGATCCGGATGAATTTCTTTTTGAATTTGATATATTATGCAGAAGTTACGATTATGTTACTAATGCTCAAAAGTTGAAACTGTTTCCAGCCACCTTAAAAGGGAATGCCTTAAGATGGTTCATGAGCCTTGGAAGTCAGGTAATCACAACATGGGAGCAAATGAAACAAAAATTTCTGCTTAAATATCAAGACTACTGCCGGACGAGAGAGAAGAAGGATGAACTATTCAATATGGCACAAAAGTCGGATGAGAGTCTGGAGGACTACATAGAAAGGCTGCAGTACAACATACAGAGATCTGATCATCCGGATATAAGTAAGGAAATTCGTAAAACAATATTACTTAGAGGTTTAAGGGATGATTGTTTAAATATGTTAAATATGCTTGCTAAGGGAGATATATCTAAGGAATCATATGATGAGATTTGTGAACTTGCTAAGAGGTGCTCTAGGGGAGCTGCAAGAAACAGAATAAGAGATTCCACCTATTCAAGAGTGCAGAAATTAGCCAATGGAGGAGCAACAAGAGCGGAAATAGGTAATTTACTTGAAGAATTTAAAACCGAAATGTTAAGTTCTTTTGCTTCGCAGGTTGACACTTTGCAGGTTAAAAAGAAGCAGGCCGAAGCAGAAGCAACTCTTGCTGTCTTTTGCCTGAAATGCAGAGACAAACATCCACTAAGGGAATGCCCAAGAGACAAAATACCAATTTGCACCCTTTGTGAGAAAGATCATGAGACAGAACAATGTCCATCTCTCCCAGGAATAAAAGCAGCGTTGCAGCCAACGGAAGAAGAAGCTGAAGCAGTCTACCTACTAACTCAAAGAAGATAATGGCAACCAAAAGGACAAGGTATGAACTCTAGTATGCCATTTAATCGTTGGAACAATTATTCTGCTTTTGGCCAAACAAGTTACCCCCCCTTCAACCAAATGCAATACCCACCCTTCAATCAAATGAATTTCCCACCCATGCAAATGCAAAACCCTCCCTTTGTCGATCCTTCAATGTGGACTCCTTGGCCTCCACAGCAGCCATCTCCTTTCAATCCTTGGAATCCAAATTGGAATAGTCAACCACTCCTGTATCCAAATCAATTGCCTCAATTCCAACAACCACTCCCTCTGCCATCAAATGCTCCGCCAAATAACCAAATGAGACCCCAACTACCTGTGCAACCAAATCCTAACCCCAATAATAAAGTTGTGCAAGTCATTGATATTCAGAATCAGTCTATATTTCCTACTATGCAATGTAATGATATTCATTTGAGATCTGGAAGAATAGTAGAGCCTATTATTGATGACATAACTTCTTCCGATTCAGATAAAAATGAAACCAAGAAACAAAAAGAAGCTCAACCACCTCCTAACAAAAATGTTGAAATAACAGAACCACCATTCCCCGAGCGCTTGGTTTTAACCAGAACAGCTGAAACACCTGCTTTTAATTTTATAGGGGAATTGCAAAATTTGTATATTAAAATTCCACTGTTACAAGCATTAAGAGATGTACCAATTTATGCCAGAACATTAAGGGATATTTGTGTAAAGAAACCTGGTAGGAAAACCAAGGACCCCCTTACAGTACATGTGATGGGAGACTTGTCTACATTAATGTCCGGGAAAGCCCCTCCTGTAAAATATGGTGATCCCGGCCATCCTACTGTCACAGTTCAGATTGGTAAAACAATGATTCCCCGAGTACTGGTAGATATAGGTGCAGCAATTAATATAATGACTCTTGAAACTTCACAATTGTTACAGCTGAATAACACAATCAGAGATACACCCACCATTTTAGAGTTAGCTGACCGTTCCACAATTAAACCGGAAGGAATTGTTGAAGATCTACTTATTTCAGTTGAATCCTGGAAATATCCAGCTGATTTTGTTGTATTGCAGACTAAAACAAAGCTGGGGGGACATCCCTTAATTCTAGGAAGGCCGTGGCTGGCCACAGCTGATGCATTTATTAGTTGCAGATCTGGTTCAATGACAATTTCTAATGGTTATGAAACAAAACAGTTAACTCTTTATCCTCACGCTACGCCACTAGTTAATAATGAAGATTCTATATGGATGGATTATGATGATAATGTTGTTCAGCCTATTCTAACTATAGGACAAGCTTTAACTCTTAAAGACAATACAGAGGATGAGATAATCAATAATTTTATTTGTGAACCTTCTTCTGTCATTGCTAAAACACACAATCAACTAACTGCAATTTTTGAAACTGATGCACAAGAAAAGATTGAATCTGAAGATTCATCTCAAACTTTAACCACGATCTCATCTAAAAGCATAACAGTTGAAATTGAACCCGGCAAGACATTAAACATAAATCCTGATCTAACAGATGTGGAAACACAGCAATTGATGAAGTTATTGCATGAATATAAGGAGGCATTTGCCTGGGATTACACAGACATGAAAGGTATTTCTTCTGAATTATGTACTCATCGAATTTACATTAAAGAGGGATGCCGACCTGTTTGTCAACCCCAAAGACGAATGAATCCTAATTTACGAGAAATTGTTAAGGAAGAACTTCAAAAATTGCTTAATGCAGGATTTATATAGCCCATATCTGACAGTGAATGGGTTTCCCCATTAGTAATTGTCCCTAAGAAAAACGGGAAATGGAGGGTATGTGTTGACTATAGAGCTTTAAACAAAGCTACTCAAAAGGATCACTTTCCTTTACCCTTCATTGATCAGGTGTTGGACAGTCTTGCAGGGAAGAAATTCTTTTCTTTTTTAGATGGATTCAGTGGGTATAATCAGATAAGAATTGCACCCCAAGACCAAGACAAGACCACTTTCACCAGCCCCTGGGGAACTTTTGCCTATAGAGTTCTTCCATTCGGGTTGTGCAATGCACCAGCAACTTTTCAAAGAGCTGTTATACGAATTTTTTCCGATATGCTGAATGATTCTATGGAAATATTTATGGATGATTTTACCCCTTATGGTGTGTCTTTCGAAGAGGCATTACAAAACCTTGAGAAAGTACTTAAAAGATGTATACAAGCTCACCTCTCCTTAAGTACCGAAAAATGCCATATGATGATGAGTGAAGGAATAGTGCTTGGACATTTTATTTCATCTCAAGGTATTCAGGTAGATCCATCTAAAATATTGGTCATTCAGAATCTTTCTGTTCCTAAAACTCAAACTGATGTGAGAAGTTTTCTAGGACATGCTGGTTATTACAGGAGATTTATTAAAGATTTCTCTAAAATAGCTTCTCCATTATTTGTATTGCTTACGAAAAATGTTGAATTTAAGTGGACTAATTCTTGTCAGAAAGCTTTTGAATAACTGAAGCATCAGTTGTCTACTGCTCCTATTTTGAGGGGGCCTGATTGGAATCTTCCTTTTCACATATCTTCTGATGCTTCAGACATTGCTATTGGAGCAGTTTTGGGACAAGAGGAAAATCATCTTCCTTATGCTATATACTTTATCAGTAAGAATATGACCCCTGCTGAGCTTAACTATACAGTTACCGAGAAAGAATTTCTTGCAGTAGTCTATGCCATTAATAAATTCCGACACTATATCACTGGTTATTCTACTTTTGTGCACACTGATCATTCAGCTATTAAATATTTAATGAACAAGTCTTTCACGAATGCTAGAGTTACCAGATGGCTATTACTATTGCAGGAATTTGATATCACAATTGTAGATCGGCCTGGTAAAGAAAACGTGGTGGCTGATTTCCTTTCACGGTTAAAAACTGACAATGATATTCCAGTAGATGATAGTTTTCCTGACGAGTATTTGTTTGCAGTTTCTGCTCACTCTCCATGGTATGCAGATATTGCTAATTATTTGGTTGCAGGAAAACTACCAGCACACCTGTCATATAGAGAAAAGAGAAGAATTGTTCAACAAAGTGCCAGGTACAGCTGGATAAGCGGGTGTCTTTTCTATACTGGGCTTGACCAGGAGATCCAAAGATGCATTAGGGAAGATGAAGTGTATGACATATTGAAAGCTTGTCATGATGGCCCTTGGGGAGGCCATTTCACTGATAAGAGAACAGCACACAAAATTCTGAGGATGGGTTACTATTGGCCCTCATTATTCCAGGATGCAAAGAAATATGTAAGGGCTTGTGATAGCTGCCAGAGAATGGGTCAACCCAATCATAGAGACCAAATGCCATTAAACCCCCAGGTAGTTTCTAAACCATTTGAAAGATGGGCCTTGGACTTCATAGGACCCATTAACCCTCCATCCAATCAGAGAACCTATATATTAGTTTGTACAGACTATATGACTAAGTGGGTGGAGGCCAAAGCACTTATTAGAGCCAATGAAGAGGCTGTCCTAGCTTTCTTATTTGAAGAGATTTTCACTAGATTTGGAATTCCTAGAGAGCTAGTTACTGATGGAGGACCTCCATTCAATTCTCATGGTTTTAAATCTACCCTTCACAAATATCATATTCAACATAGAATGACTACACCATACCACCCCCAGGCCAATGGGCAGGTGGAAAGCACAAACAAAGTTTTAGAAGCCATTCTAACTAAAACAGTGAAGGACAACCGAAAGGATTGGTCCCAAAGGCTCCCTGAGGCATTATGGGCTTACAGAACTACTTGGAGAAACACTACAGGTTTTTCTCCCTATGAATTGGTTTATGGTAAAAATGTTGTTTTTCCTGTGGAATTTGAAATTAAAACTTTAAGGACTGCTTTCGCTGTTAATCTTGATTTGACTGATGTGCAGACAGCTAGATTGCAGCAGCTTCTGGAGTTGGATGAAAAGAGATTAGATGCCATTCATCAAACAAACATGATACAACAACAAAGGATGAAGTGGCATGACAAAATTATCAAACACAAGCAGTTCCAAAAAGGTAATTGGGCCTTGTTGTATGACTCTCGGTTTGAAAATTTTCAGGGTAAGCTATGTACACGCTGGCTTGGACCATATGAAGTAGATGATGTTTTTCCAAACGGAACGGTAAGACTTGTAACAATTGATGATGCTAAAACACCTCTACTAGTCAATGGCCATAGGCTCCGTCTATTTAAGCGCCCTGTTTCTAAAGAGGATTTCAAGACTGCTTGCATGACTGATATTCATTATCTTTTTCTAGGGGAATCTTCTGCTCCTCACAGTACTTAATCTTCTGCACTATATTTTTAGTATTAAATTAGATTTAGCACTAATAATCCCTGTCAAGGATTGGCATATTACAATTGAATTTTGCAGATTCTGGAAAAAAGCAATAAGGAGGACAGATTCATCATGAGAAGATCTGAAGCTTTAATCACAGAAGCTTGTTCCCATCATTTTACCCTTTTTCCTAAGCAATATCCCTCCACACCCACATTATTTCCATTTTTTTCCATTATTCCCACTCCCACCATCCCTGAGATATCCTCCTTCAGTCAGTATTTCCCACCCCTTACTGCTGAAATTACCCCCTATCAAATATTTTCTCCATTTACAGACCTAAGTCATTTATCCCATTTCTCTGATTTTTCCCGTTGCTGAAACACCTGTTTCAGCAACGTATCATTGATTTTTCCTGTTGCTGAAACACCTGTTTCAGCAACGTATCGTTCATTTTTCCGTTGCTAAAACACCAGTTTCAGCAACTTGTTATCATCAAAACAGTATTTCTCTTTGCTGTTATATAAGCTTTTTGGTTCTCCACGATTATACTTCAGATCCTTTTGGCGAAAAATTATTCAGCACGTACCAGATTCAATTACACTCCTGTTCTAAACTTCAGAGAAATCTACAGATTCTTCCATGTACATTAAGCTATTTTGAAGCAACCGACACTTCGAATTATTAAACCAAAGGTAAAAATGTAAGGTATGAGGTTTTAATGTAATTCGGTTAAATCATATTAAAGAGAGGATTTCATTCATAATGAGTACATATCTTCACACGTCCAATCATTATTACACCATACGTAGGGGGGGGAATTCCAAAAATTGAACAATCATTTCGCATTAACCAAGCCTCCGTCCCTTGTCATATCTATTTCTGCCGTCATTTAGACCATGCAGCCTCTGTTGCAACAACTAGCGCGATCAGGGTCTGTGTTTACTGTGTCGGTGCCTCTGCGTATAACTCAAAGCTACAGCCATGGGAGGGTCGGCCGTTAGACATGAGCCCGGCTCCATAAGTCTTCTTCAATTGTTTCCCGAAGTCTATCAGATTTTCCAACAAGCAGGATGGACAGTATATTTTGAAAGATTGGGGGAATTTAACCAGGAACAAGTCTTAGAGTTTGCACAAAACCTTCAAGATGATTTTTCAGTGGTCCAAGGGGTTCGCATTTCAGTAACAGAGGAGGACATAGTTCAGGTATCAGGGTTGCCAGCTGTGGGTACTCGCTGGTTCAGCAGGAAGCAGGTTGTTCTCAATGCGCAGCAAGAATTTCTGCACCCAGATGAGCAAGTGGAACCCAGAGGCCGCGGGGTTAGTCTGCACTCACTTCCTCAACCATGGCCATCAGTGGCAGAGTTCATCAAACACTACTTAACGTGTGAGGGGCGTTATCAGGTAGTGTACAACCATGATTTTGTTTTGATGAATCATTTGAGGAATGGACGACTGATTAATATCCCCTATTATCTGCTTGGTTGTATTAAAAACATGTCTTATTATTGTAAACGAGCTAAATTCCCAATGTTATCCCTTACCCATCACCGTTTATGCCAGTTGTTGATACAGAGGGGTTTTGCTCAGCAAAATCCCCCTCTGCATGCCCCACTCCCAATTCCCCAGCCGCCTGAAATTCCTCAGCAGGCCCAAACGCCCCAACCACCCGAAAGTTCTCATGATATTCCAGAAATTCCTTATGAAGAACAACAGGAAGAGATTCCACATTCCCCAGTTGACCTAACCCCGAGCTCGCCTCATTTAGCAGAGCCAACTGTCCCCACTATTTCGGTCCCTAGTGACGACTCTCTAACACCCCCTTCCCCACCCGCTAATAAAAAGAAGAAAACCCCAACAGTCGCAGTCTCCAGACCACGGACAAGGTCCACATCTCAAATTCTTACTTCTCCGAAAAACCCTGTCCCCAGAAAGAAACCCTCCCTTTCAAAGAAAAGGAAAGGCAGTGATTTTGCTGCCTTCCTACCAAAAAGAAAAAGGAAAACGACTGTTGAGACAAAACTCACCTCCATTTCCCCTGACCCTGCCACTATTCTATTAAAACCTTTATCCCCATCCCAAACCTCCCAACCCGTCTCGTCCGGAGGCACTGCCACACAAGAACCAGTGCCCCGGGATAATACGACATTGTTTATGGCTCAAGAAGTGACTGCTCCACAAGAACCAGTCACTTGCCCAGTGACTGAAACACAAGAACCAGTCACTTGCCCAGTGACTGAAACACAAGAACCAGTCACTGAGGTACAAGAATACACCAAGCAGGACGATAGTGGGAAATCACCAGTGACTGAAACACAAGAACCAGTCACTTGCCCAGTGACTGAAACACAAGAACCAGCCACTGTGGTACAAGAACCAGCTACGACTGTGCATCAACAAAATACCCCAACAGAGTCAACTGGCACACAAGGTTTACATACTATGACATCTCTATTGGAGGAGAATGAATTCCTAAAGTCTGAATTAGAAGCTTACAAAAATGAACTAACCATGGCTCGAGAGGCTTTTGAAAGAGAACTGAATCTCCATACATTAGCACACGTAGCCTCAATGCAGAATAAGGAGCCATGCAAGGAATACATGTGCCAGGAGTGTGGCAGCATTTACCAGGATGCAGGTTACAAAATAGTTAAAATTCAATTATCTAAGGCATCTACGTCAGATGGAATAAAAGAGGAATGCCCTACTGCTCCACAAGAACCAGTAGGGCTCTCTATAAAGCAAGAAGAAGAAATCAAGCCTCAGATATCTCGTCCTTTGCAGGTTAATGCAGCCATTCAGACAGAGGAAACAACGTCCCAACCCACTACTTCTGATGCCAAGACACAGACTCTGCCATGGAATCAATTGGAACAGATGAACAAATGGAAGAAGCAATATGCTGAAGAACAAGATATAATATTACGACAGCATAAGTTACAATGGCAGAACCATGTATATGCCAACTGGGATAGTTGGGATCAAATAATACAACAGCACAGGGAGTACAAAAAGGAAGCCAAGGAATCTAGGGCAAAGATAGCCTTGATGTTTTCATTAGTCCAGAAGTTGATGGCTACGCGCAAACCCTCTGTAAACTACTCTCTCTTTCTTTCTGAACGATTAGTTTATTTCCAATTAAAAGCAATAGCAAATGGCATACCATATGAATTAATGACTTCAGAGAAATTTGTTGAGACCTTTAAGGAGGCCCCCGAGAGTGACCAACATTTGCTGTGCGAACTCTACCTTCATAATGAGGCCATTCCCGAAAATAGAAAAGTTAATCTTATTCCAATTGCAGGAGATATACAAATCAGGGCATTTGCTTCATTTCTGTCTAACCAGCTCACTTGGCAAACTGCGTTCACTGCAAGCAGTCATAATGAGGAGAATAAACTCCTGTGGATTAGACCAGAGCCTTTAGGCCCAGCCATGTTTATAGCACAATATTATTGATTCTTACAGAAGCCAGGAATGCACGAGTACATGCAGCAATTACAGGCTTCAATACTTTCTAAGTGTCAACAGCACATTAGAATGAAGGGAACTGCTGCATTGAAGGCCAATGATATGTTTTTGCAGTAGTCATGTAAAGAAAGACAGGATTATCACCCTTTTAACCCTCACAATCTTCAAGCTGCATTATCCAGGGTCCCTAAGTATATTGATTGCATTCAACATTGTGGAGTAAACTGGATCGGGTATCATTTCCGTTTTCCAATTTTATGGTTGCCTTCAGACAAATATCAATGTCATTACCAGTTGAATGACAGAGATGAAGCCTTGGCATGGCAACATTTGCAGAACAACAGTGGATTCAGAGCTCCTACAGATGCCACCTTCTCCAGCTACTGCTTGAGTAATTTGCATGCTCAGTCCCAGTACTCAGACTCTGATTCAGACTAGGGGTTGCCTGAGGACATGCAACATTTTTAGCTGGGGGGGATGTTAGGACTCCACTATGTATCATTTTTGCTATATATTTTGACACCATTCTACTCTTATAACCATGAACTTCATTGTCTTTTTCATCTACTTTATCCCAAGGTATATAGGAACCTCTTCTTTATTATATGTTTAATCTGTCTTACATTTAATTCCGCAATACTCTTATATTTTATCATTAATTGAAGTGTATTGTTGCTAACACAAGTCCAAAGATCGCAGATAAGTTATATGCCTTGTTGGGAACAAGCGGCCGTTGCTGAGACAGCTGACTCCGTTGCTGAAACAACTAACTCCGTTGCTGAAACAGCTGACTCAGTTGCTGAAACAGCCGTCAAGCACGCAAATCCCGTTATGCGTAATTTGCGATTCTGGAAGAACTTTTTGTGGAATAGTAGCAGCAGCACGAAGATACGGTTACCTGGATTATCCTGAAGATAGCACTTTTATTGCCTCTATTGTAACAACATCTTTTTTTTGGAAGAACAGAATAGTCCTGTTTTGGGAAAAAGAACAGAATCGAGATAATGTAGATTCGCTCTCATGTAAATTGTAAAAGATGTCTCCTCTTTAAAAAGAGGAGACATCATCATTAGAGGGGGGTTGAATTGTAAGCTACAGGAGAGTACTGTGTGAGAACTGGAGCTAGTCTCCCTCTGTAATGTATCAGTTACTTTGACAGATGAATAAAATCTTCTTTTGAGCGTTCCAATTTAATTCTTTCTCCTGGGGAATATTGTGAGAAGGAAAGGGCCCGCCTTCCTCACAAGATTCACCCTTTTGGTTCCTGTAGTTTGTTCAATTCTTTGTGTGTTTACACTTCACCTTAATTCTGTTGTTGGACACTAGTTACACACTCTAGTAATACTCTGTTTCTTTAGCACTACATGTATCGAATGCACGAATGAATGATGTTGGGAAGCATGTGCTGAAGGTTCCTGCATAAAGGAATAGGGTCTTGCTCCCATTGATTGTTTTCCTTTGCCTGCAGTGTGATTAGGAACAAGAGAACAAGTGCTGAAGGTTCCTGTTCATGGGAATAGGGTCTTGATCTCTTGGAGTTACTTTTCCTACAGTGTGATTAAGTGTCAGGCATCAGGTGCTGAAGTTCCTCACTAAGGAATAGGGTCCTGTTCCTGCTGTGGTTGATTGATTTCTTTCCTTGTAGATTTATTTTCCTTTGTTTGGATTGTAACTGCAACAGAGAAATCATTTCTGCTATAATTTAATTGACTTCAGCTTTGATTAAGTAGAGTGTGAATCAGTAGATCGATGAGATTAATAATTGTGTATCCTTCTTTTACTACAACATTGATTCTGCTTTTGAAATTGAGCATATCCAGTGCGTTATTATCTTTGAAATAAAAAGACCTTCTCGGGTTGATAATTTATGTGGAGCTTGAATTGTGAAAACAATTAAAGCGACCAACAACAGTCAAACATGTAAACACAACAAGTTTAATAAGGAGTTCACCCAATGCTCTTGAGCTACGTCTCCTGGTCCAGCCTTCAGTAGTAGCCTCTCTATTATGTTTTCAAGCAGAGTTTTTACAAAAGTGAGCTCAATTCGAGTCTCACTAAATAGATAAAACTCAGTAGGAATGAAATGCACAAACTATCCTTACTGAAACTCGACCTCTAATGGTCACAGTATTATTACATGCCTATGCAGAGGAGTTTGCTTGAACATATCAAGCCTTCTATGGAGTACATAGACTCTCTGATTCTCTCTGTCTCTGTTTGGGTCAATGCTACCTTCAGGTGAGCTCGGCTTCTACTCTCTATTCTCTGTTGTTAGCTTTCTGTGTCTGGCTAACTCTTGTCACTATCTTCTCTGTCTCTTTTAGTTCGTGGCTTTAAATCCAGTCTGCTCTTTGACTATTCGTTTCCACTTACTGGCCTTCAAGTTTCCCTACCTCTATCCATTCGAATTCCTCTACTCTACATCATCATCACTAGGTAACGCCTCGCAAGGAGGTCGCCACCTATTTCCTAACGAACTGGGTGTCAAATTCCTTGAATCATATTTGAATGGCCGTTAATTCCATTTGCTTCAAGATCACCCATGAGACACGAATCATTTTCCAGCTCATCATCCACATCAGACTTCCAATCCCCTATAATCTTGCTTTATAACTTCGCCAAATCCGGTCATTTATCGGGATGTTCCTCCATCATTGATCTAGGCCCTCCAGATCCTACGGTCGTCGTTCGTATCAGGCAGGCAAGTTGCATGACATTTACTCATCTCATGCGGGCAGTTTTCTTGCTCATCCTTCAAACGCATGTCACTCGATGTGTGGCATCGGGTGGGACTCAGTCAAAACTACTTACCGCCTCGAGGCCTTCCAATATCCTGCCAGTTTCTAGAATCCTATGCTACGGAACCGAATGCATTACTTTTCTGCATTTCATAGTGATTTGGGTCTGGGAGCTTCGGGGCTTTCCTTCATTGACGTGGATGCCCTGTGATCGCATATCAGAATCTACCTTCATTTCTCGAACTAGCCTCTGGTTTTGCCAATTTGTGCTAGGGCGTGTTACCATGGGCCAACGGTCTGCACACTTGACTGAGGGTCCTTGTTCCTCCACTCTGGCCACAACTACAACTGTCAAGAGGTTTCCTTCTGATAGCTTGATTTTTCTAAAACTTGAATCTTTTGGCATAATTTGAAACAGTCATGAAAACTTATACACTGTTTAGGATCCAATTCGGATCACAGCCTTTCCACTGAAAAAAGCTTTTGGACCACAAAAATTTGGTTTTCTTTTAAGCATCGATCAAGTGAGGGTATTGATTCCACGCTTGCTCAATTTTTATCCATTTCACACTGCTTGTCTTTGAACATTTGAGTCCAATCCTGAGGTACTCAATATTCCACTTGCACGTGGTCCTCACCTTCCTGTCCAGAACTATATCTTCCTACAACTCATTAAGATATTCAGGCAATAGATCATCAATAGAAGGCAATTGACTCTGCTCTTCGGGATCTTCAATTAATGAGGGTTCAAATAGTCTCAAGTTGTCTGCATTAACAACTGAGTAGATGTGCATGTAAGATGGTAAATCAAGGGGAAAATCATTCTCACCAATTTTCTCAAGTATCTTGAAAGGTCCATACCTTATTGGCTTTAGCTTCTTACCTTCACCTTGCATTTTGTCTTTGCTGATATATAGCTAGACTTGATCACCAACTTGGAAACTATGCTCGATCCGATGCTTGTCATGCCTTGCCTTGTACTTGGCTTCGCTCTTTTCCAACTGTTCTTATACCGCCTGGTGAATCTCTTGGATTTGTTTAATGAACTTGGTTTCCTTGTTCACATCATTGTGTCCATCAATTTCTATGTCTTTACCAAAGACAAAATCCAAGGGAGACCTTGGTGTGAAACCAAAATAGGTCTGAAAAGGAGATCTTTGTGTAGAAGAATGTTTAGCTTGGTTGTAAGCATACTGCACATAACATAAATGTTCATCCCAAAGTTTTGGATGCTTGCTGCAATAGCCTCTAAGCAACTTGATCACTGTCCTGTTGACAAATTTTGTTTTGGCCATCTGTCTGTGGATGAAAAGTTGTTCTCTTCTTCAGCCTGGTGTCCATCAATTCCCACAAAATCGACCAAAATTTCCCAAAAAATCAGGTATCTCGATCAGATATAATGGAAGTGGGTAATCCAAAATGAACCCATACATGTTGAAAGAACAACTTTGCAGTTTGTTCAGCTGTAATCTATTTGTTACAAGGTATCAAAATACACATTTTGCTGAACCTATCCACAACACCATATAAATAGTCACGACCTTTCCTAGATTTAGGCAGTCCTCCAATGAAGTCCATGGAAACACTTTCCCAAGGATGAAAAGGAACTGGTAGTGGAGTGTACAAGCCTAATTTTTTATTACTGGGTTTGCTTTTTGCACACATGGTACAACCTCTTACATATCTAGAAACTGTCTCATTCATTTCTGGCCAATAACAAAATCTTTGCTGCTGTGCAACTGTTTTACTTAAACCAAAGTGACTTGATATTAGAGAAGTGTGTTCTTCTCAAATTATCTTTACTTTTTCAGTTTGTGGAATGCATAGCTTCCCAAAATGATACAAGAGTTGGTCCTTAGCATGATAATCCAATTTTTCTACTCATTTGCCTTGACATAAAGTTGCATATACATCATTAAAATCTATATCTTGAGCATATTGTTCAATGTAGCTCTCATGAAATACTGAATTATGCTTAAGTATAGTAGATGCATTTATAATTGGTCTGGACAACATGTCTGCAACTTTATTGTTTATGCCCTTTCTATACCTAATGACTAAATGAAACTATTGTAGAAAACCCATCCATCTATAATGTCTTGATTGTTGCAAACTTAGTTTGGGAGTGTAGATATTAAAGTGGTTGATGATCAGTATGTATAACTGTCTCTTTGCCCATTAAATAATGTTTCCACTTTTTCACACTCTCTACTAATGCATACAATTCTTTATCATATGTGGGATAGTTAACTACCATAGAATTAAATGTCTCAGAATGATAACATATGGGTTTACAGTGCTGCATTAACACTACTCGCATGGCATAGTCACTAGCATCCGTTTCAATCTCAAATGGTATTTGAAGATCGGGAAATCCTATTATTAGTTTTGTACTAATCTTTTCTTTCAAGGTGTTGAAGGCTTTCTGCTATTTGCCTCCCCACTGAAACACCTTGTTCAATCTTGTTAAAGCATGTAAGGGAGCTGCAATTAAGGAAAAGTTAGAAATAAACTGTCTCCAATATTGTGTTGCTCCTAAGAAGCTTTTAACTTCTGTAGCAGATTTGGGCTTAGCCTAGTTTACAATGACTGCAACCTTAGAGGGATCTATCTTCAGTTCACCACCCCCTACTATATGACCCAAATAATTCAAATATGTTTTTCCAAATTCACATTTTGAGAGTTTAACATAAAGGTTTCCTCTTTTTAAAACATCTAGAGTCTGCTTAACATGCTTTAAATGTTCTTCCCACATTTTCCTTAATATAAGAATGTCATCCAGTTATACAATAACAAAATCATCAAGAAAAGTTCTAAGTACATTATTCACAATTCTCATGAAAGTAGCAGGAGCATTAGTTAAGCCAAAAGTCATAACCAACCACTCGTACAATCCCTGCTTTGTTTTGAAAGCTGTCTTCCATGCATCTTGCTCCGTAACTCTAACCTGATGATATCCACTATGCAAGTCAAACTTGGAAAAATAAATAGCTTCTTTTAACTAATCCAATAGATCATCTATGCGAGGAAGGGGATAAAAATTGTTTATCGTTATCTTATTCAGTCCTTGGTAATCAATTCACATTCTCCACGAGCCATCTTTCTTTCTCACCAGAACAATTGGAGACCCACATGGTGATGTGCTAGGCCTGATGAACCCCTTCTTGAGCAGCTCCTATACCCGCTTCTTGAATTCTGCATTCTCTAAAGTGGACAGCGTGTACATTCTGATGTTAGGCAATGGAGCATCTTGCTGCAAATTAATATCATGCACTATTTCCTTTTTGGGTGGCAGACCTTTAGGTTCTTGAAACAATATATCATATTCTGAAACAAATTTTTCTAAATCAGCTTGTTGTTTAGAATCACAGCCCTCAAATACATTGGTTTTATCAAATTTCTTTTCCTTTACAACCATCAGTAAAAATTGTTTGCATGAATTTACAATTCGTTTCATCTGCCCTGAGTTTATGAAAGTATAATTATTTTTGAGTTTATGAGCTCTTACAATATATTCGATTCCATATTTAACAAGTTGATGCTTGTTCTCATCTCTATAGAAAATAGCCTTTCTATCATACAAGTAAGGACTTCCTAAAAAATTTCCACATATATCCAAAGGAACGATATCTAACCCAACCTCATCTACAAATGATGACCCAAAAGAAAACGCAAGTTTACATTGTCTAGTCACTTGTAGCTATGCTTTATCACATAACCAACCTAATGGATATGAAGTTTTGTGAGGTGTGGTTAGTAATCCCAACTTCTTCACAATTGCTTCAGAAATTAAATTTACTTGTGAGCCACTATCGAACAAAGTATCAATCTTTTAATCCTGGTAAACAACTCGAATATGAAAAAGCTCATGTCTTTTCCTCTGATTTTCTTCATTATAAGTAGATTGTGCAGAATTACTAGTATGTGTTTCAGAATTTTTACCTTTTATACCTGTCGCTACAATTGTTGTTTCATCTCCTGAGTCTGACCCCAAATCCTTTTGAATAGCTTCAGCAGTCTTCTTTTTCTTGCCCTCGAACTTCTTAGGTTTTAGCTCCGGATGCAGAATCCAGCAGTGTTCATCATCATGCCCATCTTTCTTACAGTGAGTGCATGAAGACTTAGTCTTTTGTACAATGTTTGTCTTCCTCTCTTTCCATTTCTATTTTCTTTTCTCCTTATTCTTGCTTGCAGTGGGTTGGGATGATCCCCCAACTTCTTGGTTCCCATTCATACCTGTAGCTTCTAGATGTGTAGCCTGAATGGATACCTCATCTATGCTAGTGGGATTAAACATGAGGATAGTGTGCCTCATGTAGCTATGTAGACCACCTATATACTTCAGCAGAGTTTCAGTTGAGTCTAAAGAAATTCTTAGAATCAAAGCTCTTTTCCTAAATTCTTGGGTGTAACCTTGTACACTTTGCCCTTTTAGTTGTCAAAGTGTTTGCCAGATCATCATGGCTTGCTGCATATAGGCTAGTGGATAGAATTTCTTTTTAATTGCAGAAACAAATTCACTCCAGACAGAAAGAATCTTACCATGTTTCTTCATGTCAGCTTGTGTCCCGCCTTCCCACCATACCAGGGCAGTGCCCCCAAGGCGTAGGCTAGCTATTTGAATCTTACTCTTGTCTGAATCAATGCTCTGCACTCTGCAATAAAAATCAATATGTCTGATCCAATTATCCAGCTTCTCTGCATTCAACTCTCCATCATATATTGGTAGATCAAATTTAATATCTAATTTAACCAAAGATGTCTTCTTTTTATTTTGAGGCCTATTAGGAGGTGTGAGAAATTTTTCTTCTTTCTCTTTGCCTTTAGAGTGGTCATGGAGGAGAGATTCTTCTACTCATTTATCTTGTTTGGAGTTTGATAAATCTTCATCTCTATTTTTCTTAAATTCCCTATACACTTCCTCCACCATGGATCTCATGGTCATAAAACTATCCATGAATTGGGGATTTGATTCCAAAGGACTTTCTTTTGACATTTTCCTCTCAGAATAGACTCTTCCAATTTCTGGGTCAGTTTCAACCAACTCTCCTTCTCCTAATTTAAGCTTTGATCTAGTTAGCATTCAACAACAAAATCCAGCACAAGTTTGTCTAACCTTAGTAACCTAGAGCTCTGATACCTCTTGATCTGGAATTTATTCAGGACAAAGAATTAAAGGTATTACAGACTCATGTGGATGGATGTGCCTATGTTACTTTATGCAATGGATCAATAAGATTGTTAGAATACATAGACACTGAGGCAGTTAGAGAAAACATAACAGTCAAACATGTAAACACAACAAGTTTAATAAGGAGTTCACCCAATGCTCCTAGGCTACATCTCCCGGTCAAGTCTTTAGTGGTGGCCTCTCTATTATGTTTTCAAGCAAAGTTCTTACAACAGTGAGCTCAATTTGAGTCTCACTCAACACATAAAACTCAGTGGGAATGGAGTGCACAGACTCTCCTTACTGAAACTCAACCTCTAATGGTCACAGTAGTATGACAGACCTACGTCGAGGAGTTTCATTGAACCTCTCAGGCCTTCCATGGAGTACACAGACTCTCTGACTCTCTCTGGCTCTGTCTAGGTCGATTTTGCCTTCAGGTCAGCTCGGCTTCTACTCTCTATTCTCTGCTCTTAGCTTTCTACTTCTAGGTAACTCTTGTCACTCCCTCTTCTCTGTCTCTGTCAGTTCGTGGCTTTAAATCCTGTCTGTTCTTTGACTGTTCGTTTCCACTTCCCGGCCTTCTGGTTTCCCTACCTCTATCTATTCGAATTCCTCTACTCTACATCATCATCACTAGGTAATGCCTTGCAGGGAGGTGGCCACCTGTTTCCTAATGAACTGGGTGTCAGATTCCTTGAATCATATTTGAATGGTCGTTAATTCCATTTGCTTCAATATTTCTAATGAGACAAGAATCATTTGCCAAATCATCGTCCACGTTAGACCTAAAATCCATTGTAATCTTGCTTTATAACTTCGCCAAATCCGGTCATTTATTGGGATGCGCCTCTGTTGTTGATCTAGGCACCCCAAATCCTACAGTCGTCATTCGTATTAGGCGGGTAAGTTGCATGAATTTTACCTGACTGATGCGGCCAGTTTTCTCTCTCATCCACCAAACGCGTGTCGCTCTATGTGTGGCATCAGGTGGGACTCAGTCAAAACTACTTACTGCCTCGAGGCCCTCTGATATCCTGCCAGTTTGTGGAATCCTGTGCTACGAAATTGAATGCATTACTTTTCCACATTTCATAGCGATTCAGGTCCAGGAACTTCAGGGCTTTCCTTCACTGAGGGGGACGCCCTGTGATATGCAATAAGCGCTTAGCGCTAATTGCGTATAGAATCTACATTTGTTTCTCGAACCAGCCTCTGATTTTGCCAATTTGTGCCAGGGCACGTTACCATGGGCCAATGATCTTCACGCTCAATCGAGGGTCCTCGTTGCTCCGCTCTAGCCACAATTGCAACTGCCACGAGGATTCCTTGCAATAGCTTGATTTTTCTAGGACTTGAATCTTTTGGCATAATTTGAAACAGTCACGAAAAATTAGAGAGTGTTTAGGATCTAGTTCGAATCACTTGTGGGGTACACTGATACGCCCCACAACTATTGGGTGTTCCTGCCTACCAATTAGATGATAGTGGTACGCAGATATCTGAAGCTCGATAAGCATAAATCCTATGAGTATCACTTGAGAGGGAGCTCAAGTTGCATGCAGAGGAGGAAATTTGGTTCCAAATGAGGAGGAGCCTCAAACTGATGCGGAGCAGCCACATGCAGAGGATTCAGGAGTGGAGAAATCCACTCATGTAGAGTCTTCCACAGATGGGAGGAAATGCTCAAGGAAGCTGACAGGTTGATGATGGATGCACGAGAGAATGTGGGGCAGCCATCCTCTTAGTGAAGACAGAGGAGATCACTCGAGCGGTACACTGGTTACATGGCCCTGGTTGGGGAGTGTAAAGATACCAAACCTTCTTCTTTCAAGGAAGCAGTGTATCAACCAGTCTAGGTTGATGCTATGGTAGAAGAGTACGACTCTATCATTCGAAACAATGTTTTTTATGTTGTCCCAAGGCCAGCAGATAAGTCAGTGGTGAGTCCCTGGTGGCTTTACAAGGTAAAGTAGGCACTTGATGGCAGTGTTGAGAAACATAAGGCAAGATTTGTTACTTGTGGTTTGTCACAGGTCGAGGGGATCAACTATGATGAGACTTTTTCTCTTGTAGCAAGGTAATCATATATTAGATCGATGTTAACACTATCAGCTCAGATGGGTTGGAAGATCCATCAGATGGATGTGAAGACTGCATTCCTCAATGGGAAGATTAAGGAAGAAGAGTACATTGAGCAGCGGGAAGGTTTTGAGACCTTCGATCATGAGTCACATGTGTGCCGACTCAAGAGAGCTTTGTACGAGCTGAAGCAAGCACCTCGTGCTTGGTACACGAAGATTGATAGCTATTTCACTGGGTTGGGCTTCACGAAGAGTGAAGAAGATGCGAACCTTTACCACATCATGGTAGAAGGTAAGCCATTTGATCATTATACTTTATGTTGATGATCTGATATTGACACGTGATGATTAGTTGATTAAGTCTTGCAAGGAGGACCTTGCAAGAGAGTGCAAGATGAAAGACATGGGTCTTATGCACTACTTTCTAGGCATGGAAGTGTAGCAGAAGGATGGAGAAGTGTTTGTGTCTCAAGGAAAGTATGCCAATGAGATACTCAGGTGATTCCACATGGAGAAGTGCAAGCCCATGCAGACTCACCTAGTTGGTAACTGGAGGAAGGAGGATGCTACTTCAGGTGAGGTAGTAGCTGCTACTATTTATCGACATCTTGTGGGTTCATTGATGTATCTAGTGAACACATGACCAAATTTGTGGTTTGTGGTGAACGAGATGAGTAAATCTATGGTTTGGCCTACCAAGTTTTTTTGAAGGAAGTGAATCATGTGCTGAGATACCTCAGAGGCACATCTCAGTATGGATTGTGGTACAAATGGTCAGAGAGAGTGAAGCTTCAGGGCTTCACGGATGCTGATTGGGTAGGGAGTCCATCAGACTAGAAGAGCACTTCTAGAGGAATATTCAATCTTGGTTCAGCTACAGTTTCTTCGTACAATAGGAAACAGAGGTTAGTTGCACTTAGCTCAGCAAAGGCTGAATACATGGCTGCCAGTCAGGTAGCATGTGAGGCCATTTGGATGCGGAAGATTCTAGTGTGATTGTTTGGTTAGAAGATGGATCCAACAATGATATATTGCAATAACCAGAGTTGTATCTGTGGAGCGATAAAAAGGTGTCTTTTAAACTCCTAATTACCTCACATTAATTGTCAACCCAGGGACGACTTTTTATTTCAAGAGTGTACTCAGTCTGAGGTGGCTATTTACTCAAGAGTAATGTTTAGTAGTACAGCGTTCAGAGAACACAAGAGTAGACGGATGCTAAACTATGACTAAATTACTTCAAAAATCACACAAGACAGCTTATCAGTCAAGGGTGCGGAAGCGATAACCCATCCCTCTAGAAACTGATGGAAAAGAAATTAGAGCATGGACCATAGGTCTGGGAGCTAAGCAACGACTTGCTGAGGCTCACTACAGCCTTAGACCTTCTCTCACACCAAAGCAATAAATGCAAGTAAATGGACAGTAGAAAGTAAAATAGAACAACAAACACGAAATGGAATAGAAAGTCTAAAATGGAACAGCCGTAAATGGAATAGGAAACTGGAATTAAAGGAACTGAACAACAAACTCTAATTTAGTGGAAACAAACAACAACAAAGCCAAATCAAATAAATCAGACAACAAATGGAAATAGAATGGCAACTAATTAGAAATGAAATATGGAACAACCTACGGTGCTAAAATAAATAATACACACAGCATACAGGGATATTAAGAAATGGTAATCTAAGTTTGATACGCAAGTATTAATCCTGGTTAGAAAGGGTAACAATTACAATTCATAATGGAACCACAATGTCAATTGAACAGCAATCGTATGAAGTATAAGCCATGGAGAAATACAATAATACCAACTTAAGAAGGTTGCAACATGATTACTCCGCAATTAAATAACAATAGCATTCTGTAGAGAACATCAATGTTACATTAACGGCTTTAAAGAGATAGCAATATGTTATAAGATCAGAATGCACATTACGACTTTCTTGTTGCAGAGAGCGATATATGAAATATAACAGAACTGCAATATAAGATAATAAAACACACCAGATTACCAATTCAAGCCGATAATACAAACCACGCATAAACCAACAAGATAATGTACAGCAGCAGCAGCAGCGTACTCCACCAGAGGCTGGGCCCTTAGCCGCCAGCGGATGCTGCGGGGTTACTTCAGAATGAGAAAAATGAACAGCACTCCCAAATCATTTATTAATCAGCCAATTGTGGAATCATTACAACATCAAAAGCTTAAGAATTACAGCATGAATAATCCACCATCATTGTCCATCATTTCTCATTCCCCAAATCCATCATCACGTCTCTCCCTCTCTGATCTTTGTTTTCATTTAAATAGAGAAAGATCAGAGAGCATAGATAATTACAACATGATTTGTTTTACAAATTTGGGTTGATTCTAACCAGATGATCAACAAGAAAATATCTTTCCTTTCATCTCTCAACAAAAGCAAGACGAATTTGGGTTTGCAGCTAAAGTTTAGAGGACGACCGCAACTGCAAATCTGAGAAAATCGTGCCCAAAAAACCCTGCGTTTCTCCCTGTACAAGCCGAATTTGGGCAAACCGTTCTGTTACAAAGTTAATTGGGCCCGTTCTGGACAAAACCCATGTTCTGGATTTCTCAAATTCGTCTTCATTTGCTTAGAATCTCAACCGCAAAACTGTCACTCCTTAAACCAGCGAATTTCTGAGTTGGCATATTTAAAAATCAAATCTTCAATCTGGAAGTTACTTTGGAGGCTAAAAATGGTGAATAATGTTATAACCAACTTATTAGAACTATCATTGATAAAATAATGCATAATCATCAATTTGTTAGAAATAAAGGAGAATAAATAATATTCATCCATGAGAGCATAAATTATTTATAAAATGGATTTAAATGATAAATTATAATAGATAATATAATAGAGAAGAGTAAAATGGATGAAATAAGTGTTACAAAGTGGTCGTATTCATGGCCCAACAATATCAAACTCTCTGACATCCAGTGTTTCATGATAGGTCTAAGCACATAGATATCCTATACCATCATCTTCGAGACTGTGTGGTGAAGAGGATCATGATGTTGCTGTATGTTTCGACTGAGGAACAGGATGCAGATATTTTGACTAAAAAATTTTTAAAATGCAAGTTCGAGTTCCACAGAGACAGGATTAGGGTGACTGATAATCCCTTTTTTTTGAGAGGGAGTGTTGAAAATAGCAACAATAAATGCTAAATATAGAAGTGCTAAAAATAGTATTTCTATAAAATAGCATTTTGGGATACATTCCAATTTTAATTAGTCCCTGAACTAAAATTGAGAACTAAAATTCGAATTTGATCTTAGAAGCTATTTGAAAAACAATTAATTAATTCATCTTGAGTTAATTAGTTGAGGAAAATGAAACATGAAGTCTATGTGAGGACATGCAATAGTTATTCCTTTGTTTGAGGAAATTATTCCTTAATTAAAGTAATTCGGATGAGTTGTATTTTGAGTTGTAATTAGTTAGCTCGGTTAACTGAGTTAAGTCTAGTTAGATTAGTTCCAATAGTTTGAGGAACTGATTGTGAGTTCAGTTAGTTAATGCATGCATGCATGTAACTACTGAACTTCAGATAAATGAATATTCTCTCATAAATAACTCATGCATGCCAGTTTTGTCAAAGACCCAGTTGAGATTAAATGGTGGGACAATGTACTATCAGTTGTGGGAATATTCCCTTGTGAATATATCTTGCATGCAGAAGGAATTCATTCTTTGAGGATTGAGCATTTATTTCTAAGTTTAGTGAGCTGTATGAGGCCAGACTTCACAGAGGTGGCAACATTGGACCCCAGGAAAAATTACGGAAGGAAATATGAGACTTGGAGGATTGAGGGAAGGCATATGTTGTGTCTATTCAGTCTGTGAGTTGTATTTGAGGGATTGTACTGAGTTGGATAGCTTGCGAGCTAAAAATTTGTGTAATCCAGAGATATTTCCACTTGTATGATAATACATAGATCAGGGTTTTTAGTTGAGGCTTTCCCCAAAGTATTCTTCTATGTTCATGTGTGATTGATTTCTCATTCTCTGTTATATGTGTTTTGTTTGATCTTGCTCATAATCGGTTAAGCTTCCGCAAGTTTGTTTGCAGAAGTATATTTAGTATTTTGCTTTAGTACATTGCATTATTAGGAGATCTACAGTGGGAATTTATACAAAGTCGTAGTTATTTTTTTCACCATACCCGTAGTTATTCCATTTCATAGACCAGGAGAGTAATTCTGAAGGTTAAGAAATTTTGTGAAACAGAAGCAATGGGACTCATTGTCAGGACAAAGTCAATATGAGAAAAATATATGGAGGGATACCCACAACTCAAGGAGATGCTACAGAAGGCTAGATGTCTCAATTTCATTGAAAAAATTGATGGCTTCCACAAAGAGATCAGAAAATCATTTTCTATATCATTTGATGGTATAAAAGTGGAAGTTGGGGACATTAAGTTTTCAGTCACAGAATCCTTCATAGTAGAGGCTATAGAACTCCCAATACATGGTGAGAGATGGTTAAAAAACAAATAATTTCATAGTGAATCATGGAAAATAATCCTCAGGAAACCAGGTATGGAGGTCTCTGTGTTTAGAAAAGGAATCCCTATTTCCTATCTTAAAATTAAATGGGGAAATATTCTTTTGATATTATAGAAATTTATCACCTGTGAGGGGAGATTCGGGTGCATGTATGTCTACCATATACAATTATTGATGAATTTTATAAAAAATGGATAAACCAATCTTCCTTTCTTCCTACTAAACAGTTTAACAGGAATGGCTTCAAATGTATAGAAGAAAATGGAATTCCTAGATACAACCATGTACCACCATGGGTTGTTAAAAATATTGGTTGAGTTTCATTTGAAAAGAATAGGAGATAGTTGGGAAAATTTTCTGATAGGAAACCATTTTCAAGAAGCACCAGAATCACCTAAAGAGGGTAATATCAGGAAAAGTAGGAGAAAGAAGACCAATTTAACCATTCAAAGCAACCCTGAGTCCTCAACACAGAAAAATGATGAAGAACCAATCTCTGAAAATTTGACAGAGATCATGGAGCAAATCAAGCAAAAAGGGAAGATGAAAAATAAAGTTGGTGGAATTACTGGAAACAAACATGAATATTCATTACAACAAGATGATGAAAACATAAGCGCTTTACAACTTAGAAGGAGCTCTAGACTCCGAGTATGGTAAACAAGATATCATCAAAGGGAATGGAGTTCATAAATTTAATAGGAAACCACAGTACCATCTCCTGATAATGTTCCATTTACAACACATGGTCCTCAAAGTTCTCCTGAATAGTATTTCGAACGCAGCCCCAGCAGAGGATCTCCAGGAATATACCCAATGCAGCAACAAATATATGATTATATAGATTCACTGGAGAAGAAATCTGCCTCAATGGATCTACAATCCTCAGCCAATCCAGAACCCTTTGTCAATCGACAAGAACCTCTAACTGACTCTCTCAAACAGGAAATCTATGAGTTAGAGATATTGAACAATCATATCAAGAAAGAAAATGAAACGCTAAGGAAAAAAAGTAAATTGGATAAGGCTATTCATGATAATACAATACTACACCTAGGCTATGGTATAAGAAGAATAGAAGCTTGAACAGAACAATCATCAACCTTAAATATAGGCTTCTTATGAAGAAACCCAGAGTGGTAGACACTTCAAAGAGGAGCAAAAGAAGAAAATTAGATGTACTCGCAGAAGTGTCAAAGCAAATGCAATAGGAAAGAAGAATTCACATTTTTGGCAAATTCCATGGGGACATGCAATGATTTTGCAGTGGGGGTATGTTGAGCCTCAGAATTACCCTCTCTTTGTTAGCTTTTCTCACTTCTTTCCCTTGGTTTTCCATAATATTATAGATCCCTGTCAATGATAAATGATAGATTTTTTCATAAGGAGTGCATTTAAATGATTGACATGTTATATTTTTATGTTTTTTCTATTTGAATAAGTTTTTGCAAATTGGCTACACAACGAAGCCTATTTCGCAGCTAACTATTGGGCATGGGATCCCCCGCAACATGTTTTTGGGGCTCAAAGCCCAAGTTTTCATCAATTATATTGTAAGACTCCACGAATTGCGGGCGCGGAGCGTGAAGTTTAGGATGAGTCATAGGGTTGTTTTCCCTAAAATATTGTAATTTAATGTAAAGTTGTGTCAGCCTACCCATGGTCCACGAACCATGGGATTGTATAAATAGAGCGAGGATCTAGGTGTAAAAGAAAAGTAAGAATAGATAGAATAGTGACGGCATGGTTCAAGCGTAGAGTTGGATCTGTAGTGTACTGGGTTGTAGTAGTAGTAAGAGGCTCTGCAACTGAGTGTGCAAAGGCCTAGTAGAGTCCATAGCCGAGTGCGTGGAACCCTACAACTGAGTGTGTAGGGCAGAGTCGAGTCTGTAATTGGGATTGAAAGTTAATAAAGAGAAGTTTACTCTATGCATCTATTCTTAAATCCATATTTTGATGTTATGCTTTACTTTTACTCTATTATTTACTGCGTGCAATTGATAAGTACTTGTATGAATGCTTATTTATGAAATTAATCTAAGTAATCAGATAAAAGAGCCTAATTAAGGAATACTTGGGTAAATAACACGGGTCGCACTGCGGCTACAACTATGCGAAGAGAGTCTCACAGGGTGCGGGGTGCCCACTAATGCACATAGCACAATAAGTGTGAAGGTTGGAACGCATTTCAATCACCTCATATCAGACATCCCTAGGGTGTGGAAACCTGGTTCTAGCACCCTCCCATACTACTTCAGGTGAGACCTCATCCCATGCTCCACAAACTATTGCCAAAAGGGCCAGTAGTACCGATATTTGCTTGGCTAAATCACTTCTGAACCTGGGTGAGGCCCCACTAAGCCGACAAATGTTTCCGTTGGTAGGACCAGGATTTGCATAAGGGATGTCTGAGGTCATGCCACTGGAACACAACAAAAAAGGAAATTGAAGAGTGGTTGGACAAGAAGATTCATGAGTTCACAATAGAGGAAAGAAAAACTCTGCAAGTATCTAAGGAAAAGTGGTTGGAGCATTACGTATATACGGAAATCCATGAGATTTTCTTTGCATCCTTTCCTTTTGAGCTATATGAGTGGATTGTGAAGTTAGCCAATAGTCAGGGAAGGTGTAGGCTCGACAAACCAATAGTGAGGACTCGGGAATTAGTACGCAGACTAGAAGCATCAAAAGATAAGGTCGTGCAAGCTATGGACCATTGGCTCGACTCGATAATAGGGGGATTTATCACTGAATTTGTGGTAGACATGACAGTGAGCTACATTGAGGTAGAACGACACTTTCTCAAAGGGCTACAAGGTAAGTAAATTAGATCTTTAAATACTTGGATTAATATGCTATTGTGTGAAAAAAGGGTTATCACATCACGCACGATTTGTAGCATCTTTGACACCGTACTTGAGGATGGTGCTGTCACAACAAAAAATTTCCACGCAGGTCGAAGTGTTGGAAATGGTGAAGAGATTACATGAGTCCTCGATACAAGACCATGGGTTGGGAGTTCAAAAAATCCATGTGCAACTACAGAATCTGTGTTTGGAAATGTAAAGTTTGAAGCGGGAAAGGGCATTGTGGCCAGAGATGCACGAGGAAGTATGAGGCATAAAATTCAAAGGCCAGGGCCATGACAATGTTCGCTATCTAGTGTTTGTGAACTACTTGGAAGGAGGAGGGCCAATGCCGTTGAGACCGGAAGCACAGGAAGGGCCAAGCACAACACCTGCTTTATGGTGCACAATCTGTCAGATAGGAGGGAAACAAACGATGGATAATTGTCGCTTGTTCCAAAGTATACACAGACGCCCCAACAATTGTTTTGTAATTTCTGCAGGTCGGTAGGCCGTGATGAGTGCACTTGCCGTAGTTACAAGCTAATGATGCATCAAACCCATGCCTATAGGATGCAAACGGAAACATGAGCCCTAGACCTAGATGTGGGATGGCGTGCACTGGATTTCAAGGGCGAGGTCGAGGATGAGGAGGAATGGGACCAAGAAGGGGCCGTAGACAATTAATTTGTTACACTTGTAGAGGACCAGGGTACTATGCCCATGATTGTACCAACCCGACGAGGATATCCTATTCGTATTTTGCTCAGTTTGATCATGAAACAATAGATTGTCCTACATTGATCACAAGGATGCACGAAAAATGGGTATTCCAGCCTCCTCTGACTCAGAATATACAAATGATGAGGTCTGAGCCACACGAAGAAGACTTGAATGTAAACATGATGCTCAGAAGTGGTACAACCACAGGAGAGGATAAAGGGAAGTAGCCAGAGAAAAATATGTGGGTTCGCAAGGCTCCTATAAAGGAAATAGAGTTTGACTTAGAATGCGCAAAGGAGACATTCATGGAAGCTAATAAGAGCTTCACGAAGGCCTCCACTTTAGGTAGTAAGGATCAACTAGAGCCGGGAATAGATACTTCAATGCTCACTACCTTTCTAAAGACATGCATGAAGCTGCTACGCGACAACAAAGTAGTTAAAGGACTACAAGAGCTAATCACCAGATGCGTGGGGTTAGGAGAATCGTGCGTAGTCTGGAAATTGGGAAAGCATGCATTGCACACTAGAAGGGAAATGAGGTTGACTACACAGATTGGTGAGCATGAAATGGATTAGGTAATCCTAGATCTGGGTTCGGATGTGAATGTGTTACCAAGGCAAACATGGGAATGCATGGGCAGGCCCGCGTTACAATGGTCCCCTATTCAATTATGAATTACGAACCAACAAAATATTTTGCCCATGGGGAGGTTGCAAGGGGTAACAGTTGATATTGAAGGCCTGAGTGCGCATGCAGATTTTGAAGTAATAGAGATTGTCAATGAAAACAATCCCTATCCCGTGCTGTTAGGAATAGATTGGGCCACCGATATGAATGGTGTCATCAACCTTAAGAAGCACAAAATGATCTTTGAGAAAAACTCACTACGCGTAGTAGTCCCACTGGACCCAGCCGAAGGAGCGCACTACACTGAACCAGTATGCGACAATGGTCTTCATTGTATTTTCAAGATAACTGCGTGACAGCAGGATTGGGTGAATCCAACTAAAAATGGGAGAATCTCGTGGGAGTGTGAAAGCTCCTCCACTTCAGATTCAGTCGAAGAAGTTGAGCGATGGAAGAATCGATTGTACGAAGTGACTGTTAGCCTCCTGCTGCAGTAGGTTAATCATCTTTCATGATCAACATTTTTTCATGCCAAATATGTCGTACTATGCATGCTGCAATGCTCCATATTTGCTACAGATGGCCAAAAAAGTATCCATAGGATTGTGCTGGTCTAAGGGCCACTGTTGTGTTCCAATTTTGATAAGCAATTCATTTTTCGGTCCGAGGCAGTTTTTTTCAGTTGGAGGTACTCAGGCTAGAGTTCACTAACATCTCTCTTTTTCTCATCACCCTTATTATATAACTCCCTATTATTTTTTCCCTTCCCCTATTATAATCATGTATATAAATCCCCCTATGTAAATACCCCTCCCTGGCATTATAGCCATAATTCTACCAAGTCTGGGAAATCTCAGTCCATCTGGGACTGTTTTTAGCCCATCTGCGTCATTGAGGAACTGGTTTGACATCTGGTTAGCTAGTAACATCTCCCTTAACCCCAAAGACCCCAAAAAAACACATGATTTCACCTTTCGCCGTGAAATATTTCACCCCACCACTGTAAAAACCCACATCCCGCCCCTAACCCAAAGTTCCTGTGCATAAATATTAACCTGCACCTTTATTTAACCCCATAAACCCATTTTCCTAAGTTTATAACCCATCCGCCGCGCATATTAAATTCTGAATATTCCTGTGAATATTCCCGCCCGTTAACCCCCTATCCCGTCGCGTCCGCTGCCAGCCGTCCGATCCACAGCCCCGCAGATCTACGACGGGCGGGCATCCTCATCCCTGACGCGCCCAGCCTTTAACGTCCGGGAGTTCGGCGGTTTTGTCGCCGTACTCCTGCCACGCATCAGGCGTCGGGCTGTGGCGGAGCCCCTCCCTCCGAAACCACCATCCCCCATAAGCGGTGCGCCACATACCGCTTACCGCCCCGCCAGGTGACGTCACCACCACGTCACCCCCCTGCCCAGTCACCCGATGAGTCACCTGCCTGCGTGGCCTCCTGCCACGTCACTGCCACGTGTCCCCGCCACCGTACCTGCCACGTCATCGACCGTACGTGATGACGTCATGCTGATGTCATCCTGCCACGTCGCCATGCTGACATCATGCTGACATCACCTATCGTACAATGATGACGTCATCAGCACTTTTTTGGGCGCAGAGGAGCAAAAATCGCACTTCGGAGCCCCGGAATCGAATTCTGAGGCAGTTTTTGATGAGCGATTAGCGCAAATCACTCATCGCAAGATTTTTTAGGCCGAAATGGAGAATCTTCAGGGAATCTTTAAGGAATCTTCGCTCCATGCAGCCCCAGGAAGCCCGAAAAGGCGCAGAAATGATCTGTTTTCTTCACAGAGCATATCAAAAGGATTAGAAGACAATTCCAGATGATACAGAGGCCGAACAGTGGCCATTTACTGGTGATTAGACCCGCAGCACATCAGATCCGCAGTCCAGATTTTTTCAGAGAGTATCAGTGGAAGAAAAGATGCCAGAGAGAATCAGTCATGATTTTTTAGGGGCTCGAGGCACCTGAACATTGATGAAGCCCCCAGAAAGTCAAATCGATAAGCATCAGCCCATCCTTGCCTTCAAATCACCGTGAAGGCATTTAAAGCACCAGGACAGCAAGGAAGCAGAGACCCATTCTCATTTATTGCAGAAATCACTGCAGCAAGCCACCAAGGACAGCATCATTTATTCATTTTTGATACGTCGGCCCTAAGCATGGACCGAGATATTTTTTGTATTTATTTTAGGATAGGATTAGGTCAAGTAGTCTTTTTTTATGACCTAATTAGGTCAAGATGTGATAAAGGAACTCTGCAGAGAGTTTTGCCCTATATATACCACTGGACTTTTCTGTAATCAAAGATTGCTTAAAGATTGGAGAGCGAACTGTCTGATGTTGATGAATGTGTTGAAGAGTTGAAGATGGAATTCCTGCGCTGCGGGCTGAAGCAATAAGTGCCTCTTATCTCTGTTTATGTGTTTGCCATTATCTAAATAGCAGGAAGAAAGAATAGCCTAGAATTAGTTTAAATACTCTCTATGCTCAATTCCTGCTGTTTCTTGATGTTTTCTTCTGAATGAATTGGTTATGAACATTGAATTCCTTCTGGCTCATGTTTGCCCCAGTTCACCTGTGCTGGCCAATTACCTAGGGATTCTTAACTGCCCCTAGGTAGCGCCCTGTTACTTTCTCTGCTAATCTATTGGAGAGATTCTTAACTGTCTCTCTTTCTTTAGCGTTCAGTTCATCCATTAAACCTGAAAATTGCTTCAGCCTCAGCTATCTTGCTCCATGTTCCCTCACTGTTATTAAGGAAACACACCAGTTGTTCCCCTCCTCGACTCCACGCCCAATGGTTTGAAACATTCAGACTATACTCAGCCTCTCTACCTGAAAGTGTTAGCTTTCCCACCAAAACTCAATCAAAACCCCTGTGCATCATATCTAGCCTAAAATCACCCCTTCAACAAACCTAAATCATAAAGAGAGAGCCCTCTCTGACTGCAGGAAGGCTAGGGCCTGCAGTCCAAAGTTGGTTTGTGGTTACCTCGGCCGTATCCCTTTAGGAGTCAGAAGGGACAACCTGAGTGATAACATAATGGCGACTCCGCTGGGGAGATGAATCATGCATTTATTAGTGTAAATCCTCAATTTTGACGAGTTCGCCTCATTTTCTGGAGAAAGTGTTCCTTTTCTTCAGGGTTTTTCACGTTCAGCTCTGATCTGTGATGGTGGACAGAGATCAGGCACTTCAAGGTTACATCATCCACCTCGCGACTCCACATCATCCTCATAATAAAGACTCCGCTGGAGAAATGAACCCAAAGGAATTATATAAGCAGATGAGGCTCTTGATTTGGATGATTATCCAAGAAACCATGTTCTTTCTCTTGCACCAAATTTTGCTGTGCATATTGTACTTCAAAAGCGATTTTATGTCAGATTTTTGTGTTTTTCCTTTAGAAAAGATTTTGAAAAGCCTCCTTGCACATCACAGCAGCAGCTTTCAAATGTTGTTGAAGATCATCATACAACCAAGGAGGAACCAAAAATAGAGTCCAGTCTTCTAGTTCCTGTACATACTCCCGTGCCTCGTAAAGTTCCTGAAAGATATAAGCCGCTCATTTTGCCTCCTGTACTTGGTCCCCTGCCGGCAAATCATCCTGAATATCTCCCTAGATTTGATGGAGAGAATGGCACTACTGCCCAGAAACATATCCAGGCTTTTGAAGATTATCTTAATACATTTGAAGTGGAAATTGAAGATGTCAGTCTTAGACTATTTGCCCTTTCTTTGCAAAGCGAAGCTAGGACTTGGTTTAAAGTGTTGCCTGAGGAGAGCATCTCTAAGTTTCAGCAGTGTGCCAAGATTTTTCTTGATAGATGGATGATCAGAGGTAATCTGTTCTTGCTCATCAAAGAATACAGTCATTTAGAAAGGCATCCAGATGAATCTGTTCAGCGGTTTTCAGACAGATTCAATCAGGTTTATCAAGCCATGCCTCTAAATATAAGACCTCCCCTTGATTTAGCTCTATTGCAATATCCTAGAGCATTTGACACAGAAATGGAATTCTGTCTGAGAGAAAGATGCCCGTCCACTTTGAAATAGATGCAGGTTATAGCTGTGGACATAGAGGCAAATCTAAAAAGGAGGGAAGAACAGCGCAAAGCAGAGCAAGAAGAACGATTTCATAGCGTGTTACAAAAGACAGAGGAAATGATGCAGCTGATCACAATGAAAGTGGAAAGTTCAGAGCATCAGAACAGATCTATTTCACAACAGGAAAGTAGTGACATTCACGAATAAACCTGCCACAAAACATATGACATATTCATCCAGCCATACATGATGGAGCAGTCTCCTGATATACTGTGTGAATATAATAGCTTCTCTTCGTTCAATTGTCTGGCCAAGTACGATCTGTATGATGATGATTATGAGCCTAACAACCAAATCAGCCTTGCAGAGGAATCAAATCCTATTTTGGTAGGAAGCAATGTTCAGGTTCAGCTACCTGAACCCAATGATCAGTGTGCCCGTCTCAGCTATGAAGAAAAGGAGGAAAACGCAGAGTGTGTTCATTTCAGTGAAGGAACTTTACCCTTTTGTTTTGAATCTTTTCAATTTATCAAGGATAACTATCATGCTATATATGATCAAGTGTCACCACGCGCTGCTATTGACCGTCTGGAGGTTAATCAAGATATTGTTCCAAAGGTATCGCCTCTAGTTTTGCAGCCCCAAAGAGCCATTGAATATCAGATTGAGGAGGACCCAGAAGCAGAAGCATATGACCAAATGATCCAAGTGGATCCCCTGCCTCTTTGTTTTCAGCCATCTGAGTTATTCAAAGAAGAAGAAGACCAGCAGCCTGCTCAGATCAGTCAAGTCCTATTCAAGCCAGATTGTAATAAATTGCAAACACCTCTACAAGTTCTGAATGACCTATCCGCTGGCAGGCAGAATGATGAAAGAGATCAGAACACGTCGCCATCAACAGGCTGCAAGGATCAGTATCGAGTTGTCAATGATCTCCCGACTCCAAGGCATGGCAGTGATCCTGAACCTTTGTACAGTCCTTTAATTTAGCCAAAAAATTGTATATATATGTTGCAGGACAGTTTTGTACAGTATTTAAACACCGCAAAGGAGGTCAGTAGCTTCCTGATCTTCTCAAAGATTGAAAAAGCCATAACAAATTGCAAAATCTCAGTTTAGCAAGCACAAGCAGCAAAGCCCACTCATGTTATTATTACTTAAGTGGCTGCATTGGCTATTTCACTTCACCTAACAACAAAGTAAGTGCTGGTTAGGGTAGGTAGGTAGGTAGGATCAATAAGGTAGCCAGCCAAGAGAAATTTGCAGAACACAGCAACAATTGAATACAAGGCAATCTGACCTGCTGTTCTTGGCTTTTCACAAGGAAAAGCCATCCCCAAGTGGAGCCACTGTTAGCCTCCTGCTGCAGCAAGTTAATCATCTTTCATGATTGACATTTTTTCATGCAAAATATGTCGTACTATGCATGCTGCAATGCTCCATATTTGCTACAGATGGCCAAAAACGTATCCATAGGATTGTGCTGGTCTAAGGGCCACTGCTGTGTTCCAATTTTGATAAGCAATTCATTTTTCGGTCCGAGGCAGTTTTTTTCAGTTGGAGGTACTCAGGCTGGAGTTCACTAACATCTCTCTTTTTCTCATCACCCTTATTATATAACTCCCTATTAGTTTTTCCCTTCCCCTATTAAAATCATGTATATAAATCCCCCTATGTAAATACCCCTCCCTGGCATTATAGCCATAATTCTACCAAGTCCGGGAAATCTCAGTCCATCTGGGACATTTTTTAGCCCATCCGCGTCATTGAGGAACTGGTTTGACATCTGGTCAGCTAGTAACCTCTCCCTTAACCCCAAAGACCCCCAAAAAACACATGATTTCACCTTTCCCCGTGAAAAATTTCACCCCACCACTGTAAAAACCCACATCCCGCCCCTAACCCAAAGTTCCTGTGCATAAATATTAACCCGCGCCTTTATTTAACCCCGTAAACCCATTTTCCTAAGTTTATAACCCATCCACCACACATATTAAATTCAGAATATTCCTGCGAATATTCCCGCCCGTTAACCCCCTATCCCGTCGTGTCCGCCGCCAGCCGTCCGATCCACAGCCCCGCAGATCTACGGCTGGCGGGCATCCTCATCCCCGACGCGCCCGGCCTTTAACGTCCAGGAGTTCGGCGGTTTTACCGCCGTACTCCTGCCATGCATCAGGCGTCGGGCTGTGGCGGAGCCCCTCCCTCCGAAACCACCATCCCCCATAAGCGGTGCGCCACATACCGCTTACCGGCCCGCCAGGTGACGTCACCCCCTGCCCAGTCACCCTAGAAGTCACCTGCCTGCGTGACCTCTTGCCACGTCATTGCAACGTATCCCCGCCACCGTACCTGCCACGTCATCGATCGTACGTGATGACGTCATGCTGATGTCATCCTACCACATCGCCATGCTGACGTCACCTGCCGTACAATGCTGACGTCATGCTGATGTCATGCTGACGTCATCAGCACTTTTTTGGGCGCAGAGGCGCAAAAATCGCACATCGGAGTCCCAGAGTCGAATTCTGAGGTAGTTTTTGATGAGCGATTTGCACGCAAGATTTTTTAGGCCGAAATGGAGAATATTTAGGGAATCTTTAAGGAATCTTCGCTCCATGCAGCCCAGGAAGCCCGAAAAGGCGCATAAATGATTTGTTTTCTTCACAGAGCATATCAAAAGGATCAGAAGACAATTCCAGATGATACAGAGGCTGAACAGTGGCCATTCACTGGTGATTAGACCCGCAGCACATCAAATCCACAGTCCAGATTTTTTTAGAGAGTACCAGTGGAAGAAAAGACGCCAGAGAGAATCAGTCATGATTTTTAAGGGGCTCAAGGCACCTAAACATTGATGAAGCCCCCACAAAGTAAAATCGATAAGCATCGGCCCATCCTTGCCTTCAAATCACCGTCAAGGCATTCAAAGCACCAGGACAGCAAGGAAGCAGAGACCCATGCTCATTTATTGCAGAAATCACTGCAGCAAGCCACCAAGGATAGCATCATTTATTCATTTTTGATACGTCGGCCCTGAGCACGGCCCGAGATATTTTTTGTATTTATTTTAGGATAGGATTAGGTCAAGTAGTCATTTTTTATGACATAATTAGGTCAGGATGTAATAAAGGAACTCTGCATAGAGTTTTACCCTATATATACTACCCTCTGTATACTTTTAAGGGTTGGTCAATTGATAATTTTCACTAGAGACTCGCTGTGTATACCTAAACTTTTTTGTAATCAAATATTGCTTAAAGCTTGGAGAGCGAATTGTCTGTTGTTGATGAATGTGTTGAAGAGTTGAAGATGGAATTCCTGCACTGCGACCTGAAGCAATAAGTGCCTCTTATCTCTGTTTATCTGTTTGCCATTATCTAAATAGCAGGAAGAAAGAATAGCATAGAATTACTTTAAATACTCTCTATGCTCAATTCCTGCTGTTTCTTGATGTTTTCTTCTGAATGAATTGGTTATGAACATTGAATTCCTTCTGGCTCATGTTTGCCCCAGTTCACCTGTGCTAGCCAATTACCTAGGGATTCTTAACTGCCCCTAGGTAGCGCCCTGTTACTTTCTCTGCTAATCTGTTGGAGATATTCTTAACTGCCTCTCTTTCTTTAGCATTCAGTTCATCCATTAAACCTGAAAATGGCTTCAAACTCAGTTATCTTGCTCCATGTTCCCTCACTATTATTAAGGAAACACACCAGCAGTTCCCCTCCTCGACTCCACGCCCGATGGTTTGAAACATTCAGACTATACTCAGCCTCTCTACCTGAAAGTGTCAGTTTTCCCACCAAAACTCAATCAAAACCCTGTGCATCATATCTAGCCTAAAATCACCCCTTCAACAAAGCTAAATCATAAAGAGAGAGCCCTTTGTAACTGCAGGCAGGCTAGGGCCTGCAGTCCAAAGTTGGTTTGTGGTTACCTCAACCGTATCCCTTTAGGAGTCAAAAGGGACAACCTGAGTGATAAGAGTGACGACACTAAATTACAATATAATGATTAGATCACTACTTTGTGTAACAATAGAGGAAAGACAGTTGCCGACATATGATGGATTGACAGCGGTGGATAAATTCCTGAGCAAATTTGAAAGTGCAATACCTGAACAACAACATTTCGATGTGTTGAAGTGGACACTGTGCACAACACCCGCACGATGGTGGGGTGCACAGCAAGGAAATTTTGAGGACTGGCGTGGATGTAGAAGGATGATGCACCTATGGTTTGGAAGCCCCCAGCTTCAAACAAGAGTCGGTCAACAAGAACGGAGCAACTTGTGTGCCCACCTATCTCGATGGGTACAGACATGTGCTAGGTAGTCCAAACAAGAACACCCCAAACTCAGGATCGAAAACCGGAACATAACACAGTAGTAGGAAAGGTGACGCACACCACAAATGTTCCATGCAGAAGCATTCAATAAGGTATGCGGAGTCCTGAACCAGGTCCACCAGTCGGGACGAACTGATTGGGACTTGTGCCTACCAGTGGTTCGATGGGCCTATAGGGCCATGTGCAGAAACCTGAGTGTGAAGATGATTTTGAAGCCAAGGAGCAGAGTTGAGACCATAATTTTGGAGTAAAGCAATCCTCATGCAATAGCTCTCAAAGTTGGGACAGTACGCAAGGACTAGGATGAAGGAATTATGTAGCCACGCAAGGGCGAACATATGCAGATTCAGGAAGCCATTAGGCTAGGGAGCCTTAAACTTCACGAACGCGAAGAAGATCGAGTATGACTGAGGAAGAAAAGCATGTTAATGGATGGGAGATCAAAAAACTAGAACAAAAAATCATGCAAGTATGTCTCGTTGACAAAATAAGAATGACAAGACAAGATACAAACAACCATACTACTGCATTAGATGATTGTTGTCAAGAATTTCTGACCTTTCTACCATGGTTGTGACCGTGCCTTCCAAAATAGAGTAACCAAGGGAGTGCACCGCATAAGGAAGAACGCGCGATGCTGACTGTCACCAGGGTAACTGAGGAGTGCCCATAGACTAGGTTGGAAGGTGAATTGAAGTCTCGCATAGGTGGTGTGACCACCTGACTAGCCGTAGGGAGCATTGTCTCAGCGCTCCAAGTAGTTGAAAGAGAGTGCGGGACTATAAAAAATATTGTGAGGGAGTTGCACGATAAGGAGGTTACGTACAAGTTCGGCATGTCACAAGGGTGACGCCCGCACAGAGGTGGCTGTGCTGCTGCGCTGGTAGGCTGGGAAGTGATCGTTGGTGTCACTGTTCATGACAAGATGTCCAGTTTAAGACAAAAAGGAGCGGGTGGCGGGAAATTAAGACATGAAGTCAGAACTATATTTGGGATGATCTACCGCCGTGAATGCATTAATGACTTAGAAATGGGGGGAACGGTCAAATTCAAATCCACAAGACACTATAAAGCTACTAAGGCTGGCCACAAGACAACACATGTTTGTTTGAGATTTGAGTTGTTAGAAACAACACAAAGTGTTGAGCGCCAAGAAGTGTTTGAGCCCCTAAAGTCGCAAATAACTACAAATAGATTGAACAAGACGACAACTACCAGGAGGGGTGTGGGTTTTGTTAAAATTACCATAGAGGAATTCGCGCAGAGCCCTATGGCGCTGGCGGGGGATGTGGCGGAAATCCCGAAATCACCTCAAATGGTAAGGCCCAAGAAGGACAGGCAGACAGCAGCACCAGTCCGCATGTCCCCACAAAATCCATTGTTTGGTAAGATTTCCATGGAGGAAAAGCATAAGCCTATCTACCTTCAGACAGACGATGACGAGGAGGACCTACAGGCCCTCGTAGATGAGATAGAGGTCGAAGAAGAGATGACAAAAGACATCCAGCTGGTACGCGCTGCAGCACAACTGCCTGAATACATTTCCCCATGGAAAGGGAAATTTAAGGTACCCAAGGATCTAGATGCCACTAAGAGCGCACTCCAAACCCTGCTCCTCCTAGATGGAGTTTTGTTCGAAGGATCAGTCTGGGGTTGAATGCCCACAATGAAATTTGAATATTGGGACCTCGCGGATGGTGAAAAGTTCTCATATTTATAGACTAAGAACCTCATGAAACAAAGCAAGGAGGGGTCTTTTATAGTGCTAGAACTACAGAAATGGCTACGCAGTGTGGAGAAGGTCGGGCTACTTCACCTACTATGGATTCCGCATTTTCACAGCGCACCAATTATGATCTTTGTCATTAGGTAGCTACCTTTCCTGGTACATGATGGGTACTTGTCGCTAGAGGAGCCCATTCCCATCACATCGGAGCTTATCCACAGGATTTCTTGACATCACTATAAGGGAAAGGACCCCACAGAGATAGCAGGCAAAAGCGGAGATTTAGCACTCGCAGAGGCCATGAAAGAGTAGTATAAGTTGGAAAAGAATAAGAGAGGCTATGTTATCAGTAGCATTAAAGACAAAGGAGTTCACGTAGCCACCCAACTGCTGGCTGTAAAGGTGATGAGAAAATGTTGCGGTGATGAGGTATGAGTGCCTGTGGTCACGTTCGCCGAACAGTGCACAGAGGGGGTCCAGATCAACTGGGTTGAGTTCCTCTGTGAGGAGTTTTTGATCAATTGTAAGGAAGCTCAAGAGCAGGGCAAGATCTTCCACTACACATCATTTCTCTTGTCCATCTTACTGGTGATAGGGGAACTCCCTGAGGACAGTCAATTTCCTCATATTGAATAGGACTTACCGGAGGCTACCAAATATGCATCGCTCTGGGCTACGAAGGATGCCACGCAGATCCGCGAGACTAAGATCTTTTGGGTGCTCATGGAGGCGAGTGTCTGGATGTGGATTAATAGAAGGCTGCACCTATCCCCCACAGTGTACAATAGTCCGTGGAGCTTTGCAGACTTCAAGGTGAATATGCACAATATGTATATTAAGGCACGTAAGGATTCGGCACAGAACTGGTCCGAACATCCTTTTATCATGATTGATGATACCCTTTTCACCATGCTCAACTCATGGCCTCCGCAGTGGCGTGCCCCGGATTTGGTGGAGTGCAATAAGACAGTGGTACAAAAACAAATGGATACCACCAGGATGCTAGCCCAGCAGAAGCACAACGAGTAGTTGGCCACGGAGTTAAGGGCTATCTGCGAGGCAACAAAGGCCGCTGTAGAGAAGACCAAGGTCGTCAAGAAAGCACCAACAACACAAGCAAGAGTGGCCACCATGACACGAGAGGAAGGAGGCCCAGAGTTGACCATGGGAGAGGGAACAGGGGATGTAGCGAAAGGCGTAGACCCAAGCACGACATCTACGCAACTGAAATAGCCACGCGGTACGGACCAAGTAGGTCCACGGAAGAAGACCAAGGCTTCCAAACTTGATAGTGAACCTATTACACTAACAGAGGGTGACCTCTACGACATAGGGGACACAGTTCGCGAGGTCAGAAGGGAAGCACTCTAGGAAGCAATGGCAGAGCATCAGAATTTTGTGTGGGCCCTCAGGGCACAGTTGCAGGAACTTTAGGTGCGGCCCCCATAGGAGGGAACGGTAGCCATCTACGGTGCTGCAAGTACATCGGCAGTGGAGCAGTTTTTGCAGGCCAAAATGGCTAACACCATCATGCTACCGGAAGGAACACTAACAACAGAAAGCATGGAGGACAGAGCTGCAGTGGACCGAATCAATGGACTTAGCCTAAACTTGGCTGCCCTTCTGCGGGATACATTATACCAGCCACAGGACAGAGTGACAGCAGAACTCCATGCTAGGGAAGGATGTGCAGTACAGAGGCTTAGCTAACAGAGAATCAATATCGAGTAGCTTAGTCTAGAACGTGATAAAGTGCTAGTATAGAATCAACAGCTAGAGCACATGGTAGAAGAAGCATGTTAGGGCATTCTAGAGCTATAAATTGCAACAAATCTACTAGTAGGAGTGAGAATTCATGAATTGGCCAATGGATTCCATGAGGCAAGGGATGAAGCAACAAGGATACAACTAGACCTTAACCTTTAGATTTCCAAACTGTGATTAAAGTCATAGTCATCCACCCCCCTAGAAGTTAGGTAACAATTCGCTGGTGCTATCCAAAAAGCGTTGGAGGAAATAGGACAGGCAGTGCAGACCTGTACTACTATGTTGGGAGAATCCTTTGCAGTCCTCAATTCCTTACAGGACGACCCCACCATATAGTGCCTAGAAACAGAAGTGCAGGAGCTTCAAGGGCAGTATGATAGTGTGCATGGAACCATGTAGATAGTTGTCTTGACCCAATGGACGGCGAAGCTACATCAGGCGAAGGTATTGAAGGAATAGGTGGATGTCGCACGACAAAAAGAGGCAATAGTTAAAGCACACGTCCAGCCTTGGATTGATGAGGTCTTCCTCATCACTATCGATATCGAAAGAAAGCTCACATAGATGAAGGTGATGCATGCCTTAAGGTAGGGATTTTCCCCTAACAACGAGAATTCAGCCGAAAGAGTAGAGCAGATCTAGCAGATGGCAGAACAGTGCGCTGCGGACCTTTGTGCAGCACAAGCACAGTTGGAGGGGCTCTATGCCAAGATCACTGCTCCAGCAGAGTGACTTGAGACAAATCATGATGATTGTGTTGGGGGCCTATTGGGCATGGGATCCCCTGTAGCATGTTTTTGGGGCTGAAAGCCCAAGTTTTGGCCAATTGGATGGTAAGACTCCATGAATTTTGGGCGCAGAGTGCAAAGTTTAGGATTATTCATAGGGCTGTCTGCCCTAAAATATTGTAATTTAATGTAAAGTTGTTTCGGCCTACCCATGGTCCGTGGACCATCAGATTGTATAGATAGAGTAAGGCTCTAGGTGTAAAAGAAAAGATAGAATAGCAACAACATGGTTCAAGCTTAGAGTTGGATCTGAAGTGTACTAGGTCATAGTAGTAGTAAGAGGCTCTGCAGTTGAGTGCGCAGAGGCCTAGTAGAGTCTACAGCTGAGTGCGCAGACCCCTGCAACTAAGTGCATAGGGTAGAGTCGGGTTTGTAATTGGGATTGAAAGTTAATAAAGAGAAGTTTACTCTGTGCATCTGTTCTTGAATCCGTATTTTGATGTTATGCTTTACTTTTACCCTGTTATTTACTGCGTGCAATTGATAAATACTTGTATGAATGCTTATATATGAAATTAATCTAAGTAATCAGCTAATAGAGCCTAATTAAGGAAGACTTGGGTAAATAACACGGGTCGCACTGTGGTTAGAATTGTGCGAAGACAATCTCGCAGGGCGCACGGTGCTTGCTAGTGCACATAGCACAGTAAGTGCGAAGGTTGGACAATATTCCAATCACCTCATATCATACATCCCTAGGTTGTTGAAACCTGGTTCAAGCACCCTCCCATACTACTACGGGTGAGACCTCAGCCCATGCTCTGCGAACTGTTGCTAAAAGGTCCAGTAGTACCAGGATTTTCTTGGCTAAATCACTTCTGAACCTGGATCAAGCCCCACTAAGCCAACAATAACTGAGTATTTTTTGGCTAATTCCATGGTCTAGCAGGTTCTAGGTGTCAAACGAAGAAACCGGCCAGATGGGCATCTCTGGAATTGTCTCCACATGGATTCCATCATAGTCATCTTGCCTAGATCGATGAGAAAGCAAGGTCAAGACTATTGTCAAAGGTTCAATAAAACATATGAGACCCGGAAGCAATAGGACTCTTTGCCTACTCTTTCGTGGTTAATTAATCAAACCAACAGTTCTATTGTAGCATTAACTCAGATCAGCCACCTGTATTAACAGTTTTGTTTAACCATTTAGCTTGAATTCAAGTCACCTGTAGTTGATCAAACATTTACACAGTACTGTTGTGATATGTGTAGGGAACCTATAGCTGATTTTCCTCAAAGACAGTTATGAATATTCTCTTTTAAATACTAGTTGTGCAGAACCCAGAGGGGTTTGAATATTTTGATGTATTAAAGTTCAAACTTTCAGCTCTGTATTTTTGGACTTTGTTCCTGTTTATAATATAAAGTTGTGCGTGTTGACCAATGATCATTTAAAGAAGAAATTTCAAGTAGTTAGCATCTCAACCCAGTCAGTTGCAGAGGGCCCTTGCACTGAAGGAGGTTTTCTTTACATTTGTTTTCTGTTCAATTTTAATTTCACCATTTTCTTTTAGCAATATTTCTAATTTAGGTTGATTTCTTGTAGCTTGATTTCTTTTAATTTTGAACAGTAGCATAATGTTAGAACTCAATTGTGCCGCCTTGTTTCTCCAACCCATTTCATGAAAGGAAAGAAATTTGTTTCTAAGCAAAAGTAAGGTTGAAAGTAATGGAAATGGATTGTTGACTAGTTTACTCATTGCTTCCTTTAATTATTTTCTAGTTCAGGATTGTTAATACACTGTGTTAATGAATGTTTTTGTTCACCATTTGAAGTTTATACTCATCCTAAACTAAATGGCTATACATTCACTCTACACAATGGTAGAAATCAATCAGTTACCATCCACATGTTTTTATTTAGTTCTCTACATCATAAAGTATAGAAAGTTGCTTGCATTCCATCTCGAGAAGGTACCTTTCAAAATGGAGGGTTAGAGTAACTAAAATTACTTCAGTTAATTTCATTACCTGTATTTGTTCCAACATGCCTTACAACTTCACCTTTTAATTTTAAGAATTAGATTCATGACCTAGGATTAATGACAAGATAGGACAAATGCTCTGTTTTTCCTTTCTTTAACTTAGATTTCGACTAGTTTCAAGCTCTTGGTTCACCTTTAGGAAATTTAGACTTAGTTTCTCATAGTTCAGATTGTACATCATTAGGAATCAAAGAACAGAAACCCCCAAAACAATACAAAAATACAAAACAACGAAGTAAGAAGGGTTAACTAAGCACACATAGTGAACTACACTTCATCAGCTTACAAGCCTCGGTTAATAATTCATGCAAGCAATTTAGGAAACTAAATTGACTAAACACTAAGCCCGAGAGCAAGGTGACCTCCTAACTCCTACTCAGAACACTTCCTCCAACAATTAGAACCAGGTTAGTGGTATTAGAGCCAGGTTATGACTCCATGAGAATGAGGGTTTGATGTATATTTAGTTTCAAATATTTTTCATAAATCTTCAACAATCTTCATGCTCATGCTACAACCTCAACAAGGAAATGTATTGCGGAAAGTAGGGAGAATTTTTCTTTTTCATCTTTTTATAGGAATTTGTTTTTGGGCAGCGAGTTTTCAGATCATATCTGACACTTTTGGTGAATATTTTACAAAAAAAAAACATATTTTCATTCCTTACGAAAACATACCCAAATTGAAAAAAATAATTGGCCGAATCGGAGTCTGGATGAGGGAGATACCATTGATTTAAAATTAGCTATGTTGCGGATTTTTCTTTTCTAATAACAATTCGTTACTGGCGGCTCTCCTATCCTTTTTTGAAGTTTTTGTATAGAATTTAAGAAAACAAATTTTATATCTCAGCTCCCCTTGAAAAATCACCCAATTTCAAAAAACAAATCGGTCGAATCGGAGTTTAGATGTGGGAGATATCATTGATTTAAAATCAACTATTTTTTCAGAACTTTTGTGATGGCAGAGTAGTTGCAACGCGAATCTAAGTTTCTGGAGTGTCCAGATAAGGATTTCCAACAAATCATAAGATGCAGAATGGTCATTCTATTTCCGAAAATGGGTTATAATAAATATTTTGTGTTATATTGACCAATTTATGTCCATTTTAAATCTAGAGCAGCATTCAGAGCAGGTTCCCTTGAGAGACGTGCCCTCCCACCCCACTTTTGTAAGGAACTGCTTAAGATTCATCAGTTTCAACATAACAAGATCTAGCTTGGGTTCTTTGGAGACATTCCCTCTCACCCCAGGCTATGTAGGCACCTGCTACTTCATCAAAAATCAACATCATGGTTATGGGTCAACCCCACAAAATCCTTGTCATCGAAGTCCATTTGCTAGGTTGTACACTATTAGTATCACAATTGGTCACAAGAATTATAGGGTATCTCTATCCTCAGAGCTTCATTTGTCATGGTTTTGGGTCATTTACAAATCCACACTTAATTGAAGTCCATTTTCTAGGCCACGCACTGTTAGTATCACAGTTGGTAACAAGCATTAAAAGTTATCTCTATCCTCGCATCTTTGTTTTTCATGGTTATGGGTAATCCACAAACCCTCACTTCATCAAAGTACATTTGCTAGGCCAAACATTGTTAGTATCACAATTGATCACAAGAATTGTAGGGTATCTCTATCCTTGGATCTTCATTGATCGCGGTTATGGGTTAACCACATAAAACCCTTATTTTTAATGGCTCTTCATATTCAACACAGGGTTCTCAGGAGCGAAATTCACGCAATGGGGACCATTTCTTCTTAAGGAGGGAGGAATTATCCGAATGAAAAATGGCATCTACCTTTGGTATTCATCTACCCATGGTATTCATCCACCCATCGAATTTACCCATGGTATTGTAAGTGGCATCCACTCATGGTATTCATTCACCCATGGTATTTTCCCATGGTATTGTATGTGACATCAACCCATGGTATTCATTTTCCCGTGGCATTTACCCACCCATAGAATTTACCCATGGTATTGTAACAAAAAAAAACTATAAAGAACAATTCACATTTTGTAAAAGGATAGATTGTCCACCACAATGTAGCTTTTACATTTATTATCTATTTTAATAAGAAAAGTTCCTTTGTGGTTTTATTTACTATGTTTTCTCTCGTTTTCTTTCTGGCATTTCAATTTTTAAGATCTTAGCGGCCTGCCCCCAAATATCTAGATAACCTTTACTCCTCAAACTATATCGACCATTTTTCTTCAAAGTAGGGGATTCACTTTGTTGTGGTTCTTCAACATTATTCTTGTTAGTGCTATAAAAATAACCAAATCCAATCACTGCATATCCAATAACTTTGCTTTCTTGAGCCACTACAGATTTATTTATTTCTTTTGTTTGTTCTACCAGCTCATCTTCCAGTATCGAATCGACAATGTGTGCAACCAAATTGTTCATGTTGTGGCTCCATTGTGTGTATGTCTTTTCCGAGTGATATTCCCAGTGGAAAGAACAATAATTATCGATGTCAATACTTTTTATATTCATCACAACATTTGAGTTGTAGGTAGACTAGCAAGGATGATTCATGATGTTATTATTCCTTCGAAAATCAAAAGAACTTGGGAGGCTTTCTACTAGTAGAAGTCTCTCTTCACCTCTTCTTTAGCTTTGATTTTTTTTTGGTAAGTGTTTCTGCCATCCTATTCAAGCTTTTAGTATCTGATGATTCCTTCTCTTTAGACATAAGAGAATAATGTCAAGACTTCTTTGGAGTCACTTGATTCATCATCATCAATAACAACTTCGATAGCATACAATCCCTTCTCGATGGTGTCCTATTCCGCAAATTTTAATTCCAGTGTTCCCTTCGTAACTCTTTTAATAAATTTGGAAATGTTAGCAGACAAGATTTATAAGAATTGATAGTAATTGAATCATGTGGCTTTGTGGATGTGGGAAAATTATTCAATATATGGTTGAATCTATGATTAAATTTTTTCTCTTTCTACTTTTCCCCCATTTTATTATTTCCAAGATTTTTCAGTAACATGGTAGGAGTTTTGTAATCAACAATTTTCTCTATAAATAACTTCTTGAATTCCCTCAAACTTTGGATTCAATTGACAATCAAACTATGGTACCATGTTGCTACTCTACCTTCGAATGTATAAGGAAACATTATCCAACAAACATCACCATACCTTACCTCTAACATTCGTATATGCACGTAGAACTCATCGATGTGATATTTTGACTTTGTCTTCTTGTCAGGGTCAAACATTGATAACAACATTTCAGGATGTCTATGTATCTTATGGAGAATGTATGGAAGAGTAAGAGGTCCGTTGGCCATCTAATCCAAGTCCTGGTCGACCATGTCTTTTTCTTTTTGTCTACTCTTCCTTTTGTATAAATTAGGATGCATATTTGAAACTGCTCATGAAATTATAATCTAAATCACAAGGAACAAATCTACACTACTGATCTGTAGACATTCACTCACCATTTAGAACAAAAAATTTAGACATGCAAGAATAAATAACACACATCCAACAATTTTTTTATCTGGGGCAACGAATCTAATAAAAACCCTAATTACTATTGCATTAATCAAATGAGTAGAGATGTATTAGAATTTCTTTTCTCAAGTAAGCTCACCATGGAAGTGCACAACATATCTCTGTTCTCCCTTAAGGCCTCTTATCCAAACTTAGTTAAAATTGGCCTCAGCTTAAGATCCTATTTCCTTGCGTTATTCCTTGAGGAATTATCCCCTATTAGTTAGGAAATTCCATTAGTTGAAATGCGTAATTACTTTAGGTCATGCAACACATGTACACTCAAGCCTAGTCTACAATTGATGTTACACTCCCTTGGAATCTCCACCTCAACCGGGTAACTCGAATCCTCTACATACACTAGATATTTTGGGATTATTAATCAATTAACTCAATGATCATTGAGTGTGAATGAAGTCTCACTGCTTAATTGACCTTCCACTAGTTCCTCCAAAAGTTGGAATTAGTTTAACTGAAAACAACTTGAGATAACTCACCTTAATTGCTACGATTAGATGTCACACATGCAGAGCTAAACTATATCTCCTACAACTCAAATTTACTGAGTAAATTGGGTGACACAAGCCATGTCACACAAGTTAACATCATGCAAGATATTTGCTGATGTGGAAATTGGAAAATTTTCCATTTAATCAAAGGAATGTCAAATTGAGAATTTCATGTAGAAATTTTCAGCACTCCCTATCAGCAATAAAGGGATTATCAACCACCCCTATCCTACAACTATGGAAATCAAACTTTCCTCTTGAAAATGACTTTACCAAAATATCAGCATCTTGTTCCTATAATAGAATGCACTGCAACAACATTATCTACGTGTTCACACAATCTTGTAAATGGTTATACAAAATATCTATATGCTTGGATCGATGATGAAAAATAAGATTTTTAGGAGCTTGATGCAACTATGATTATCATAGTAGATAATAGTTGGCTCCATCATCTAACCCAATAATCCAACAAGTATATTTCTCACCTAGATCTTCTCACATGTTTCTTGAATGGAAGCCATGTGTTTTGCTTTTGTCAAGCTGAGTGCCAAGAATATTTGCTTCTTGCTCTACCAAGAAACCACTGGAGACGCAACATTAGATGCAACATTGAAAATTCTACCTGATGTACTCTTTCAGTTTGATGGACTCCTCGACCAATCAACATCTGTGAATCCATACAACTTCACTACCTCTATATGTTTGTGCCATAGTACAAACTGGGTAGTTCCTATAAGGTACCATAGAACATGCTGAGTTTCCCTCCAAAATAATTTGGTTGGCCTAATCATAGCTTAACTTAGATGGTTGACTTTCGAACACATATGTGGTCATGTTTTCACAAGATACATTAGTGAACCCACCAACTTCTGATAAATAGTAGCATCCACTTCCTCACCTAATGTGGCTTCCTCTTTCCTCTAGTTGGTTGTTAGAGTTGCCTCCATGGGTTTACAAATATCCATGTGGAACCTATGAAGTATCTCGTTTTCATACTTTCCCTGAGATACAAATAATTCCCCATCACCTTGCCATACTTCCAATCCAAGGAAGTAGTGAAGCAGGGCCACTTACTTCATTTCAAACTCTCTTTGAAGGTCCTCCTTGCAATATCTGATCAACTTATCATGACTAGTTAAAATCAAGTCATCAATATATAAGACAATAATCCAATATTAACCTTCTACCAAGATATGATATAGGTTTTCATCTACTTAACTTTTGGTGAAGCAAAATATAGTTAGATAGTTATTGTTCTGAGTGTATCAAGCATGGGTTCCTTGCTTGATAATGTAGAATGCTTTCTAGATCCTGCACACATGAAACTCGTGATCGAAAGTCTTGAAGCCTTCTAGTTTCCTGATATAAACCTCCTCCTCAATAAATCTATTGAGCACTACTATTTTCACATTCATCTGGATCTTCGACCCCATTTGTGAAACCAAAGCAAGAATTGATCTGATGAATGGGTACTTTGTTACACGAGAAAAGGTTTCCTCATAGTCCATCCCCTCAACTTGAGAGTAACCCTTGGCCACAAATTTGGCCTTGTACTTTTCTATGCTTCCATCTATTGCATTTTTCACCTTGAAGATGTATCTCAAAACAACAACTAATTTTTCTATTGTTATACATACAACTACCCAAACATTGTTATTTACAATGGATTCATATTCCTCCAACATTGCATCAATCCATACAAGTTTCTCTATTGCTTCTTGAAAATAGGATGGCTTAGTCTCTACAATCTCAATCATTAGAGCCATGTAGCCAGTGTCCCGATCTAGTGACCTTCTCTGTCTACACTGATTTGAAGGTGCACCCACATTTTCCCTTGCATCATGTGCAAGTCTCTTCGCTTCCCTAGTCCTTTTCCTTCCTTCTCTGGATGGTTCTTCTTGAGTGGTTTTCTCTACTCTTTTCTCCTTAATTTGTGGTTGATCCACAAATTCTTGAGGTTCATCCTTTGGAGATAAAATCTCCTCTTCTAGTGGGATCTGAGGCTCCCCCTCAAGAGAGCACTTCATCATTTTTTCTTCATCAAATTTTACATCCCTTTAGACAATTGTAATTCTGAGGGATGGAAATTAGATACGGTAGTTGTGGGGAGTTTTTGTGTAACCGAAAAATAACCCCGATTCTTTTTTCGGTGATAGCTTCTTCCTTGAGTCTTTGGAGACATGGTGGTAAACAAGGGATCCAAAAATCCTAAAGTGTGACACATCCAAATTTCTTCCCAAGAAGGCCTCCTCCAGTGTAATCATGCCAAGAATCTCATGAGGACTCTAGTTCTTCAAATAAACTATTGTGTTACATGCCTCAGCCCAAAAGTGTAGAGGTAGGCCTTGATCATGCAACGTCACCCTCGATGCTACTATAATGTTATGGTTCTTCCTCTTAGCCACCCCATTCTATTATGGGTCATGGGATGTTTTCAACTCTCATCAAATGCCTTGTTTTTCACATTTTTTTTAAATTCATTCGACATGTACTCACCTCCATTATCACTCCTACTATCCTTAAACTTATTGTTTTTTCTTTCTAAACCAATGCCTTGAAATCTATGAACTTGGAGAATATCTCATCCTTCTTCCGCATAAAGAATATCTAGTACTTCTGTGAGAAGTCATCAGTAAAAATGAAAAAATATTTATTCCTGGCAGGGGAGGCTGTCGAGAAAGGTCCACATACAACATAGTGGATCCTTTCAAGGACTACATGTGCTTTTCTGTCCTGATCATGGAATGTGGATTTTGTGTACATCCTGATAGAACATCCTTTGCATACATCTTGCTACTCATGTGCTCCTTTGGGGAGGCCTATAATTATCCACTGCATGATATTCAAAACTCGATGATGCAAATGGCCAAGTCCTCTATGCCAAAATTCACCAGCATCGCAGCTCTACACCTTCTTCAGGTTAGTGCTCAATTAAACACAATCCTCCACATCTAGCTTCTACAAGTTCATCATATGAACCCCGATCTGCTTCACTTGTCCCATGGCTATGTGTCTTAGGAACACCTTTCCTTTCCTAAAAACATTACAGGAAATTTCAGCCTAAAAGTGGCCTCCTAAGGAAAAATAATAAAATAATAGTTAAAATAATAATATAAGAGTTATGAATTTTTGAGGGAAAAGAAGAAAACTATTTTTTTAATTGCTTTTTTTGGCTTATCTCCTTATAGGTTTACTCAAATTTCCAGTGTAGACACTCATTAGATGCAGAAATAAATTATGCACCCAACGAGTACCCATTATACATACTTTTGAGAAGACCCACGTTGATAAAAATTGCAAATACATTAAAAAAGTGTGTTCAGCACGCATTTTTAATGTATCTCCATTTTTTATGAATGTGGGTCTTCTCAAAAGTATTCATAATGGGTACTTGTTGGATGAAAAATTTAGTTCAGCATCGAATGAGTGTCTACAATTGAAATTTGAGTACGCCTATAAGGAGATAAGCCAAAAATACAATTAAAAAAATAGTTTTTCTTCGTTTCTCTACAAAATATTTACATGTACATCCTTTTAAACTTAAAGGATTTTGATTGGTTTACGTATTATGAAATGGAATCTATGTGTAAATTTCATGGGGACTTTTAGGATTTCCTCTAATGTCACATCATAACCACAGTCTTCCAAAACTATAACAAAAATGAGATTTTTCTTTAAGACCACAAAAAACATGACATATTTGAGCCTAAATCCCTTTGAAAGGTGATTGTACCAATACTGGTGGTGTTATACCTTACATCATCCCCCATCTCAATGTGCATATGAAAATCTTTCTCCTCCAGGTCACTGAAAAATATCTATTCCCCGTCATATAGAATGGTGCACCTAAGTCCAAGTACCAAACGCTCCCCATCATTGTGCGAGCCATTCATGAAATGAGGTTAAATTGAAGCTCAAACTGTGAATCCAAGGCTTCTCCTGTTACTCCTCTTATGGTATTCTTGCTTGCATTATTGTGTGGACACTTTATGGTATAGTGCGTGAATTCTGGACAATGGAAGCATTTAATTTTTGACAAATATTTCTTGTTGCCCCCTTGAATGGATTCTAGTTTGGACTGGGATTTCTTCTCTTCTCCCGTCCTTTCCTTTCCATCCAATGCAATTTTTTCTTCATCCTCACCCTTGGATGAAGTCCCATCTCTGGTATTTCACCTTGTTTCCTCCTTCACCAAATCAGACCAGAAGCACTCCCAACTTGATAGTTTCTCCCTTCCATTCATTGAATCTTGATAGCTATGCTAGATCTTGGGAAGGCCAAGAAGGGCTACGATTACCAAGTCTTCTTCAGGGAATATAACGTCGACCCTACCAAGTTCATCATGACATTCTGTAAACATGGTTATATACTACGGAATTGTTTCATTCTTCTACATCTTGATAATTCAAAGTTCATCCTTGAGCGTCAACTTCCTGTGGTCACTACTATTCTCAAAAAATTATGTCAGTTCTTTCCACATCACAAATGGAGTTTATTTTCCATGGATATTGAAGATAATATGATCTCATACTCTATACAAGATGAATCTCATCACCTTAGCTACACCTTTCTTCCACTGAGAAATCCTCTAGGCATCAGATGCTTGAGGTTTTGTAACATCTTTCTTAATGTATTCTAGTAATCCATTTTCATCCAATATTGCCTCCATGTGGTCCTTCTATGCCACAACATTAGAGGTTCCTTCCAAGGCATATTATATACTTAGTCCATTGAAGGTAATCTTCTCAACTCTGAAGAAATCCTGCTACACTGATCTTCAAATTTGATCCTATGAGAAACAAATTTGAATTTCCTACTCTATTTTGAATCAAATTCTAATACCGTGTATAAATTAGGATTTATATTTAAAACTAATCATGAAGTTTTAATCTAAATCACAAGACACAGATATATACTACTTCTCTACAGACATTAATTCACAATTTAGAACAAAAAATTCAGACATGGAAGAAGGAATAACACACATGCAACAAGTATTTGTATCTAGAGAAATAAATCTGCTAAAAACCCCAATTCCTTTTGCATTAATCAAATCAATAGAGATGTATTACAATTACTTTTCTCAACTGACCTCACCCTGCAAGTGCACAACCTATTTCTCTTCTCACTTAAGGCTTCTTACCTAGACTTAGTAAAAATTTTCCTCGGCTTAATCTCTTATTTCCTTGCACTGTTCCTTGAGGAACTAGCCCCTATTATTTAGGAAATTCCCTCAATAAAATTGGGCAATTCATTTAGGTTGAGCATATAACTTGATGAAACACCTGTACACTCAAGACTAGTATAAAACTAATGTTACATTACCTTGGAATATCCACCTCAATTAAGTAACCTGAATTCTTTGGATGTGCTATCTATTTTTGGATGATTGATCAGTTAACTATATGATCACTAAATTTTACTGAAGTCCCATTGCTTAACTGACCTTCCACTAATTCCTCAAAAAGTTGGAACTAGTTTAGCTAAAAACAACTTTGGCCTCATGGAAAAGAAAAATTAAACATTTTCTTGCAACACCTAAACAATCAATCTAATTCTGTCAAGTTTACTATGTAAATGGAGGAAAATGGAAGCCTTCCCTTTCTTGACATCCTAATCAATATAAACAAAGATGGTTCCATATCTCACCAGGTCTATCGTAAGAAAACCCACATGAAACAATACCTGCATGCCAACTCTCACCATCATCCATCTCAAAAAATTAAGGTTCTCAACACTCTAGAAACCAGGGTTGTACGTATTTTAGATCATGATCATTTTGAAAAATAGAAAAAACATCTTTTGGATGTATTTTAAAGGAATGGATACAAAAAACACCAAGTGATCAAAGCATTCAAGAATGTTGAGAATCCTAAAAACAAACAACCATTGGATGATCATGTGAGTTAAGGTTCACCTCCCCTACATATTAGGCACAACAGACAAAATTTTGTATATTTTCAAAAAGAAAAATATAAAAACCACTTTCAAACCCATGAACACAATTAGCAAATGCTTAAAATCATTCAAAGATCCAGTTGGTCCCAAATTCCGCAAAGGAGTTTACATGGTTCCTTGTTCATGCGGTAAAACCTACATTTGGGAGACCAGTCGATCTATCCTAACTATGATTCAAGAACATGCCGATGACATAAAGTAAAACTGTTGTAAAACCTTAGCTCTGGCTGAACATACCAGTAAAACCAATCATCATGTCTATATTGAGAGATCTACTGTGGTGGCCAAAATCAATCATTATCACCATAGAAAATTTAGAGAAGCCATAGAAATAGGTAAACACCCTAACAACCTCAACCGAGATGAAGGATGGAAAATAAGTGACAATTGGATTCCTAGTTTAACCTCCTAATCTACCCTCTCCTAAACATAATCTTTAACCTCCATTTCTAACCTTGCTTCTCTCTCTCAAGGCCTTACACTTTTGAAATAATCACTAACCCTAATTTTAATTTTTAATTTTTAATTATGATTTTTACTTAAATTTTTTAAGGTTTTTAATAAATACAATTAAAATATTTTAATGAAATTTTTAAAAATTTTAATAATATTCTTAATAAAATTCTTAATTCAAATAAAAAAGAAATTATTTTTATTTTAATATTAATCTGAAATTTAACCTAAATTAATTCTAATCAAAATAAAATTATTAAGAATTATTAATAATTATTAATTATCCTCCTGATCGGGATGAGAGAGGGTGTGAGAGGCACTAGGCTTCAAGGTGACATGGTTAGTACCAAGATGATAATTACCACTACCCCCCACATGCTCAAGGCAGGGGGTGTGGTGTCCATAGCCATGAATGCATGGTCAGGGGGCTAGCAAGGTGGCAGAGGGAGGAATAAAGCAGGGTGGCAGAGAAGGGAATGGAATTCGACATACCGGGTAGGAGGAATTCGCAGTGGTGAAGGAAGGCAACTGAGAGTGGAAGAAAGGTGGAGGCACCTCATCTGCGGGTTCACAACGGCTCTCAGGTATGTAGTTCGGTCTTGATCCTGTATCATTTCTCTACTCTGGTTGGGTTCCTACAGCAATTACATGCATTGGTGGGGGTTTCATTGGGGGGACGGGAGAGGCAAGAGACCGTCCCAATGGGGCTTAGCACTATCAGGGAGAAACAATGCGAGGAAGTGAGGGCCATGTCCTCGTTCTGTGTTTTATTTATATTGTCTTTATGCCAAAGCCTTGGCAATGGCATGGATAACGTTAGGTTGAGCAGAGATACTGGCCCCTACCTAGTTGCTCAAACCAGGGATATAGGGGATAATGGTCATGTCATGTTTTCGGGGTTGAGTGGTGTTGGACGAGGTAGGAAATAGTTGTAGGTAGGGGGTTGGGGCATTAGCTATGTCAGTAATTCACTGAGAAAAGAATGGAATTTTCATATGCATGGTAGCAAGGGCGTAGCTAGGGACCCCAAGAGGTATAAGGGAGAGAGGGGAAAGCATAACCTTGAAAGGAAACTGCTGGCTGAGGGAGTTGTATGCGGGTCTGATAACAAACGTAGAGGTATGCTCCATATGGGTCCGAAGGCTTGGCTCCAGCTGCCGTGGGATGACAAGAAATTACACCATGGTAAGGGGGAGGGGCACTATGAAGAGCTAGGGGAGCTACACTTGACACCCAATTCCCCTGGATACTTGTGGGCACTGGGATACCTTAACCCATAGCAGGAAAAGCAGTGTAGAGAGACAAGGCATGAGCAGTTGTGTCTAGATGATGCGAATGGTCTGATGAACCTAACATTGTCTGACTGTCCACAGAGCAACACAGAACAGGGTATGGCTCCAACAAAATGAGGGCGTGGACGTGGTAGTAGGGGTTCGGCCCCCTAGGCAGCTAAGAGAATGAGCACGATGGAAGGCCACAGGGGTTGTAAGCCTATTGAGCACCTCATAGCAGAGGTCATCGCGACTTACTGGGATGAAACATATGAACGTATCCATAAGCGGATTGACAACTAGGAAGCCAGGAAATAGAACCAGATGAGGAGATAAAAGTCTGGAGGACTATGGTGCTTGACCTAGGGAATACATGAGGTAGAATTACACAATTCAAACACATGTTGTACTTGTACTTCTTGATGAAAGGTCTTCTTGGCAAAGTGATCAAATAAGTTTCTCTGGGGATGGCAGTCACAATGTAGGGCCTGCCCACTTATAAAAAATACATGGAGAAAATCTTATTTTACATGCACAAACAGGACATCATGATGGATCATATTAACCGTCACATCCCATGCATCATGGAGGCGTATGGAATGCTAGAGGCAATTGTTGAAGATCCTGCTCCTATAGCCTCTAACATTGAGGAGTAGACTATCAAGGAAGACTAGTTTCATTATGCATAGTTTTTATTTATGTTGGTAGCTTTTAAATTCTCTGTTGCATATGTTAGTTGTTATAGTTATATAGTATTTGGACATGAGACTGAGACTAACCTAGCCATGCTAGAAAGACTAAAAAAATTTCGCTTTTGGATGGTGTATAATGCTAACAGGTGGTCAACAGACTCGATTTCTCCTCGGGGCGAGTTGAGGCCACCTGGTAATAGTGTGTGGTGTAAATTTGCCTTATATATATAATAGAAAATGGATGGACCTACCAAGATGTACAATATTTTTTTTCTTGTTAATTATCATTTCCAAATTTACTTACAAGTATTATTAAATCTAATTAATAACTCATCATTAAATCTTTAAACGAATAACCCTACATTTTAATAGGTATTTAAATATTTAAACAAATGACCTTTCAATTTAATAAGTATTAATTAAGAGCCATAATAATATATTATGAGTAGTATATATTTAACTAAAACAATTATTATAAAAAGGTTTGTAAAATTATCATTTAGTATGAAATTAAAATATTATATTAATTGAACCTAATTTTCTCTCTCCTCCCTAAGACATGGTGGGCTACCATTATTCTACTTCTATCATTGTCTCATACCTTTATTTATACACTCCATTGAGAGCTATCTTATACACTTATTGATTTATCCTGATGATGAGCCACGGTGGATGGTTTGAAACATCGATTCAAACAATTATGGATGCGATGATTATGGAAGATAACTCTACAGAACTTTAGAAAACTTACCTCGATTTCTATAATTTAGCAATCACACATGTAGAACTAGACTCTAACTACTCCAACTCAAAGTTATAGAGTAAACTAGGTGACACAAAGCGCGTCACACAATTTAACTGTAGGAATTTACAGGGTAAGTTCCTCAGAAAGAATACCAAAAGGACACCGCTCACAACCAGATCTCAAATCAATACACCAGTATTTTTGACGTGGTTAAAACCCTCAGAGTGCAAGGAGGGAAACAGTCCACGGCCTGTCCCAACGTGGGTACAGACAATTTATTAATCAAAGAATGAAAATTTACATAAGCTTCTCTCATGCACGGATTACCCGAACAATGACCCTCCATGCGCTTTAAATAGAACTCATGGACCAATCGGGTGTCAAGCCACGAATCAAGTGTCGGTAATACCGAGGTGAGAGTGAACCGTCGGATCACTACATATCGTGACCGTCGGATTGTAAGTTACAAAATGTACAACGGTAAAGAAACACACTTTACCTAACTCTAACCTAACTCTATGCTAGACCAAGTTGAACTTAACTATATCCTATGTGTCGGAATATCCTAACATCCCCCCTTAAGAACAACTTGGGATAGGATTGAAGGATTTACAAATATGACACAATAGGAGAAGGAAGGAGGCACTAGAGCCTATCCCCCCTTAGTGACAACTTCCTGAACTCCAAGCATATATCGAAGTTTAGTGAACTTCGCCTCTGTGAGAGCCTTTGTGAAGATGTCTGCAACCTGATCATCCGTTGGACAATATTGCACTTCAAGAACATGGTCATGAATGAGCTTTCTGATGAAGTGCATGTGTAGTTCAATGTGTTTGCTGCGCTGATGCTGGACTGGATCTTTGCATAGCTGAATGGCACTTTGATTATCACACCAAAGTGTGGTTGGATGCTGCTGCTCAAAGCCAAATTCTGATAGGATCTGACGAAGCCACAAGGCTTCCTTACTAGCTTCCACGGCACCACGATACTCTGCTTCTGCTGACGAAAGAGAAATGGCAGCCTGTTTCTTACAAGCCCATGTAATAGGTCCTGAACCAAGAGTGAAGACATAACCGGCAGTAGACTTCCGATCATCAAGGTCACCAGCCCAATCAGAATCAGTGAAACCAACTAACAGAGGAGCTGCTTTGGCACTGTAATGAATCCCAAACTGTACTGTACCTCGAACATAACGAAGTATTCTTTTAGCTGCTTTCCAATGACTTTCACGGGGGTTTTGCATAAAACGAGCAACAAGGCCAACAGCAAAGGAAAGATCAGGACGAGTATGGGTTAAATACAAGAGTTTTCCGACAAGTTGACGGTATAAGGTAGCATCAACTTCAGGAGAAGTACAAGAGACTGAAAGTTTGACTCCAGACTGAAAGGGAGAAGGGGCTGGCTTACAGTCTTCCATGTGAAAATGACGAAGAATATCACAAGCATACTTGGACTGGGAAAGGAAAATACCTTCTTGGGATTGCAAGACTTGAAGACCGAGAAAATAGTGTAAGTGTCCTAAGTCTGTCATTTCAAATTTCTTTTTAAGGCTGGACTTCACATGGTTTATAAGGTTGGGATCACTACCAGTAAGAATAAGATCATCAACATAAAGAACAAGGATGATAAGAGAGTTGCCCACTTTCTTGGTGTAGACAGTATTGTCAGAATGACACCTAGAAAAGCCAGATTCTAAAAGAAAGCTATCCATTTTGGCATACCAAGCCCGAGGAGCTTGCTTGAGGCCATAAAGGGATTTCTTAAGTCGACAAACGAGGCTGGAGTCTGTTTGTATGAAGCCAATGGGTTGTTCCATATAGATTTCTTCCTGCAAGTCCCCATGCAAGAAGGCAGATTTAACATCCATTTGATGGACTTCCCATTTTAAAGAGGCAGCAAGGGAAAGAACAAGGCGGATAGAGTTCATTTTGGCAACAGAGAGAAGGTTTCAGTGTAGTCAATGCCTTCAACCTGTGAAAAGCCCTTAGCAACTAGACGAGCCTTATGTTTATCAACTTTCCCATCTGGTCCATACTTGGTTCTGTAAACCCATTTGCATCTAACAAGTTTGCGTCCCTTTGGTAGAGGAACAAGATCCCATGTATCATTTGTCATCAATGAATGATATTCTTCATTCATAGCTGCTTCCCAATGTGGATGGCCTGAAGCTTCTGCAAAAGTGTCAGGATCATGATTTACTGGAGCTTGAGCCAGTAAAGAAGAGGCTCTTTCAAACTGAGAACGTGTACGTCGCTGATCTGTAGGATCACCGGCAAGATCACCTGCTGCATCCCGAGTAGCACGGACCCATCTTGGAAGTTGAGGATCCTGAGAAGGTGGGGGAGGATTATCATCCTCGCTTTCATCATCAGAAGAAGAAATGTTTTCAAAGATAGAAGAGATAGGAAGAGGTGGCACATCCGCCGGACTAGGCTCGCAGGCCGATTTATTTTCATCAAATTTTACATCTCTTCTAATGATAACATTTTTGGACTTAAATGGAATAAGTCTATAACCTTTTACATCTTCAGAATATCCAACAAAAGTACATTTCTCACTCTTAGGTTCTAAAGCTTTATGCTTTTCATCTGGAATATGGGCCCATGCTTCACTTCCAAACACACGAAAGTGACTTACATCTGGTTTAATGGAACTCCAAGCTTCTTCTGGAGTGATATTCTCTAGAACCTTAGTAGGAGTGCGATTGATTATATAATTTGCACAATTAATTGCTTCGGCCCAAAAACTAAGACTGAGTCCTTTAGATTGCAGCATACAATTAGCCATTTCCTTTAAGGTGCGATTTTTCCTTTCAGCTACACCATTTTGTTGTGGAGTGTATGGAACAGTATGTTGCATTTGAATTCCATTTTCGGTGCAAAAGTTGATGAATGCGTTTTTAACATATTCTCCACCATTATCAGTTCTTAGCTTAAGAATTTGATGTCCAGATTGTTTTTCAACAAATGCTTTGAAGGCCAAAAAAGTGCTAAATACTTCGCTCTTGAGTTTTAAGAAGTATACCCAAGTGCGTCTAGAGAAATCATCAATGAAAGTTAAGAAGTACTTGCAGCCAGAGAATGAAGCAACAGGAAGAGGACCACATAAATCACTGTGCACAAGCTGTAAAGGGGCTGAGGCGTGCCAAGAGGCACGTTTGTCAAAACTGTCCCGATGATGTTTTCCGAGTACACATCCGGAACAAACACCATCTTTGCAAGATACCATAGGAAGACCTGTCACCATATTTTCTTTACATAGATGCTGAAGGGAGCGATAGTTTAAGTGACCAAACCGCTCATGCCAAAGTTTGCTCACTTCATCATTATGAGCAACAAATACTGAGGGAAGATGGGATGACCCAAAGTTGTGAAACTTATACAACCTTTTGGAATCATCAGCAAGACCAGTAGCTAGAATCTGTTTAGGATCTTTTAGATCCTTGATTACAACATCATGAGGTGAAAATTCAACAATTTTACCTTCACCTGAATGAGTTATCTGATAGACAGATAGAAGGTTGCAGGATAAGTTTGGAACACATAATACATCATTGAACTGACCATTGTCTAGATGAACAGTTCCAGTCCCTACAACATTAAGAGATCTATCATCACCAACATATATATTTTTGGTGTTACAATCATTTAAAGAAGAAAACATGGCTTGGTTTTTGGCCATGTGACAAGAGGCTCCAGAATCAATGAGCCACTCATGAGAATGAGAAGAAGAAGAAGATACATTTAATGCATAACCAGACTGAGATGATTGACGATGACATGCAGAAAGTGCCGTTCCGGAAGTTGAAGTTGAAGTAGGCTCCAGATGGATGTTATGTTTCTTCATTGCGGCTTCCAAGGCTTCCATCTTCTTAAAGCATTTAGATTCTAAGTGGCCATCTCGATTACAAAAGTTACAATGTCTGTCAGTCCTCTTCCATTTGTTTTTATTGGTCTTGTCATTTTGCTGAAATGATCTTTCATCTTGAGGCTGAGTTGGTTTAGGACCATTCCTTTGAGGATAAGACTTCTTAGGATTCTTTGAATTTGGTTGCTGCTGGGCGGCTAACGCTTTTGAGGAAGAGTTTCCAAGATTAAGAAGACCAAGGTGTAAGAGTTTTTCTTGTTCTCTTATTAAGGAATCACAAAAGGAGTCAAAGGAAGGGGGTTTGTAGTCTTTGCCTTGACAAATGAAAGCTTCCCTTGTAGAATGGAAAGTGGAAACAAATACAGAGTAGGCTGGTCCCAACTTAGTAAGGATGGAATAAATAAGGTTACCATCTTCTTTCTTAACTTTAACACCTTCCAAGAGATATCTAAGGGTCTTGAATTTGGACAAGAAATCTTCAATGCAAGAAAAATTATTAGGATCCAAAGTAAGCAACTCATTCTCAAGTTGATGGGCTCTAATTTCATTTTTAATCCCAAAAACTTTAGCAAGTTTTTCTAATGCTTCATGAGGAGTTTCAATTTCTGCAATGTGGAATCTAAGATCAGGAGAAACAGACATTCCTATCAAACCACGTGCTTGATCTTGTCTATTTTCCCATTTTTCGGCCTTGTCTTCATCTTTGGGTTTCTTCTCTTGGTCTGTGGCTATTCTGAAGAGACCTTTACTTCTAAGTAAATCTCCCATGTAGGCTACCCATTGGAAGTAGTTAGTGCTGTCAAGAATGACTTGGCATGGACTTTCCATTTTTTGAAAAAAAACCTGAAGCTGAAGATGCTGAAAGTAAGTGGTCCAATGGATAGATCTCGAAAAAATAGGCGGTTTTAAAAAAAACGGCTCTGAAAAAGGCTTCCGGATGAAGAAGTTATGGCTTTTTGAAAAAAAATTGTTGACGTTGCCGGCAAAGTGCGCGAATGTGCGGGAATGAAAAAATCCGCCCCCACAAAATGGAGACTTGAACCCAAGACCTCTACTCTCTTAAAAAGTCTTTGAACCAATTGATCTATAAAAAATATTTGAGAGAGAGAGAGAGAGAGAGAGAGAGAGGGGGGGGGGGCGCCTCGATTTGCGTGCTTGCCTTGGGAAGGCTCTTTTCCCCTACAAAACACAAAACACAAAACCCAACACGAATATGCAAAGAAAAACGAACCTTACGGCTCAAAGTTAGCTTTAGCCAAAAAACTAGAATTTAAAAAAAAAATCTCAAAGTTAGCTTTTAACCGAAAAACTAAATATTTTTCTCAATGTTTCTGATTTTCCAAGATCACACTAAGGTGCAGGGAAAAGAGCATACGCATGAGAAAAATCCTTTCTTTCTGTTTCTGATTTGCCCAGATCGCACAGAGTCGCAGGGCAAAGAGCATACGCAGAAATGAAAGGTATAGATCCGGGAAAAAAAAGGCTAAATAAACCGAAACCGAAATAAGCAGAGAGAAAATGACAGTAAACTGCAAAAAAAAACACTGTATACCTCCCGATCTGAAAAATGACGCAGCTAGGGCTACCGGAAACCTTTTCGCGTGAAACGAAAGGGGTTCCTCACTGAAACAGATGCTCCGAACGCAACAGAGCAGTCATCTCGGCCCGAAAGCAGTCAGAAACAGCAGATCTAGGAAACGACAGCCGCATGCAGTTCTACCGGCTTCAGATTTGGATCACCAATGGACGCGGCCCTCAAATAGCTCTGATACCATGTAGAAATTTACAGGGTAAGTTCCTCAGAAAGAATACCAAAAGGACACCGCTCACAACCAGATCTCAAATCAATACACCAGTATTTTTGACGTGGTTAAAACCCTCAGAGTGCAAGGAGGGAAACAGTCCACGGCCTGTCCCAACGTGGGTACAGACAATTTATTAATCAAAGAATGAAAATTTACATAAGCTTCTCTCATGCACGGATTACCCGAACAATGACCCTCCATGCGCTTTAAATAGAACTCATGGACCAATCGGGTGTCAAGCCACGGATCAAGTGTCGGTAATACCGAGGTGAGAGTGAACCGTCGGATCACTACATATCGTGACCGTCGGATTGTAAGTTACAAAATGTACAACGGTAAAGAAACACACTTTACCTAACTCTAACCTAACTCTATGCTAGACCAAGTTGAACTTAACTATATCCTATGTGTCGGAATATCCTAACATTAACATCATCAAGTTGTTTGTTGATGTGGAAATTAGAATCTCTCAATTTAATCAAGGCAAACTAAAATTGAGAATTTCTTGCTACATTTCTCAACACTTTTCATAATCTGAGGAGTTTTCTTCTTCACTCTCTAAATCGTAAAAAATCTCTTCAGAAAGAATAATTTAATCCTTGTACCCTTCGTTAATGGGTGGAAGTTGATCTTTATATATTGTATTTTCTATGTATTATGCTAACTCTTGAAGAGTGAAAAAAACAAAATATTCCAGTGTAGAAACTAATATACCGGTATGAGTTGCTTCTTTTGTATTCATAAAATGAGGGATATTATGCACTCTAGGGATTAATTTAATATCGTTTACAAACTGATGGGCTATAGGTTGAAGTTCTTAGATTTGTTCATATGTAGCTTGATATGTCAACTCCGGGCTAGGTTGAGAATACCCTCCTACATCGAGAATAGGTTCCATAGTGGTGCTTAGAATATTGTTACCTTGTCTAGAAGATGAATGGATAGGGTGTGGAGTTATTAGCCATAAAAAACCAACTACCGTCCTTCTAGTGCCATAATATTGACGGTGTTGGATACCATCAACATACAAGGATCTCCCCGATATAAGGTCCCAATTAGACCTCAGACTGTTTGGTGTAGGAATCCCATCCAGATTAAAACCTAATTGCCACTTACTTAAAGATATGCCTTGGTTATATCTTTCATCACGAGAGAGAAGCATGTATATGGTTTTGAACGAGAAAGCGAGTGTGCCTTGTGATTGTCTGATTGCAGATGTATCAAGGTTATTTTGCTATGGAGGGGAAACAAAGTAAGCCACTAAGAGAAAATTAATAGTACTACTCTAATGGAAACACACATAGAAAGATAAATATTCATCTAACATCAAGTGAAATAGTTCACATAGATGTGATGGTCATTGTTGTACCTCAAGAGACAGTTCTTGGCTATGGGGGAAGTAGTGCCTAAAATTTTTTGATATTGGATAAAAATATTAAAATTAATGGGTGGAAGTACAAGCAATGAAGGCTTGTAACCAAAAGTTCTAGTTTTGAAACACTATCCTTCCAAAGCAAAAGGATAGAGAGGCTATGAGAATTGGAGGGTGGAGGCTTAAACTAGAAAATGGAAGGGACTGAGTTTTGGCATAAGCAATTAAGAATTTGTGCTTTAACTTTGTAGAAAGAATAATGTAAGATTGATAAAATAGAATGAAATTCTCGGATGTGGAGCGCTCCATTAAGGGCTTCAAGATTATTTTTTATGAGTACAATTAACTAAATTCATCAAAAACTAAACCAAAGTGCCAATTGCATCTTACATTATCCAAGAGAGGAAGATACATAAATTTGAATGTTGAAACTCAAGAGAAATACAGTCACTGCAACTTCCCAATCCTAAATTCAAACTGCAATATATTATTCAGGCTTCAAATATATTTTGGATTACAATACTCAGTCATGAAGACTAAACTCCAAACCCCTACCATGTCTCCTTTCTGCTCTTTTATTATCTCCCTTAATCAAACTGTCCTAAAATTGGTTATAGAATTGTTTTTGAAATAGTTATACAATTGTCAAAAATATTTTTACAAAAATATGATATAATAACTTTCATAATCTTTAAAGACAAAAAAGATAAAGGGGAGGATACTTTTATGTGTATACAGTGTATAATTAGTGAGCCCCTTTTTAACTTTATAAATCCAATAACATGATCATGTGATTGAAATTGTTGGAAGGTAGGTTTAAGTGGGACCCAGGGTTTGTCCACTGCATGCACAAACAAAGCCTTAAACAACTTACAAGGGCACTTGGGCAGTTTATAGAGAATTAAGGTAGTTCTTCAATAATGAATCAGGTTTGTTGATCATTCAATGAGAAGTATAATAAAAATTCCTTACGGGACCACCCACTACCTTAAACTTTCTACAATTTGTCGTCTTGGGACTCTATTGATTTAGAGTACTATTTTTTATGAGCCATCGATCTAAAAAATTGAACACATCACATATTAGACTCTTCCTTATTTTATTTTTGTAGAAAAATTAAAGATTGTAGCTACATTAGTAATAACATCCCAACTTTGGGTGGACTAAAAATAGGAAAAATCCTTTTACTCTCCAAAAACATCATAAGGGAATCAGTTAAAATATCCTTACCAATGGGAGAAGACACCACGCCCCTTTGATGAACATAATCATTATGGACTGCAATAACAATTGTTGATCCATCAACATAGTCAAAAACTAAATAAGTGGGACGTCCTAAAGGAAAGGAAGTTAATACCGAACTCTTTCCTAACAATAGAGCTGGCACCTTGTGACTTTCAAACATAAGATCTACCATTCTCTCCCTTTGTTGTTTTGAATTGGGGGATGTTTCAACTAATAATATAGGATGCTCCTTAGGATCAATTAGAAATATCTCCCAAAAGCATTGTCCCATATGCTATCCAGAACATCCCAATCAACAACAGTACCATCCTTCAGATCTGGAATCTCCTCCAGAAAATCATAATGGTAGATAACAGCTTGAGAACAAACATACAATTTCTACTTGGATTTCGACTTCTCATAGTCTAGCTTGTCATTCATTTTTGTATATGGAGATTCTAAATCTCCTTCAACTTTGACTGCATCAACCATTCCCATTTTCTAAGTAGATCCCACAACATAAGGAAAACCCACCTTTGGGGCATCTTTGCCTGCATAACTAACTTTATATGTATGCAAGCATAGATTAGGAACTATAGTTGCAACTTCATCGCCTCCAGGAGACAGGGCATGAAGGTTTTAATCTCTTCAGGAAAAAGCATCGCTTATGCCCACTTGCATAGAATCAGAAGAGCTACACATAATACTCTTACCAATGGAGAATTCATAGTCATTTTCATCACCTCTATTTGTATTTAAACCATCTCCATTATTCTCCTTTTCAGTGCAAAATACACCTCTACTAGAATGGTAATCTAAGTACACTCTTTCATCTCAAACATCAATATCTTCCAGATGTTGAAAACACGTATTTTCCAAATTAGTTGGAAGATCAATCTATTCAGTGCCCTTTCTAAAGGAATCCGATGAATTCGCTGGTTGCTTTTGTAAATACTTTATTTTGGATTCTTCACATGACATTTCATAGTCACTTGTATTATACACGTGACATTCATTATCACCGTCTTCATCATCTTATGATTAATTCACATATTTTCATGACCTTATTGACTTATGAAGTTCAACTATCTCAACTAAAAATCTCCTCTTTTGTTGTCCCTACTTTAAAGTTTCATTTTCATTTTAGCTACCGCTATGATCTATTGAACTGCCTAGCTCTTCTCATCAAACTCTCCATGTTTTAGCTTCAATTTTCCTTCACTTTCAGCTGCTAGGTGGCCAATCTAGCCACACAAGAAGCATTTGTCTTATTTCTCGGGTGTGAAGGAAACCTCTCTTAAAGTTAAAAATGCACCTCATGAGTTGCCAAAACCAACATGGTCAAGTCAACATCCAAACCATATAAGAAGTGTGGTGTGTTTGGTCCAAACCTAAGAATATTTGTTTGATGTCAACCATATGACATTATTTTATGCTCTCGTTCCCCAACAACGTTTGAATCTGAAAGAATCACCTTTATATTATTCCATTTAGAATCATTATTATGTAATATTGTAGAGAAATAGCTAATGTGGCCATATGTTCTATCCCTATCGTAATGGCATTTGAATCACACGTTCTAGACTTCTCTTTTGGGGAAATTACGTGTCCTTATGCTTCAAACATTTCATGGCTTTATTTAAAATGGCTTTTATTCTTTATAGATGGAAAAAATGAGGTACAACATCTGGCTCCAACTGGGGACAACGTTTTGCTCCAAAATACTGAGAACTATAGACATTCTTCCTTCTCATTGGGCAAATGGAGTCGAAAATTCTAAAAGCCTTCAAATATGAAAACTCATCTTTGACCTTCTTGAAATATAAAACCTCTGAAAATCTATTTCCAACTGGGATGGTTTCCCTTACTCATCAGCTAAAAATTGAACTGAAGAACAACAACTGGAAATAAAATTCTCAACACCTGAGATTATTTATGTACAATTTCATACCTATGTACATGATTGATATCAATTAGGTGAATTTGGTCTTCCAATGGTATCATGTCAACATTTGAGTGTCAGATCTTACACTAGCTCCCTGAACTTCAAGAATAAAAATGAGCAGAACCAAAAGAAATAAAAATTGGCCCACAAGAGCAAGTACATACCTATCAAAAGAGATCGGATGCAAAGAAAACAAATTTACCATATCATCTGCTACATGATCATAGAATATATGAAAGAGGAAGTCACTTTGATCAACAATTTTATTTTCATTGCACTTTGTAGCAAATGGTTTATGTATTTCATAAAATTTCGCATCAGTTTTTTTTTTTTGGAACCGCTGGAGATGTGTTATTTTCCAAGGAAACCATCATAATTAATAAACTCTTCAACTTTTAGCTTTTGGGAAGAATACTAATTTCTAAATATTTATGTGTATGAGTAACTTTTTGAAAACCAAATTCCTTCATTTCAAAAATCCTCCCCTCTTGTCTCCAACAAAAGATGTATTTATTGTCTTCCTCATGAATTGTACTAAATTCCTCCTAGGAACCATACAAATCATAAACTAAAGTACCTTTTCCAACTTTATGATCACATTTCTCTTCTTGAGCAACTTCCCATGACTGATATTTTGTATCATATGAATCATAGGTAAGAGCACCATCAAATTTAACAAAATAATATCTTCGAGTATTTGTTTGCAACTTAATCATTTCTCCTTATTCTCGATTGATGGGTAGAAATTCTTGATGCATGTTTGAACTTCTCTTCAGTTTAATGCTTTCTTGGTTTGCTTAGAACGGGGTCAACATAATATCTTCTTGTGAGATTAATGAAGAGTCTTTTTTAAAGTTTTCAACATCATTTTTAGAAAGGGATAGCTATTTTCATTCAAAGACATCTTCATAATTAATTTGGCTATAGCCCCTTTGAATGCCTGATACATTATCAACATTATAATCTATTTATTCAGCTGGATTTTCATTAGCTTTAAAAGTTTCTTTGCAATCATAATATTCACAAAAACATTCAAAAAGAAAATTGTGTTCATAAGAAGTTCTACAAAATGAATTAAACACTGAATATAAATATTTCAAAGAGGAAATGGCTTAACAAGGTAAATATCTACACCAAACCCTAACTCCCTGGTCCATAGAAAACATAAGCAACTTCATTTTCACATCTTCATAAACAATACATTGTTTCTCCATGCATTCATGAAAATATTTAAGGTGTTGGGCCGAACTTCAATCTACATCTCCACTGAATCTTGGAAGATACTCATTCCACTTATGAAATGTAGGCACATGATGAGGATAGCTAGGGATCCCAATAAAATCTAGCAGGGAAACTGTATTGGCTAAGAATGTAAGGATAACCATTAAAGCCCATAAAAATAAATCCGCAAAGGTAAAAGCACCAGGTGAAAATTTTACAGCCTATCACTCGTTTTTCTCACCTTCAAAAACCAGAAAAAATTATCTAAACACAGGTAAAAATAACTTCGTGTCTTTGTTACTTGAAAACAATGCGAAAAAATGTTTTACCTTAGGAGAAAGTTCCTAGCTATGGGGGAATTAGTGCCCGAGATATTTTGAGGTTTGATAAAAATATTAAAATTAATGGTTGGAAGTACAGGTGAGGAAGGCTTGTAACCCAAATTTCTAGTTTTGAAACCCTAGCCTTCCAAACAAGAATGGCCATAGACGCTATCAGAGTTGTAGGGTGGAGGTGCAAAGCAAAAAATAGAAGAGACAAAGTTTTGGCATAAGAAATAATAATATCTTCTTTAACTCTGTAGAAATAATAATGTAGGATAGAGAAACTGCAATAAAATTCTTCGATGTCTAGTGCTTCATTAAGGGCTACAAGATTAATTTTTATGAGTACAATTCAGTAAATTCATAAAAAATTAAAAGAAAGCACCAGTTGCATCTTACACTATCCAAGAGAGGAAAATACATAAATTTGAATGTTGAAAGTCAAGAGAAAGACAATCATTGCAACTTCCCAATGCTGGAATGAAACTGCAATATATTATTCAGGATTAAAAAAAAAAATTACAATATTCAGTCATGAAGAATGAACTCCAAACACCTACCATGTCTCCTTTCTGCTCTTTTATTATCTCCCTTACTCAAATTGTCCTAGAATTGGTTATAAAACTGTTTTTGAAATAGTTATACAACCGTCCAAAATATTTTTACAAAAATATGATATAATAACTTTCATAATATTTAAAGCCAAAAGAAAATAAAGGGGAGGCTCTTTTAATGTGTATACTTTGTATAATTAGTGAGCCTCTCTTTAACTTTAAAAATTCAATAACATGGTCGTGTGATTGACTTTGCCAGAGGAGATGTTTAAGTGGGACCCAGGGGTTGTCCTCTACACGCACACAAAAAACCTTAAACATCATACAAGGGCACTTGGGAAGTTTACAGAAAATCAAGGTAGTGCTTCTGTGATGAATCAAGTCCATTGATCATTTTATGAGTAGTATAATAAAACTATGCTGCGAGACCACCAAATACATTAATATTCATGAAATTTATCCTCTCGGGACTTCATTGATTTAGAGTACTATTTTTTTTGAGCCATCGATCTAAAACATTGAACACATCACATACTAAATTGTTTCTTCTATTTTTTATGTATACAAAAGAAATACTGCAGGTACATTGGTAATAACATCCTAGCTACAGGTGGACTGTAAATAGGAAAGATCTATTTACTCTCCAAAAGCCTCATAATGAAAATCAGTTAAAATTTGCTCGACAATGAGAGAAGACACTATGACCCTTTGAAGAACATAACCATCATGGACTGCACTAACATTTATCGATCCACCACAATAGTCAACAACTAAAGAAGTGGGATGTCCTGAAGTAAAGGAAGTTAATACCACATTCTTTGCTAAGAATAGGGTTGGCACCTTGTGACTTTCAAACATAAGCTTCATCGTTCTATCCCTTTGTTGTTCTGAATTGGGGGATGGTTCAACTAAAAATATAGGATGCTCCTACAGATCAATTAGAAATCACTCCCAAAAGCATGGTCTCATATGCTATCCACAACATCCCAATCAACAACAATACCATCCTTTAGAGATGGAATCTCTTACATAAAATCACGTTGGTAGGCAAGAGCTTGAGAACCAACATATAATTTACGATTCGATTTCGACTTCTCAGAGTCTAGTTGTCATTAATTTTGGCATTTGAAGATTCTAAATCTCCTTCAACTTTGACTACACTAGCCATCCCTATTTTGTCAATAGATCCCACAACAGAAGGAAAACCCACCTTTGGCGAATCTTTATCTCCATAACCATATTTATATGTATGAGACCCCAGATCAAGAAATATTGCTGCAAATTCATCACCTCTAGGAGACAGGGCATGAAGGTTTTTATCTCTTCTGGAAAAATCATCTCCTAAACCCACTTGAATACAATAAGAAGAACTACACTTAATACTCTCATCAGTGGAGATTGCATCATCATTTTCATCACCTCTATTTGTATTTAAACCATCTTCATGATTCTCCTTTTTAGTGCAAAAACCACCTCCAGTGGGAAGGTAATTTTGGTACACTCTTTCATCTCGAATACCAATAACTTCCAGATGTTAAAAACTTGTATTTTCAAAATTAGTTGGAAGATCAATCTCTTCAGTGCCCTTTCTAAAGGAATCTGATGATGTCACTAATTTCTTTTGGAAATCATTTATTGTGGATTCTTCACATGACTTGTAATTGTCACTTGTATTATGCATGTGACATTCACTATCACTGCCTTGCTCATATTGTACATAATTCACATCTTTTTGTGGCCTTGTTAACTTATGAAGTTTAACTATCTCAGCAGAAAAATTCCTCTGTTGTTGTCCCTCCTTTAAAGCTTCATTTTAATTTCCTCTACCACTATGATCTGTTGAACTCCCTAGCTCTTCTCATCAAGCTCTCCATGTTTTAGCTTTGATTTTCCTTCATGTTCAGCTGCGCAGTGTAGTGTGTTTGGGCCAAGCCTAAGAACATTTTTTTGAAGTTAAATATATGACATTATTTTATGCTCTCCTTCTCGAGGAACATTTGAATCTAAAAATATTGCCATTATATTTCGCCATATAGGATGATTGTTTAATCTAAGATGTACGTAATACTGTAGAGAAATAGCTAATGAGGCCATAAATTCTATCCCTGGTGTAATGACATTCGAATCACGTGCCCCATACTTCTCTTTTAGGGAAATTATGTGTCCTTCTACTTCAAACATTTCATGGCTTTATTTAAAAGGGATTTTGATCTTTCTAACTGGAAAAAATGAGCTACAATAGTCATTATAAACAATACCACACAATTCCAATAAGTTGAGCACCAAAGTCACCAAAATAGTTAAATTACTCCAATATAGGTGTAATCAAGCATTAACCATACACCTTCAAAGAATAGTCTTAGAAACATTCGCAATCAATGTGTGATATTGTCTTGGCTTGAAAAGGCTTCAATATTAAGTGAAAGTTCCAAGATACATAAATACCATGGACATCCCTAGCTCCAATAGTGGAGCATTAGAGCCACCAACTTCTCCCTAAAAGGAATAACTATATCTCTTTGATGCATTGTGGGAGAAGCCAAGGATAAAAGTCCTCTACATGTGAAATGAGTATCCTTTTATAACTTGAGGCATGACTTTTCACATCTCCATGAATCTTAACTTTCCAACTCCTAATGACCTTTGGATTTCTACAACCTTTGCACTTCCAAATGACTTTTGGAATTACATATGACTTTTTATATTACATGTGTTTTGGACATCCATTACTCTTTTATCCATACATGAGCCTTGAAAATCCACTTATTTATCTTTACAATGATTACAATATTACATCATAACTTCCACATCATCATATAACGAAGATGTGACATGGAACTATCCTTGGTGACTTGAAGTAATAGTGACTGATGACATGGAATTTCTTCTGTGGTGACAAGGATGCAAGCTTCTAATCGTTGATGCCTTCACCATCCAGAGGGTATTTGATCTTGGAGTTCTTAGGGTAATCCAATAATCAAGATTTTAATGTCTTTATTTCTATTTTATTCTTCCTTTGTTTCTATTCTCTTCTCGATCTTCCTCATGTGTGCTTCCCGTGTTATTTCCAAGATACTTGTGTGGATGCAATCACTAATGGAAAGCAACCATAAGCCTAAAAATGTCCTATTCTAGCATTCTTTTATGAATTCTTTCTATTCTTTCCTTTTTAGTGCACTTAAAAGGGACAAGGAGAGCTTTTGTGTGCATTGACACTCTTTGAAGGGCTAAAATCGCAAGGAGGGAAACCTTAAGGGCTTCGACATGCACTCATGCTCGCAAGGTGGAAATATAATCAAGGTAGGGCGGATGGCACAAGTCCAAAGGATGAAGGATGAAGCTTTGGGCTTCCTAAGTGCACTTTTCCACCAAGGGAGTGTGGGAGGGCATAGGGTGCACTTCTAAAGGTTGAAGGAAGGATGATTCAAGCCTTCTGGGTGCTCTCATGTGCTCAAGAGGCCTAGGAGGGTGAATGGTGCAAGTCTGAAGTCTGAAGGTTGATGCTTTATTCCTTCAAAGTGTGCTCATGCACTCAAAGGGTCCAATAGGGTGCATGCGAAATCATTGAAGGCTAAATGGTTGGGCTTAATACCTTCAGTGTTCACTCATGTGCTCAAGGAGGGTACACGTCTTTGAGTCAAAGCCCAAAGGAGTGCAATCAAAGAAGACTTCGTGTCTTGAAGGGTGTAGTTTAGAACAATGAAGGGGAAATGGCTTAAGGAGTGTTCTCAACGCTCTTGAAGAGCACAGGGCACACTTCCGATTAATTAAGGAATATTGATCAAGGACTTAGAGTCTTCTCATGCACTCTTAGCTTGAATGGGTTCACTTTGAAACAAAATATTTTTCTATGTCAGGATGATTTTAGACATAAAACCATGTGTGACACATACCAACTAATTGAGAAAACATATATAATATTAAACAATAATAAATATACATCAAAATGACAGTTTTTAAACATTCCCCAAGTAAAACAAGTCAAGTGCATGTTACTGTGACCCAAAAGTGTCTTTTTACAATAATAAAGATGTTACGTCCATGAAATTCACCTAACAAGGTTCTAAGAAATGCGAAGACATTTGAGACCAATCAATGACACTTAAGAAACATCTAATACCATGATAAAATACTTGATGATCAAAGTGGCAGTCATCTCAGGCTCCAAAATTTGAATGTAGTGGAATTTTTGGAGGGAATTGTAGCAACAACAACAACTTCCAAATAACAAATAATTTGAACTCACTTACTTTGATTTCAGAAAATATTAATTGTTTTTTATCTATAAATTCCAACCAGAATAAAGAAATCAAAGAATGGAGAGACTCTCTATTAGTATGTAGAAAAGGGAAGAGGACAAACACTACATAGATCCATGGATGGAAGAATGTTTCTCACATGAAGAGCTATATACAAATAGATTGTTTCCAAGTAACCATAGTATTTATGCACCATTTTAAGCTTAGGATTCATGAAGCATATTTGAAAAGTGAATTTCAGTTGATCCATCCAGTTGAGTTACTCAAATATCTCTGTCCATGCCGTTATTTATGACCCAATGAGTCTCAATGTGGGGTTTTAATATTTGGTTTAGAAAAGTTCCAATCGTGGAAATGGTACAAGAAATCTTATAGAGGATACATTTCTTAAACTAAATTTGTGAATTCCATTTATGCCAATTTTTAAAAATGACACTCATTATCTTGGATGACTGATAAAACTATACCAAATATGAATGATGACTGCATTTATTACCACCCTTGAGAAACTGAAAATGTTCACAAAATTCTCATTCAACTCATTTTTTAAATAATGTTTGATTAGTTTTCTCACAAACAAAATTAAAGAATTGGTCATAATACGTTTCTAAACAAGAAGTTCAGAAGAATATAAAAGAGTTAAAGAATCTAATTTTGTAACTATACTCCAAAACAAATTACCTTCATTCACTATTGAACCTATCCCTATTGTAGTGACTACAACCAACCCCTCCACTCCTTAGCCATTGAGAGTCTATAAATTTCCATAGAAGAGATGATAGGATAGTAATGCCTTAGAATTTGATATAATTGTGATGAGAAGTATTTCGAAGGTAACATATGTAAATAATAAAAACTATTTTATATGTACGTACTGATGCAACACTACCCAGAGCACATCCCAAGAACATTAGTTGACATAATGCCTCCAATAGAAGAAGAAACCATATTTCAAGATCCTTGCAAGGAACCCCAAATTTCTTTCCATGCATCATTAAGATTTATTAGCACCACAATTTTTGAAGTTGACTCGCTACATCAATCATCAAAAAATGATTATTTTTAATAATAGTAACATCACTCACAAACATATTCATAAGAAAGTGGTTAGGAAAACTCATTGCTAAATTTGTGCCATACCTAAATCCAAATTATGATAGAAAACAATGCTATGATGAAATGTGTTGGTTGGTCAGAATATGTGGAACTTTAAATGTGATGGTATCATCTCAATTATAACATAATTTCTATTAACAAAGGTCATTCTAATGAATTTGTTAGACCATGATGGTCATGTACTTGTAAGATTTTCATGGATGATTTGAAGGATTTATACATGAGCATCTCCAAGGATGGGAAACAACATACCCATAATTGACCTACATTTGTTGCTGCAAAATTATATCCTCTTGTGTAATAAAAAAGTCACTAAGGAAATGACACTATTGCATTATTTCACGCTTGAATGACATATATGTTGTGGACAATCTATGACACAAGGTTCACCTTAATGTTTACTGGGTCCTCACTAAATATTAAAAGGTAATTGGGACACAAAGTACTTGATTAAACATGGCAATCATTTAATATTACACTAAATATTTATGAAAGTGGTAGACATCTCTAAGGTGTTGGAAAAAAATTATAATACTAAGAGGTGGGAGATGGTGTTCAATCAATATTAAAGCTAATTTAAAATAGTAATGTTAATTCTTACTTTAACATTGAAGCTTGGCAATCATTATGTGTGAAACCACCATCATATTGTGTGAAACAAATTGAATCAAATCACATATACATACACACAAAAACCATAATCAGCAAGCACATTGAACACAAAGGATTTAACATGGAAACCAAAAAGGGAAAGCCACCAATCTTTGTTTTATGATGAAAATATTAGATCCTACTCTATTAAATTGATTTGTTTGTGAGACACCACTCACAGGAAGCACCAGCTCCCTTAGATGGTTTTATAGCACCCACTAGCAGGAAGCACCAACTTTCTTCTTTTCTAGACACCTATTTAGGTTGCCAAAAGCAACAACCTCTTGAATTTGTTGCAAGCACCAACTTACAACTTCATGGATTTATGTGAGCACCAAATTGCAAGAGAAACCAACCTCCAAGATCTTAACATATATGCACTAATATGGAAGATCCATCTCCTTATTTTGTAGTCTCCAACCCACAGTCAGTAAGGTAATCACTTCTCTCTATAATGACACCCACCTGGCCTAATTTTGGCTTTTCATTCACCACTTATTGGCCCTATCTTATATTTACTATCCTTCACTCATATAGATCCAGCACAACACTCAATATTTTACTCTTCTACTCATTCTATAGCAGCACATGTCCAAAAAATTGACCTCCAACATTCTACATGTTATCACCCTAAAATCTTTGTCTCTAAGCTCTGGAAAGTTGCCTTGTTTCTAGTCATAGTCTTATAAGTTTTGAGTCATCTCATCACAATTAGTGTCATTCTCATTTACAAACCCTTCTTCTAGTCATGGTGTTAAAGGGTCTCTAGGTCATTCCATGCTTTAGGGGTTAGGTCATAAGGTTAGAAGTCTTTTAAGGTCATATCTCTTTTCCAAATAATGTTTCACAACCTCATTCCATGTTCTAGAAGCCTTACCAGGTTCTTATAAATCATATCTCACATAATTTTGGAGAAATTTTGAAACTAGCTATGAAATCACTGAACTAGGAGTTTTCGTAGCGCACTATGAAATCCCTGAAAAAGCCTGTTTCAGAATAAAAAACTCTGCTTTCTGCGTCTACTAGTCAACTTCCAGAAGGGGTCCTGAGCAGCTGAGAACTCAATTTTGAAAACTGAAAGATAATCTTCTTCCTCACATACCAGATTACAAAAACCTCTTTCAGTTTCTTCAAATTCGTTCTGAGGTGGGAGGAATTTATGGTTAAACTTGTGCTATGAAACTGCTGAAAGTCAAGCTTGGTCTTTTGGTTTTAGCAGTATTTTTCAATATCAGTTTATGGTCACATGAAAAGGTATTTTAAAATCCCAAGCAGGTTTCTCTTCATAAAATGTCTATCTACAATAACCTATCTCAATTTATTCATAAGTGTTTTCATTTGGGCGATAATAAGATTTCTTTGAAACCCAAAATTCAGAGAACGGATTTTTCCTGTTTGACATGTGTGCTTCAAGGACATATTCTGGACAGCTGGAGAAGTGTTTTAAAAAACCAAGAGAGGTTTTTGTTCTAGAAAAAATGGAATACAAAAACCTCCTTCAGGTTCGAAAATTGTGTCATGGATGAGGAGATAAAGGCTCTATTCCACGTGCCATTTCCAGGGATCCTAAACCTAAAAACAGGGAAACATGTTCCCTTGTCTTCAACAGTCAGATGACCACGTGGGAGGCTTCATCAAATTCAACGTCTTGAGGTTGAAATTTGTCAAGAATGCTTTAAATTCTTAGATAAGGTTGTTGTAATCATGATAAGGAGTTACACTCCTAGTTGTATTAGGTCTCTAGGACTGCTAGTTAAGTGTCATTTGCATTTAATAGTTAGTTTTAAGTATCAATAGATGTCATAGTACAATGAATTCGAATTCCCCTCATGCTTGAGGAGGAATCTAAGTTATGTAAAGAGCTCTATATATAGGAGAAGATCTGATGTACAAAAGGGGGGCAATTTTCAAAGAAACAAGCACATTGTGCTATTGCATATGACTGTATGTTTTCAAGTTAATACAAAGACCTGCTTTCACTACTCAGGATTCAAAAAGGGTTTCAATGTTTGATTTTCCTCATGGATTCCTTCATATACTTACTTGCAGTGGTATAGGCACATGTTACTTAGAATTCATTTGATGATGCTCTAACTTCCTTCATGTGTTTGTAGGTTGTGTTCTCTATATTATATCTCTGTTTTGCTTTTATGTTAAATCCTCTATGCCCTGACTTCCATGTGAAATTGATCTTGCTATTGTACTGAAACACACTTTGACTCCATAGCCCAATGGAAGTTTGTTAATTGGTATTTCAACCATTTATACATTGTTGTTCAAAATTTTCCATAGAGTTAGCGATCTAATCTTCAAAGTAAAATCTTCAATCCAGTGAGAGAGCCCTCTCAAGTTGAGGAGGCTAAGCCTCATCCAAAATTTTGGTTTGAAATAGTTACTCAAAGTCTTCCTGATCAGTATCCTACCAGGGGTCTGATTTTGTGATAACATTTTGGTGCATCTGCCAGGAGCCTGAAGTCTATTCATTCCCAAAATTAAGAGGATGAACTTCTGAAGGTAGCAGGAGCTCAGACATCTTTTTGAGGCTATAAAACTACCTCGATGACTCCAGACATCAAATAACAAATTGGAAGGTGACTCCACTGCTAGAAGATCAATAGCTTGATGAAGTTTCAAGATGAGTTCCATTGCAAGAATGAATTCCAGGTATGCTCCTATGAATCAGTCTCATATCCCTGGTTTTCCAAATCCTATGCCAAAAGTTGATTGGTTAGAGGATCTTCCGATATTCAAAGATGAAAGGAAGGACAATGTGGCTCTTCATTTGGTTAGGATCCATATGCATGTACACAGTCTTAAGGTTCATTTCCCTGAATATTGTCTCATGAGGATGTTTATGACCACTTTAGAAAGAAAAGCATGGTCTTTGTATAAAATCTTGGAAAATGGTTCATTATATTCTCTTGCTGATTTCCATGATGTATTATATGACATGTATAAAGAGTGTCATCCCTCCTTATTGCTGGTCAAAGGTTGTTGTAAACATTCTACAAGTTTTATTCAATATTTGGAGGATTGTTATGATGATGATGAGTTTATGGATGAAGAAATTTTAGAGGCTCTTCATAACAATATATTTCAACACCAAGAAGAACGTATAACATCCCATGAAATGCAGCATGAAGATCAGCAGGGGTTTACTTATGAAAACCATGTTTCATCCTTTGATATAAATGAGAAGATGCAACAAACTTGCCAAGATTTTGATCACAATGAGTATGAAATTGATTGCAAACACCAAGGAAAAGTACTGGAAGATAGCTTTTATAACCCTCAGGGAGAGGAAAATGTTGTTCATTTTTTTAATTCCTTGCAGCAGCTTGCATCAAAGAATGATCTTTATAATGAAGAAAATTACATTGTCTATGGGGATCATGCAGAAAGGTAGTTGTATAGCACATCAAAGGAATTTTGTGTGGCTGAGGATCAGTTGTCTAAAGAGATAGAATGTTATGATGATTATCAAAATAACCATGTTTTCTTTGACCCTATAAATGAATACATGGCAAAGTTTTGCACATCAGTATTTCATTTTCATTTGCATTATGAAGATCATATACATTATAAGTTGATTTGGTCATCTCACTATCATGGTTATTTCGAGGTTGAATGCAGTCAAAAGCCTCCAATATCGGAAAGGAAAATTGATTGGATTTATTGGAAATATCATGTTGCTTGACCTAAAGTGGAAATTGCAGCTAGTAGGTAGGTAGCAAAATGCAAATAAGCTCAAGGTTGACTGAGCATCTGTTTCAGTAGGTGCAGTTTCAATTCTTCATTCAGAAATCATTAAAGGCTTGAGGAAAAATTGGGCAAAGGTTCAGAGTTTTATTCTAGAGGATGGATAGCGGCGCTAGAGCTAGAATTTCTTAGTATACCACGAGGGCACACTATCCCTAGTGGAGCCACTGTTATCACCCTAAAATCTTTGTCTCTAGGCTTTGGAAAGTTGCCTTGTTTCTAGTCCTAGTCTTATAATTTTTGAGTCATCTCATCACAATTAGTTTCATTCTCATTTGCAAACCCTTCTTCTAGTCATGGTGTTAAAGGGTCTCTAGGTCATTTCATGCTTTAAGAGTTAGGTCATAAGGTTAGAAGTCTTTTAAGGTCATATCTCCTTTCCAAATAATGTTTGACAACCTCGTTCCATGTTCTAGAAGCCTTACCAGGTGTTTATAAATCATATCTCACATCATTTTGGAGAAATTTTGAAACTAGCTACGAAATCACTGAACTAGGAGTTTTCGTAGCGCACTACGAAATCCCTGAAAAAGCCTGTTTCAACATAAAAAACTCTGCTTTCTGCGTTTACTAGTCAACTTATAGTAGGGCTCTTGAGCAGATGAGAACTCAGTTTTAAAAATTGAAAGAGGCTTTTCTTCCTAACATACTGGACTATAAAAACCTCTTTCAGTTTCTTCAAATTCATTCTGAGGCGGGAGGAATTTATGGTTAAACTTGCGCTACGAAACTGCTAAAAGTCAAGCTTGGTCTTCTGGTTTTAGTAGTCTTTTTCAAGATCAATTTATGGTCACATCAAAAGGTGTTTTCAAATTCTGAAGGAATTTTCTCTTCATAAAATCTCCAGCTACAATAACCTATCTCAATTTATTCATAAGTGTTTTTAGTTGGGCGATAATAAGATTTCTTTGAAACCCAAAATTCAGAGAACAGATTTTTCCTGTTTGACACGTGTGTTTCAAGGACAGATTCTGGACAGCTGGAGAAGTGTTTTAAAAAACCAAGAGGTGTTTTTGTTCTAGACAGAATGGAATACAAAAATTTCCTTCAGTTTCGAAAAATGTGTCATGGATGAGGAGATAAATGCTTTGTCCCACATGCCATTTTCAGGGATCCTAAACCTAAAAAGAGGGAAACATGTTCCCTAAATTCTAGGGTTTGTCTTCAATAGTCAGATGACCACGTGGGAGGCTTCATCAAATTCGACTTCTTGAGGTTGCAAGTTGTCAAGAATGCTTTAAATACTTAGATAAGGTTGTTGTAATCATGATAAGGAGTTACACTCCTAGTTGTTTAGGTCTCTAGGACTGCTAGTTAGGTGTCATTTGCATTTAATAGTTAGTTTTAAGTATCAATAGGTGTCATAGTAGGATGAATTCGAATTCCCCTCATGCTTGAGGAGGAATCTAAGTTATGTAAAGAGCTATATATATAGGAGAAGATCTGATGTAGAAAAGGGGGACAATTTTCAAAGAAACAAGCACAGTGTGCTATTGTATATGACTCTATGTTTTCAGGTTAATACAAATAGCTACTTTCACTAGTTAGGATTCAGAAAGGGTTTCAATGTTTGATTTTCCTCATGGCTTCCTTCATATACTTACTTGCAATGGTATAGACACATGTTACTTAGAATTCATTTGATGATGCTCTAACTTCCTTCATGTGTTTGTAGGCTGTGTTCTCTATATTATATCTCTGTTTTGCTTTTATGTTAAATCCTCTATGCCCTGAATTCCATGTGAAATTAATCTTGTTGCTATACTGAAACACACTTTGACTCCATAGTGCAATGGAAGTTTGTTAATTTGTATTTCAACCATTTATACATTGTTGTTCAAATTTTCCATAGAGTTAGCCATCTAATCTTCAAAGTAAAATCTTTAATCCAGTGAGAGAGCCCTCTCAGGTTGAGGAGGCTAAGCCTCGGCCAAAAGTTTGGTTTGAAATAGTTACTCAAAGTCTTCCTGATTAGCAGCTTATCAGGGATCTGATTTTGTGATAACACTACATATTATCTCTCAACCTTCACTTTTCCACGAGTTCTCTCGGCCTCTCGTAGCAACTCCCTTTCAAACCCTCACAATGATATCTCCTCATCTCTCTATAATGTTAAATTTACCCACACGAATTAGGCACACGCGACACCTCATGGCAGCACACTCACACCCACATAAATCTCTCTCATCAACTCTCTATCATACTACATTCCATAGTGTTCACATTTACAATCCATGGTTTTTTCCCTTTGTAACACAAATAATGATGTAGATTTTTTCATTCACACATTGCTTAAGAGATAATTTTAGCCAGGCCTCGCATTTTGTTGTCGCGTCAAATTACTTGGCCACTGCAAAAACATTAACTCTGAGAATGGGCACCTGAGTTTTCCCCATACCAAGAATTAATTCCAAATCAACCTACACACTCAACAAGTACCACTTAATTCAATCATATATCATAAAATATACAAACATCATATTGGAACTTCGTTGCTTCTCATTAAGGCTCTCCAGTAATGAGAGTTACTTTAGCATAGTTCTTCTGTGATTGGTTTTCTCTCCATTAAAACCAACTCTCTCTTCCATTGAATACTTCAGGTTGTGAGGGATACTCAAGTATGGCTCAGCCAAGTACCACTATTTATCTCTTGAAATCACGGACTTGTCTATCTCAATCTCTTGGACTTGGAAATCTTCCTTAGCATCAATTTTTCCATTGACACCAATTATTTCAAGTCTAATTATTGACCCGTTTAAATCCTTCTCTTCCAATTTGTAGATGACTCCCAAATATAGCATAAATTCCAAGCATTTCCTAGTGCTGAAGAGTTTTGACCCGCTATTGGGTAGCAGAGGGCCTGTGTAACAGTTTTGGGGCTCAAAGCCTGCAATTTTGGGAAAGGTATGGTAAGGACTCCGTGAAGTGCGTAGAGCGCAAAGTGTAACGATTCAATTCAAAGGGTTGTCTGCCCGAAAATAATGTAAAATAATACAAAAAGAGTCGGCCCACCCATGGTCCGCGGACCATGGAAATGTATAAATAGAGCAAGGATCTAGAGTTAGGAGTCAATTTTGGTATGTGCTTTTGGATCTAGAATGTAATGGGTTTTTCAAGAACAAAGGCTTGAAGCATCTATAAGTTTGAGCCAAGGGTGTTGGTGGGTAGATAGAGGCTCTACAGCTGTCTGGGCAGAGGCCTAGTAGAGTCCGCAGCTGTGTGTGTGCACCCCTATAGCTGAGAGCGCAGGGCGGATCAGGACGTATTGGTGGAAGAGTTGAATAAAGATAGGTTGATTCTGAAATACTGTGTTAAATATGAATTATTGTGGAACAGGTTGATTTATGGTTGATATATCTACTTCACCTGCTGGCGTATGCTAATGTTATGAGTTTATGCAAATCTATAACTTTTCTGGGTGCGCAAATTGGTTATTTCTATTAAATGTTTGCTTAAAGACCATAAATAGTAGATCTAATCTACAACAACTCATTTATAATAAGTATTAATGATTTTCCTGGGTCCGGATCTACATTGTGCAGAGTGGCGTGAAGCCATAGAATGGTGCGTGAACCTTCGAGACCACATCAAGACATCCCAAACGTGCGGAAACCTGGTTCCAACACCCTCCCCTGCTACCTCGGATGAGACCTCAGTCCATGCTCCGAGGGTTATTGTCGAAAGGGCCGATAGATGTGGGATTTGTTTGGATAAATAACTGTTCCAAACTTGGGTCAAGCCCCTATAAGCCAACACCCACTTATGTCGCAAGTGCTAATCCCTCTCTAATATGCACGTAGTGCTTATGAAAACAACAACATGCAATAAGCCTAAAAGTCTTGTACATCCTACAATTAAAAATGTATGCCACGACAACCCCTTGATCACATTACACATGTGAACATATCATAGTTGGCTCCTAGGTGCTCCATTTGATGAGCCTCAAGGTGCTTAAATAATATACACTAGCCTTTTATTCCCATAGTCACATAACATGCAGAAAACCAAGTCCTCTTTATTTCTTTTAGCCACTGACATTATTTCTTGGTAAAAGGTCTCTCGGAAAAAACATGCTAACAATTTGTTGATTATCACTGTGACTATTTCTTCTGAGATGGTTTCTTCTGAGGTCATTTCTTCTAAGAAGGTTTCTTTCGAGGAGGTTTGTTCTAGGATGATGTTCCCCTAGGGACCACCTATCCAAAAAATGGACCAATCATAATTTTGGCAAGATTACTTGTCTTCTACTTCCCATCAAAATGGAACTATTACCATCACCTACTGTCAAATATCACTATCTTTCATTTGATGTCATCTCCAAACTTTACTGTTAGGTCCTTATACTACTAGTGTAACCCCTTATTGTTATTATTATAGCCCCCTTATTATATTGTTGTGCCCATGTAGTCCCCAAATTGTTATTATTGTTCCCCATAGAAGCCCACTATTGTTATTATTGTGCCTTTACATTATTATTGTTATTTTGGCTCTGATTATATTATGACCCCTTAGAATCCTATATATAGAAAGGAGGTCTTTTCATTTCTATTATCCAAGTATTATTTGTTTGTGTAATGTAAGGGAGGTTTCCCCCTCGAAGAGGCTTATTTCTATGGCGTTGATCTATCTTTTCTATCTTTCTGTGAGCTGGTTTCATAACATTTGGTATCAGAGCTTTGGATTCTAGGGTTTCCTTGCTCCAAACAAGTCATCGTGGAATTTTCTCTATAATATTTTTGCTACGTAGTTTCAGAAGCTAAAAAAAGAACCCATTTGAGAGGGAATTAGGCTGAATCTCTGACCCAAATATTATATCTTTTCTTGTTATAGTTTCAAAGATATAAGTTGAGGAAGTTAGGGTTTTTGCAGACCCCTGAATTACATTCGAAACAGATGACCTTAGGAAAATCATCATAACTTTTTCTCTGAGCATCAAGTTGAATTTTCATAAGAAGTTACAGAAAGAGGACAGATTGTAGTTTTCTTTGTACATTTTTCAAATCTGAAGGTTGAAACAGTGATACGTGGCACTTCATACAATTTCAATCTTCAAAAAATGTATATAACTCAGTGATATTGGGAGATTGTGCATAACTCTTCCTTGGAGAATCCCATTTCAATCAAACTAGTCGCATTAGAAAGAGGATGCAGAGGGCTACTGCAGGTTTCGATTTCAGAACTAGAAGATCTGAAATTATAGAGTTACAATTATTTCAAGAGCGAGATCCTAAAATCAAGAAAAGGTGATATGAGGAAGTTTCATGGCAAGGATCCAGTAAATCAGATATTATATATGGAGCAATATTTTGATCTATATGAGGTGTAATTGTTAGAAAAGGTACGTATTGCATCTTCATATTTAGAACCGGATCAATGTTTATGGTATAAAGGGGTTTGTTCTCGTAAACCACTTGTTACGTGGTCAATTTTCATGGAGGAAATGATAGCACATTATGAGGATACAAAGAGAAACACCTTCTTTAGCCAATTAATAAGTCTCAAACAAAATTGTTCAATGGCAAAGCACATTGAGGAGTTTCAAAAATTGAATATAAGGGAAAATGATATTCCAGAGAAGTAGAGGATTGTTGTCTCCATAGGGACTTTAAAGGATAACATTCAACATGAGGTTCGTCTCTGGGAACCTAATTCGTTGGAGAAGACATTCAGGTTGGCAAGAAAAGTGGAAAGAAAAATTATGGCAACAAGGAATTCTACCCCTCACAACTATAAAGATGGAAGTGAAGGATCACATCGAGAATGAAGAAATGAATTTGACCATAGCTTGTAATGCATTGGCTGAAATTACCACTCAAACTATTAAGATAAAAGGACATATCAAGAAGAAAAATGTTCAAGAAGTGATAGATCACATCAAGCATCAAGAAATGAATCTGACCATATCTTGTAATGCATTGGAATAAATTACCACTCCTCAAACTCTCAAGATAGAAGGAAATATAAAGAATAAAAAGATTCAAGCAGTGAAAGATCACATTGAACATCAACAACAATTTCTCCAAGTTTTAAAGGATAACGCCACTTTGGTACAGCATCGAATGAAACAATAGGCAGATCAACATCGCAGCGAAAGAAGTTTTGATGTAGGCGATTGGGTATTTTTACGGCTACATCTCAAGAAAGCTATTTATGAGAAGGAAATGTTGGCAATACTACGTGCACTTATGAAATGGCAACCTTACCTAATGGGAAGACACTTCAAGGTAAAAATGGATCATGATAGTCTTAAATACCTTTTAGAACAAAGATTATCTTTAGAAGAACATAAAAAATGGGTCACAAATATGTTGGGTTATGACTTTGAAATCATCTACAAGAAAGGGAAGAAAAATGTCATTGCAGATGCACTCTCAAGAAAGGATGAGGATGTGGAAGCATTGTTTTGTGCTATTTATATTATCCAACCAGATTAGATAAATGAAGCACGGGATGAATGCAATAAGGAAGAAGAAGCGTGGTCACTCATTCAAAATTTGCAGAAGATCCTAGTTCAAACAATATGGCCCTAGCTTAACGAGGAATGGAAAATCATATTGGAACCTGGAGCAATCACAGAAACAAGAACCCGATCGCTACAAAATCAATCAATTTCAGAGTATCTCATCAAGTGGAAGAACTTACCCACTAAAGATTCCACATGGGAGGACAAGAATTTTATATACAAGCATCAAGAACTACTCAAGCGTAGAGGACAACACTTTTTGAAGGAGAGGGGCATGTTAGGTCCCTATACTACTAGTGTAACCCCTTACTATTATTAGTACAACCCCCTTATTATATTTTTGTGCCCATGTAGTCCCCATATTGTTATTATTGCGCCCCATACAAGCCCACTATTGTTATTATTGTGGCTTTACATTATTATTGTTATGTCGACTCTAATTATATTATGACCCCTTAGACTCATATATATAGAAAGAAGGTCTTGTCATTTGTATCATCCAAGAATTGTTCATTTCTGTAATGTAAATGAGGTTTCCCACTCGAAGAGGCTTATTTCTAAGGCGTTGATCTATATTTTGTATCTTCTTGTGATATGGTTTCATAACATTTACATTCGATACTTTCAATAAAAACCTATGAGAACTATTTCTTCTAAGGTTATGTGTCACTTGGGAGCATGCCATTGAGACCTAGACCGATTATATTTCTGTGGGATGACCTATCTTCCATGTCATATTAGAGCTAATACCTCATGCTTTTGCTTGGTGACTCTTGAAAAAAATTCTGAGATCATTTATTCTTAGTAGTTAATTTTGAGGAGTTTCCTTCCGGGTCGTATTTCTTCGAGGGCTATGCGTCCCATGGGACTAGACCATTGAATGTGGACCAATCATGCTTCTATGGAGATGACTTGTCTACCACGTTATTAGGGATTTCATGTGTCACTGCTTAAGTGGTACCATGTGTCACCCATTTTTGGCCCCACAAAAAATGTTGAATCTGCATTCCATGTGTTATTCTTTGTTTCGATAATGTCATATTACCATTGTGTCTCCTTCGCTCAATCAAATTGTAGCAAATCTCTCATTTCCATTCATCCATTCTATTTTAAGGATGGTGAATAGTGATCTCGACCTTTTTCTTTTCTCTAAATTTATTCATTAAAATTTAATGTAAAAACCATTAGATTCAAGTCAGTTACCCACCTCTATTACATGCATCACATCTCAACTATTTCCTGAGGTGTCCTCAAACAAATCTCTAAAGGTTTTCTTCATAGGAGGTTTCTTTCAAGGTTCGATTCTTCCATAGGTATGTGCCTGTGTGGGATTTCTTGCTAACCACTTACACGCTAATATTATGATTATGAGGGTGATGTGGCATAGTTCCGTCCTTGTTGAGCTTAAGGTTTCCAATACTATTATTCTTCTTGTACTCAAGCACCGTTGTACATTGAGTACACTATTGTGACGCATGCCCAGGTCACCAGGTTGAATTTTGGCTTATATAATATGATCGAACTTAACTCTTGATCCTGGAGGCTTGTTTTGGACTTCAACATACCATTGGAAAGCTCTTCCAAGAACATCTGAGCTGATTTCTTGAGGAGGAAATTCCTTAAAATCTTGGGACTCCCAATCATCATAGTTAGAATAATATATCTTTTTCAATTTTTCTTCTACTATGATGATTTTCTACAAAACACTATAGAAACCATCAGACTCCCCCTAATATTTAAATTCCAAGCACGTCAATGCTATCCCAGTTGACGTGAATGTTAAAACACTTGATGTCACCTTCCATTTGAATAATGTGAATTTTCCAATAATATCCCCCTTTGACAAAACACTGGATGACCTGTCTTCCATGACGTCTTAGAGCTAATACCTCATGCTTTTTTCTTGGTGACTCTTGAAAAAAATTCCGAGATAATTTATTCTTAGTAGTTACTTTTGAGGAGTTTCCTTCAGGTTCGTATTTCTTGCAGGGTTATGTGTCCCATGGGACCAAACCATTAAATGTGGACCAAGCATGCTTCTATGGGGATGACTTATCTACCACTTTATTAAGGATTTCATCTGTCACTCCCTAAGTGGTACCATGTGTCACCCATTTTTGGCCCCATAAAAAATGTTGAGTCTGCATTCCATGTTTGTTCCTTGTTTCGATAATGTCATATTACCACTGTGTCTCCTTCGTTCAATCAAATTGTGGCAAACGTCTCATTTACATTCATCCATTCTATCTTAAGGATGGTGAATAGTGATCTCGACCTTTTGTTTTTCTCTAAATTTATTCATTAAAATTTAATGTAAAAACCATTAGATTCAAGTCCATTACCTACCTCTATTACATGCATCAAATCTCAACTATTTCTTGAGGTGTCCTCAAACAAATCTCTAAAGGTTTTCTTCCGAGTAGTTTTCTTCCAAGGTTCGATTCTTCCATAGGTACATGTCTGTGTGGGATTTTCCGCTAACCACTTACATGCTAATATTATGATTATGAGGGTGATGGGGCCTAGTTCCATCCCTATTGAGCTTAAGGTTTCCAATACTATTATTCTACTTGTACTCAAGCACCATTGTACATTGAGTACACTATTGGGAGGCACAACCAGTTCACTAGGTTGAATTTTTGCTTATATAGTATGACCAACGTTAACTCTTGATCCCGAACGCCTATTTTGGACTTCAACATACCATTGGAAAGCTCCTCCAAGAGAATTTGAGCTAATTTCTTGAGGAAGAATTTCCTTAAAATATTGGGACTCCTAATCATCATAGTTAGAATATTATATCTTTTTCAATTTTTCTTCTACTATGATGATTATCTACAAAAAATTGTAGAAACCATAAGACTCCCCCTAATATTAGAATTCCAAGCACATCAATGCTATCCCAGTTGACGTGAATGTTAAAACACTTGATGTCACCTTCCATCTGAATAATGTGAATTTTCCAATAATATTCGCCTTTGACAAAACACTTGATGACCTATCTTCCTTGTCATCTTAGAGCTAATACCTTGCACTTTGTGCTTGGTGATTGTTGAAAAAGATTCCGAGATCATTTGTTCTTAGTATTTACTTTTGAGTAGTTTCCTTCAGGGTCATATTTCTCCTAGGGTTATGCGTCCCATGGGACCATACCATTGAATGTGGACCAATCATGCTTCTATGGGAAATACTTTTCTACCACTTTATTAAGGATTTCACGTGTCACTCCTTTAGAGGTACCATGTGTCACCCATTTTTGGCCACAAAAAATGTTGAATCTGCATTCCATGTGTTGTTCTTTGTTTCGATAATGTCATATTACCATTGTGTCTCCTTCGCCCAATCAAATTGTTACAAATTTCTCATTTCCATTCATCCATTCTATCTTAAGGATGGTGAACAATAATGTCAAACTTTTGTTTTTCTCTAAATTTATTCATTAAAATTTAATGTAAAAACCATTAGATTCAAGTCAATTACCTACCTCTATTACATGCATCACATCTCAACTATTTCTTGAGGTGTCCTCAAACAAATCTCTAAAGGTTTTCTTCTCAGGAGTTTCTTCCAAGGTTCGATTCTTCCATAGGTAATTGTTTGTGTGGGATTTCTCACTAACCACTTACACGCTAATATTATGACTATGAGGGTGATGTGGCCTAGTTCCATCCTTGTAGAGCTTAAGGTTTCCAATACTATTATTTTGCTTGTACTCAAGCACCATTGTACATTGGGTACACTATTGGGATGCATGGTCAGGTCACTAGGTTGAATTTTTGCTTATATACTATGACCAACCTTAACTCTTGATCCCAAAGGCCTGTCTTGGAATTCAACATGCCATGGGAAAGCTTTTCCAAGAGCATCTGAGCTGATTTCTTGAGGAAGAAATTCCTTAAAATCTTGGGACTCCAAAACATCATAGTTAGAACATTACATCTTATTCTATTTTTCTTCTACTATGATGATTCTCTATGAAACATTGTAGAAACCATAAGACTCCCCCTAATATTGAAATTCCAAGCACATCAATGCATCCCAGTTGACGTGAATGTTAAAAAACTTGATGTCACCTTCCATACGAATAATGTGAATTTTCCAATAATATCCCCCTTTGACAAAACACTTGATGATCTATCTTCCATGTCATCTTAGAGCTAATACTTCGTGCTTTTAGCTTGGCGACTCTTGAAAAAAAACCTGAGATCATTTATTCTTAGTAGTTACTTTTGTGGAGATTCCTTCAGGTTCGTATTTATTCCAGGGTTATGCATCCCATGGGACCAGACCTTTGAATTTGGACCAATCATGCTTCTATGGGGATGACTTGTCTACCACTTTATTAAGGATTTCATGTGTCACTCCTTAAGTGGTACCTTGTGTCACCCATTTTTGGCCCCACAAAAAATGTTGAATCTGCATTCCATGTGTTTTTCTTTGTTTCGATAATGTCATATTACCACTATGTCTCCTTCCCTCAATCAAATTTTGGCAAATATCTCATTTCCATTCATCCATTCTATCTTAAGGATGGTGAACAGTGATCTCGACCTTTTGTTTTTCTCTAAATTTATTTATGAAAAGTTAATGTAAAAACCATTAGATTCAAGTCAGTTACCTACCTCTATTACATGCATCACATCTCAACTATTTCTTGAGGTGTCTTCAAACAAATCTCTAAAGGTTTTCTTCCGAGGAGGTTTCTTCCAAGGTTTGATTCTTCCGTAGGTACGTGTCTGTGTGGGATTTCTCGCTAACCACTTACAAGCTAATATTATGATTATGACGATGATGTGGCCTTGTTCCATCCGTGTTGAGCTTAAGGTTTCCAATACTATAATTTTGCTTGTACTCAAGCACCATTATACATTGAGTACACTATTGGGATGCATGGCCAGGTCACTAGGTTGAATTTTGGCTTATATAATATGACCGACCTTAACTCTTTATCTCGAAGGCCTGTTTTGGACTTCAACATACCATTGGAAAGCTCTTCCAAGAGCATCTGAGTTGATTTCTTGAGGAATAAATTCCTTAAAATCGTGGGACTCTGAATCATGATAGTTAGAATATTATGTTTTTAAATTTTTCTTCTACTATGATGATTCTCTACGAAGCACTGTAGAAACCATAAGACTCCCCCTAATATTCATATTCCAAGCACGTCAATGCTATCCCAGTTGACGTGAATGTTAAAACACTTGATGTCACCTTCCATCCGAATAATGTGAATTTTCCTATAATATCCCCCTTTGACAAAACACTTCATGAGCTATATTCCATGTCATCTTAGAGCTAATACCTCGTGCTTTGTGCTTGGTGACTCTTGAAAAAAATTCTAAGATCATTTATTCTTAGTAGTTACTTTTGAGGAGTTTCCTTCAGGGTCGTATTTCTCCCAGGGTTATGCGTCTGATGGGACCAGACCATTGAATGTGGACCAATCATGCTTCTATGGGAATGACTTGTCTACCACTTCCTTAAGGATTTCATGTGTCACTACTTAAGTGGTACCATGTGTCACCCATTTTTGGCCCAACAAAAAATGTTGAATCTGCATTCCATGTGTTGTTCTTTGTTTTGATAATGTCATATTACCACTGTGTCTCCTTCGCTCAATCAAATTGTGGCAAATGTCTCATTTCCATTCATCCATTCTATCTTAAGGATGGTGAATAGTGATCTTGACCTTTTGTTTTTCTCTAAATTTATTCACTAAAATTTAATGTGAAAACCATTAGATTTAAGTCAGTTACCTACCTCTTTTACATGCATCACATCTCAACTATTTCTTGAGGTGTCCTCAAACAAATCTCTAAAGGTTTTCTTCCGAGGAGGTTTCTTCCAAAGTTTGATTCTTCCATAGGTACGTGTCTGTGTGGGATTTCCCACTAACCACTTACACACTAATATTATGATTATGAGGGTGATGTGGCCTAGTTCCATCCCTGTTGAACTCAAGGTTTCCAATACTATTATTATGCTTGTACTCAAGCACCATTGTACATTGAGTACACTATTGGGATGCACGGCTAGGTCACTAGGTTGAATTTTGGCTTATATAATATGACTGACCTTAACTCTTGATCCTAGAGGCCTGTCTTGGACTTCAACATACGATTGAAAAGCTCTTCCAAGAGCATTTGAGCTAATTTCTTGATGTTGGGTGTGGAGCCTGATTATATTTTGTATTCAAAGGTTTTAGCTAGATGTATATCCCAAGAAAACTGTACACCCCTCCACGTGTGCGGGGGTGCAAGGGGGACTTGTCCCCCCCACAGCGGTCCAGTGGGGTAAATCCCCCCTGGTTGGGGTGTCTGGGGGCCAGCTATCCCCCAGCTGGTGTTTGGGGGAAGCCCCCCCAAGCTAACAATAGATGTAAAATTGCCTTGTAAAAGTCTAGTAATTTCTAGTCAATCTGGGCCATTCATTAGGCAGATGATTTGACGGTAGAATTTATGTTTAAAATTTAGGGTTTTTTTCCCTAGAAGACAACCCTTCACTATATATGAGGGAATTGTGTCGTGTCTATCGATATCTAGATTCTGAGTGAGAAAGAGAGAGGAGATTGAGAGTGAAGAGGGTGTTACGGCGGATCTGTTGTAGGTTGTATCTCTTCAGTTTGCTAGATAATATAATAAAAGAAGGACTCGCTGTTTCTCTGTGGATGTAGCCCAAACTAGGTGAACCACGTATATATATGTCTCTCTTGTTTTATGCGTTTTCTGTGTTTATTTTCTGCAATATTTATGTGTTCCATTGCTCCATAATATATAATTATCTAACACTTGAGCAAGAAATTCCTTAAAATCTTAGGACTCCCAAACATCATAGTTAGAACATTATATCTTATTCAATTTTTCTTCTACTATGATGATTCTCTACGAAACACTGTAGCAACCATAATACTCCCCCTAATATTGAAATTCCAAGCACATCAATGTTATCCCAGTTGACGTGAATGTTAAAAAACTTTATGTCACCTTCCATCTGAATAATGTTAGTTTTCCAATAATATCCCCCTTTGACAAAACACTTGATGACCTATCTTCCATGTCGTCTTAGAGCTAATACCTCACACTTTTAGCTTGATGACTCTTGAAAAAAATTCTGAGATCATTTATTCTTAGTAGTTACTTTTGAGGAGTTTCCTTCAAGGTCATATTTCTTCCAGGGTTATGCGTCCCATGGGACCAGACCAATGAGTGTGGACCAATAATGCTTCTATGGGGATGACTTGTCTACCACTTTATTAAGGATTTCATGTGTCACCCATTTTTGCCCCCACAAAAAATGTTGAATCTACATTCCATGTGATTTTCTTTGTTTCGATAATGTCATATTACCACTATGTCTCCTTCGCTCAATCAAATTGTGGCAAATGTCTAATTTCCATTCATCCATTCTATCTTAAGGATAGTGAACAATGATCCCGACCTTTTGTTTTTCTATAAATTTATTCATTAAAATTTAATGTAAAAACCATTAGATTCAAGTCAGTTACCTACCTCAATTACATGCATCACATCTCAACTATTTCTTGAGGTTTCCTCAAACAAATCTCTAAAGGTTTTCTTCCGAGGAGGTTTCTTCCAAGGTTCGATTCTTCCATAGGTACGTGTCTGTGTGGGATTTCCTGCTAACCACTTACATGCTAGTATTATGATTATGAGGGTGATGTGGCCTTGTTCCATCGTTGTTGAGCTTAAGGTTTCCAATACTATTATTCTGCTTGTACTCAAGACCATTATACATTGAGAACACTATTGGGACGCATGGCGAGGTCACTAGGTTGAATTTTGGCTTATATAATATGACCGACCTTAACTCTTTATCCTGGAGGCCCGTTTTGGACTTTAACATACCATTCGAAAGCTCTTCCAAGAGCATCTGAGCTGATTTTTTGAGGAAGAAATTCCTTAAAATCTTGGGATTCCCAATCATCATAGTTAGAATATTATATCTTTTTCAATTTGTCTTCTACTATGATGATTCTCTACGAAACACTGTAGAAACCATTAGACTCCCCCTACTATTGAAATTCCAAGCACATCAATGCTATCCCAGTTGACATGAATGTTAAAACACTTGATGTCACCTTCCATCTGAATAATGTGAATTTTTCATAATATCCCCCCTTAAAAGTTGGAGAACTTGTTTTTTATCCTCAATGTGATATTTCAATGCTTGAATATTTTTCTTCTTTATATGTCCTTCTATCTTGAGAGTTTGAGGAGTGGTAATTGATTCCAATGCATTACAAGATATGGTTGGATTAATTTCTTGATGCTTGATGTGACCTATCACTTCATGAATATTTTTCTTCTTGATATGTCATTTTATGTTGATAGTTTGAGGAGTGGTGATTTCGGCCAATACATTAAAGATATGGTCGAATTCATTTCTTCTTTCTCAATGTTATCTTTCACTTCCATATTTATAGTTGTGAGGGGTAGAATTCCTTGATGCCATAATTTTTCTTTCCACTTTTCTTTCTAACCTGAATGTCTTCTCCAATGGATCAGGTTCCCAAAGACAAACCTCATGTTGAATGTTATCCTTTAAAGTCCCTATGGAGACATCAATCCTCTATTTCTTTAGAATATCATTTTCCCTTATATTCAATTTTTGAAAGTCCTCAATGTGCTTTCCTATTGAACACTTATTGTCAGGCGGAAAGAGTTAATAGTGCGGACACAACCAACCTCCCTAGGAGCCTAAGACTCTCTAGTGACAAACAAGACAAACAAGAGCAATCCTTCTCTAAACATGCATTTACTATATAAGAAATCAAGTGTTTAGATCCTACCTGTAGTCCAGCGCTGTTGTAGCAGTCCAGCTCCGCTGATCCGGATGAGCTCCTCCTTCACGTTGAAACCTGCATCCACTAACAATCAAACGATTAAATAGCACTTGATAATCTCACAGAATAAAACATATTTAACACATAGACCAAGGAGTACATGAAACAACTCATAAATAACAAGTTATTGAGAAGAATGGACTCATTTGCATTAATAGGAAACAAAAGGAACAATTACAACCTGAGCCTTGGTGTTGTGCAAGTCCCTCTCAGGGTCCATCAAGAGTTCTCCTTTACTTTGACAAAGCTCACCCACTTCCAAATAGAACAAGAAAAGATGGCAATCTCTCCTCACAAGCTTCTAAATGGGAGTCCTAATTCCTGCAGCATCTACCCTTAGAAATATTTAGCTTCCAACCTCCCCTCCTTCTGGCCCAATGCCTGTATTTATAGTGCTCAAGAGGAAGTTTAATCAGGTCCACCATCAATGGGATAATCCCCTCTTTGGATTGGATAGCTCCCTTATTGATGGGATAAGTTCCTCTTTGATAGGGGTACATGAACCATCTGGAGGCGCTCAATACACGTCGAACAACCTTCTAGAATGCTCTAGAAATGACCACGAGTAACTTTTTAAAGATGAAACTTGCGCATTTTGACCTTTACAGGGGGACGCGCCTGCCCCTTTACATACAGAGCGTACAAGGACACAGTTTTTGTGAACATTGGGTGCGTACCCGCAGGTAAGGTTGAGAGAACCTGCGTACCCAGAGATAAATACATTTATAAAGACTTTCTCTCTTTTGGAGTTTGACATGGAGAGCAGAGGCATAAGACTTGCCCAGGAGGATAGCATGACTGTTGATAGAGCCATACTAACTGTAAATAGCCATGGTGACATTTTTTAGTGTAACACTTATTATAGTCAAAGGCTTCTCACAAACCTTCTCCTCATGGATAACTGATGCATGTCAGTTCAGACAGGGACCCAGTTGAGATCAGAGAAGGGATAATGTACTATCAGTTGGATGAATATTTTTCCTATGAAGGAATCTCATCCATGATGAGGATTTATCTCCTTCAGGTTTGTCTAGTTATTTCAGTGGTCAGTGTTATGTGTGAGGTGAGAATCACATAGGTTACAACTAGAGGACCCAGGAAAACTGTGCATAGAAATAGGAGGCTTGGAGGGCAGAGGAGAAGGTTTGTGAGAAGCCTTTGACTGTCTATGAGCAGCAGAGGGACTTTACTGAGAGCTAGATAGCTTCTGAGCTAAGTCTTTGTGTTATCCAGACATATTTCCACTTGTATGATAATATAGATATGGGGTTTTAGGCTGGTTCTTTCCCCTGGTTATATCTTTTGTGTTATGTGTGTTTGATTTATCCATATCAGTTATATGTGTTCTTATTGTTGTTGCTCATTTTCGATTAAGCTTCTGCTAAATTGGTTGTAGAAGTAGATCAAGTGTTTTTCTTTAGTACATTGCATTACCAGGTGATCTACAGTGGGAATTTCTATATGGTATCAGAGCTAGCTGATTTATAGAAAAGGTTCTACATGGTATCAGAGCTAGCGGATTTGTAGAAAAAATCTACAAAATTCTACACCTGTTTCACAACAACACACATGAAGGCCTAGTTTCATCCAATTTTCATACTAGACCCATCAACAATATTAGAATCAATCACATTAAAATTCAACCATCAAATACATCTGCATCAACCAATCAATCTCTGATATAACTGAAACCCAAACATCAATCTCTGAACCAATCAATCACTGAAACATTTGTCCTAAAATAACAACTAAATCACTGAACCAACCATTCATTCAAACTTAATCAAATTCAACCAATCAACTGGAACAGACATGTTACACAAAAATATCGTCACCATGATTATTTGCAGTCAGTATGGGTCTATCATCACTTGTACTGTCCTCCTAAGCAAGTCTCAGACCTCAGCTCTTCAAGTCAAGCTTTGAAAATGAGAGAAGGACATTGAAAAACAACAAAGCTCTGGTTCCGCACTTTCTCTCACTGTTGCCTGCAGTCCCTCACCTCTTGTTTACAAAAAATGCGGACTTGCCCGCTCTGTCCCTAAAGGAGTGGGTGCGGACCCCTGTGAAAGTCAAAAGGGTGCAAGTTTATTCTAAAAGACTCACTTTGGGTTAATTCTAGATGATTCTAGAAGGAATTTTGACATGGATTGGCCGCTCTTAGGTGGTTCATGCATCCCAAAAGAGAAGGAGCTAATCCCTTGATGAGAGGAGCTATGCCTTTGAAGGAGGGCTTTATCCCTTTGAGGGAGGACCTAGTAACTTCCCTCCATTGCACTATAAATTAAGGCATTGGGCTGGTTGCTAGGGAGGTTAAAAGCTGAACATTTTTGAGGGTAAATGCTGGTGGAATTAAGACTTCCTAGTTAAGCTTGAGAGGAGAGATCACATACCTTTTTGACTTCATTGGGAAGAGAGTGAAACTTGTTAAAGTAGAGGAGACTTCTTGTTGGACCCTGGGAGGAGCTTGTACAGCGTCAAGGCACAGGTTGTAAATTTCTTCTTTGATTTGAATTAATACAATCCGATTCATTTTTCTCAACAAATTGTCTTATGTCATTTGTTTCATGAATTCCTTGACTTTCATGTTAAATATGTTTTATGATATTAGCTTTTCAGGTGCTATTTAATTTGTTTTCTTGTTTTTGTTTGCAGATTTGCGACGAGGGAGCTCACTTGGATCAAAGGAGCAAGGCTTCCACAAACTTGCATTGGACCCAAGGTAGGCCTAAAACACTTGTTTGCCTTTGTTTATAAATGCATATTTTGAGAAAGATAGTTTGTGATTGGCTTGCTTGTCACTAGGTCTTCTTTAGATTCTAGGAAGGTCTATCTTGTCCACAAGATCGACTCATTCCATGTGAGAAAATGGCGACTCCATTGCGGACTTGATTTTTTCCTTGTTTTTACTTTGACCTGAGAAACTGTGTTTTTGTTTCTGTTTTTGGCTTGTTGTGTGTGGAATTGGGTAGAATTAGTAGATCCAGGGTTGTCTTTTGTTTTTCATAACTTTGGGAGAGGGCCAGACCCTAGGCTTTTGACACAGTGCGTACTTATCCACACTTTTGCTTTTAGCACAGAGCGGTACCGTACCTGTGTTAACTGTGGACCTGCGAACCCTGTCAAACTTTTGGAAAACCTAAGATTTTCTCTGTTAGTCGGCTTAGTTTTTGTTTAGAAGTTATTATCCCCTGCCCAGACCTGCAGATAACCTGTCAGAAGCTTTCCTTAGGTTGATTTCATTGGTGCTAGGGTTTTAGGTGAAATTCCTAGAAGTTTTGCTTGTTGGGTTTGTTTTTCATTTTGGTCTTGTAGTAGCTCTGAGCTTAGAAGCTGTAGGAACCTCATATCACCTTGGTTTCTACCAGCCTTCTTATGAGTTTGACCATTTGTGAAATATACCTTTGTTGAGGAATCTGCCTTGTGTTTTCTCTTTACAAAACTTCGAAAAGCTTGTGTTTAAAAGTTTGGATTTCATTTTTATAAAAGAAAACAAAATTGGTTGTTTTTGACTGATTTGTGATTCTTCATAAATTGGTCCTCAGTTTACATCTAGCTAAGTAAAACCTCCTTAAAAAGACATCTTGTAAGCTTTGACTTCAAATAGGTTTTTATAATTTATAGATCTCAAAGTTAGTCATTTGCATAGTTTTGAGTGTTTTATAAAAAATATAAAATCTCTTTTGGAAAAAGTTTGTTTTTGTAGTGGTTGAGTGCTTTGAAAAGAAAAGGGAAATTTTTGTGAAAATAACTAGTTGTCTCGTTTTGAGTACATTGGAAAGGACAAAAGCTCTTCTTTTAATTTTTTTTGTTAAGAAATATTTGTGTTTACAAGTATTTGCATTCTCAAACTCTTTCCTAGAGAGAAGTTCATTGAAGGGAAAAGATTGTTTAATCATCTTAAGTGCATTTTTAGTGATTTTGAGTCGAGTCTTCATATCATGAGTTTCATCTCCGCACCTCTTGACTTAAACAAAAACCAATAAAAATAAGCTTAAAGTAAAATTCATCTAGTAATATTTTATTTCTAGGGCTTCGATACACCAACATAGCTTAGGCTAGTGTCTTGGAGTAGGAGAGTAATTAACTCTCCAAGACAGTAAAAACAAACAAGTAGTTGTATGTTATGGTAGGGAAGAAATCCAATTGTTGCATTTATGCTCTGGGAAAGCTCCTCTTAAAGGAGAAGCACGGGGTCGTGTTTGAACCAGTGTGGGAATCAATCCTTCCTCATTGGGAACGATGCCAGATATTCACGTATTAAAAATGGTAAACCTCAGATTAACCATTGTCGAGGAGCCTGGGGTCACTTGTTGGTAAACCTTTGATTATGTCAAGGAGCCTTCAAGGGGATTGAGCTTGCTACTCTGCCCTTGTGTGCGTATTAGATCGTAGACTGTTCCCCCAAGTATATTTGTTTCAGTTGGTAACCTTAGTGACCATATTCTTTAGGATTCTTCCTAAGGTGACAGTGGTGGGAAGATCCCACTGTAACTGGAGCAGACGTCGGCTAGACTCACTTGGATTTTTTGGGGGGTTCTCTTCACTTGTGCCAGTCTATTCATTAAGCAGGTTCCCGAGGTAACTGTTCCAACCGCCATTTTTGTATTGAACTCTGCGACGTTGGATTCCATCACCAACTAGTGTTTTTAGTATGGAAAGTTACTGTTTGTGTGTGTTTGATCTCCTAGATTCTTTAGGCGTGTGATTCAAATTTGTTTGGTTCTTTAGAGGCTTTAGGTGGTTTTCATTGTGATTTTACTTTCTTTGCATGTGAAGTAGTTAAAATTTTTTAATCATGGCTAACTTACCGAGGAAGTCTCATAGACTTCGGGGCCAACCTCCTGAGTTCTCACCAAGCTAGCTTAAAGGGTTGAGAGCCCTCGTAACTCCTAGAGACAATAGAGTTGGGTCACCTGAAGAAGGAGAGTCTTCTTTGGTGGTACATCCTGATTTTCAAGCTTTAGTAGCAGATTATAATCCAAAATTAGTGTGTGCTTCCGAAGTTACTGGTAGCTTTTCATCTACTAGTGATATAGGTGAGGAACCTGAAATATCCGAACCTAAAAGTGAATTTGCTGCTACTCCAACATCGGGGTTTGCTTCTCCAGATTCTAGTGGTCCTGGTTCACCTAGGGTAGAAAGAATAATTACCCAAAATCTTCCTTCTGGACTTATAGCTATCGAAGAACTTGCTACTCCGGAAGAAGAAGTAGGCATCCCTATCCCTGAAAATCAACCTGCTATTGAGCTAAGGGAGCATGAATCAATTGTTTACAATCCACCTAGGAGCAGTGCTTGGTATCTTTCTTTGACTAATTTCTTAGAAAGCCCAGGGTTAAGTTTTTCACCACCTCATGTTCCTTATCACCCAACACCTAGAGGTTATTATCCTCAGTTAAATATGTCAAGACAGTCATCCATGTTTACTCAATCGCCAGAATCCTTTTTGTACGGCGGTCCTTCTATTCCCTCTCGGTATCAGTCACTTTCGGGTACATTTTCGGGAGCATCTCCTCAACCCATTGAACAAGGGTTATTAACTGGAAGCAATGGTACTAAGCCATTGAGTGTAGAAGATATTCTGATGATGTCAGGTACTATTCCTAATCCTCAACCTCAAGGTGGCCAGTTACCGCCTGGGGGGCAGCCTCATAATCCTCAATTATTGCCTGGGGGGCAACCTCAAGGTACCCAATTTGCACCTGGGGGCCAACCTCAAGGACAATACATACCTACGAGACAGTACGTTCCTCAAGGTCAACCCCAGACTCAATATGTACCGCAAGGTAAACCCCAGTATCAATTTATACCTCAAGGTCAACCCCAGTATCAATACATGCCTCAAGGGTATCAACCCCAAGGTCAGTACTCGAACCAAGGTTTCCAACCACCCTCCGGTCAATCATATGTTCAAGGAATGGGAGATGTACCTTTGAATTATCAATCCTACCCTCAACCTGGTTATGGTCCTCAATATTCTCAACCTATTATGGGTCCATACTCCGGAATGAATTTAGTGTGGGATCCATCACAAACTCAACAGGTGTTGCAGCCAAATGTACAGTTGTCATCTCAAACTGGACAACCCTTAGTTTCTGGTACACCGCAGCAACCTGTCCAGTCTTCTATTCAAACTTTTGTACCTTTGGTAGTTTCTCAGCCTGGGCCTAGTACGCCTCGTACTCCGCCTCAAACGACTGCTGCAACTGTCGCAGCATCTGTTCAATCTACCCCACCTATTTCTGGAGTATCGACAGCTTTGGTTTCTACTATTCTAGTATCTACTCCTCACACATCTTTACGTCTGTCTGGATCTAAGATTCAAACTTCAGTTCAGATGCCTCTAGGACAACCTGGTTCAAGTATGGTTGTCACAAGTCAACCACAATTTACTTATCAACCGTACCAGGGACAATACCAATTCGGTCCTGTTGTGCAGCAGCCAGTCTATCAGTATCAACCATACCCTGGGTACACATATCAACAACCTCAACAACCCTAGTATAGTCTGGTTAATCCTGGTTTTCTGGGAGGATACAATATCCCAAATGCAATTCCTATTCCTAGTTATACTGGATATCCTCCTCCTGGGGCTGGTCTCATGACCCAGAGTTTTAGGGACCCTAATCGTCAGTTACCATTTATCGCAACTTTGGACTTGCCTGACTTGTCACGCCTAACGAACGATCCCATTAATTATCTTCCGTTTTGGCCGCCAATGCCGAATAAGTTTCCTAGTGATATTCCTAAGTTCAAAGGAAAATCAGGAGAGGACCTGTCGAACCATGTGATGACTTATCACCTCTGGTGTGCGTCTAACTCCATTTCAGATAATTCAATCCATCTAAGGCTTTTCCAGCACACTCTAATTGGTCTCGCGGCCAAGTGGTACATTGAGTTACCATGAGACACTTTTTATAATTTTAGTCAGCTAGCTACCTCGTTTTCAACTCATTTTCAATTGCCAGTCAGATATGACAATGGCACGGAATTACTAACTTCATTAAAGAAATCAACGTCCACTTACATTTCAGATCACATTCATGAATGGAGACGTCGACGACGTTTAGTGAAGGTTTTTATTCCGGATCAGATCTTGGCTGAATGGTTTGTAAAATCTTTGTTGCCAAAGATCACTGAAGATGTAGCTAAGGCCAGAGTTGTTACTCAGGAGCAAGTAATTTCTCAAGCACAGTACCTTGACTTGGTCTATACTTAGTCAGGTACATTACATGAGAAAATCCTCGATCTTCCCAAGCAAAATCAAATCCCTGCCACTCCTTCAGGGTCTCATGTCGCCGATGGTATGATTGGTATGGTTAACACTAAAAGTAGGAAGAAGTCTTCCAAGAATTCTTCTCCTATCATAACCTTGCTTGATTCCCCGAAATGAGATTCTTCCATAGAGATTTCCACCGATATTCACGTTGTAGAGTCATCTACAGCCAAATCAAAATCCGGTGGCAAGAAGAAAGGGAAGAAGAAGAATAAAACGGACAAAAATTCAAAAGAGAAACCTGAAAAATCGGAATCCAATGATGAAAAATACAAACCTCGTTATCCTTGTCTCATTTGTGATGAAGAAAATTTTACAAGAGACTGCCCTCATTGTGCAGAGGTTACGAAGATTGTCAAAGGTTCCCAAAGACCTGCTGTTTTGAAGGATCCTTTTCCAAGTCAAGACAGTAAGATGATAGGTTCTTCCTCGAGTACCAATGAAGAACCCATACTGATGATGTCCCATGTTAGGATTGCGACTCGATCGCATGATTATGGTAGTAAAAGTCTTATTGATGGTAAAGAAGCAGAATCTTCTCATTCTAACCCATCAACCTCAGCTCCCAGTTCCTATCCACTACAGATCGAGAAACCTAATCCTGAATTGGTAATCAAACCGCCCGCCAAGGGTATACTTCGAAAGTCAGCTTTCAATCCACATGCGAGAGTGGCTCAGAACTATAACATTATTGAGGATTTAGTTGTTTCACCCTCAGCAATGTCGGCTTTGGAAGTGTTGTAGTCATGTCCAGCACAGCGTAAATTACTTTTGTCGGCTATAGGAGTTGTTGATGTTCAAGACTCGAACCTAATAATTTTCGATCTAGAAAATAGTACACCGCGCTTACCTCATCAAATGGCTTTCTAGATTCCAGTGATAGTCAAAAACATGCCTATTCATAGGACTGTGATTGATGAGGGATCCTCAACGTGTATTATGTCGATACAATGTTAGAGATCGCTTGGTTCTCCTTCACTAAATCAATCCCCGATGATTCTAAAGGCCTTTGATGGCCGTCAATTTCATCCTTTTGGCATTCTACAGGATTTACCTATAGGGGTTGAAGGAAAAACCGTTAATCTAGATGTGAAGGTGGTTGATGGCCCTCTAGATTACAACCTTCTCTTGGGTCATAGTTGGTCTTATGGTATGACAGCTATCGTTTCATCGGTCTTTCGGGTTATAAAGTTTCCTCATAATGGAAAGATTGTAACAATAGACCAGCTGGCTTACTTTTCATCTGACCCAGCCTCTTCTGAAAGTATTCAACATGTCGGTAAAACGACTATCCCGTATAAGGATGTCTGGGTAGGACTAGTTAAAGATGCCAGTTTACTGGGAACTTTTCCTTTTCCTCCGATCAACGCATCGTCTTCATTTGCAACCATTCATATGATTTCGTTAGACACCACTCCTTATGATGATCCTTGGATCGTTCCTTCTGAATCTGAGATAGACTCATTTGGTGATGTCATGCCTTTGAGTCCATATGAAATTGCGTATGAGGCCGTGCAATCGTCTACCGACTCAAATTCAACCAAAATTGACTTAATGAATGTGGTTCATGAAGAATCAATTTTCACATCAAGCTCGGATTCGATCATGTTTTCTGAACTTGTTCACTCTGATCAGTAAATTCGTGAAATCCTATGTGTAGATGATTTACCATGGGAAGATCTCCATCACAGATCTTCGTTTTTACCCGAGAATGATCGTTTTGAAAATGTTTTTTCATCAATTTTTACGACTGAATATGTCAAGGAACCTCAGAATCCAATGAAACATCCTGATTCAGAGTTAAATTTGGGAAACATCTCTCGAACTATTCCTATTGACATTTAGGTTAAGCCTGGAATTGTTGAGAACATTCATATAGGTGTCTCGTGTATGGAAGACGAAATTCAAATATATAAGGCCCTATTTCAAGAATTCTGTGACGTGTTTTCCTGGTCCTATGAGGAAATGCCATGAATTGATGCCGCGATTGTTGTTCATGAAATCAAGACTTACCTAGACGCTAAACCCGTCCGGCAACGTTTGCATCAGATTCACCCAAGAAAAGCTGCTGCTATTAAAGAAAAAGTTGAAAAATTACTCAAAGCAGGTTTCATTTATCTTATCCCGTTAACAGATTGGGTATCGAATATTGTTCCGGTTAACAAAAAGCAGGGGACAATAAGAATATGTATCGATTATAGGGACATTAATCGAGCCTATCCAAAGGACAATTACCCAACTCCCTATATCGATCAAATCATTGATGATTGTACCGGCAGCAAAATATTCTCCTTCATGGATGGTTTTTCCGGATACAATAAAATCAATATTCTACCTGCCGATCAACCAAAAAAGGCTTCCATTTGTCCATGGGGGACATTTTCTTATTGCAAATTACCTTTTGGGCTCATGAATGTCGGTGCAACTTTTTAAAGGGCCATGTCTTATGCATTTCATGACATCACGCACATTGTGCAACCCTATCTTGATGATTTTCCTACTCATTCATTACATCGAGCTGATCACCTCATCCATTTACGAGCAATCTTGATGAGGTGTAGGCATTATCGGATTTGGTTGAATCCACACAAGTATGTTTTCTGTATAGAAACGGGTCAATTGATAGGGTTTGTTTTTTCAAAATCCGGCATTCACGTCGATCACTCGAAGGTCGAAGCTATTGTCAAATTTCCTCCTCCTTCGAGTCTTCGGCAACTCCAAAGTTTGAAAGGGAAAGCAAAATTTTTACGACAGTTCATTCCTAACTACCCCAAGGTTACAAAGGGTTTTACCTGGTTGCTGAAATAGAATACTCCATTCTATTGGGATGACATAGATCAGAAATCTTTTGATGCACTAAAACACACGTTGACCCATGCACCGTTATTGCATCCTCCCAACTACAACCAAGATTACTTCTTATATCTCGCTGCCTCTCGTTCCACCATTGGAATGGTCTTAGTTCAGGAAGATGAATTCGGTACTGAACATGTGATATATTACGTTAGTCGAACTTTAAATCCAACTGAGCTAAAATACTCACATGTGGAGAAATTGGCATTGGCAGTTGTTCAAGCTGTCCAACGTTTTCGTCACTACATTTTACTACGTAAAACTACCGTTATTTCAGATTGCAACCCTATGATCTACATTTTGACCAAGAAATTGATAGGGGGCAAGTACTCTAAATGGATTATTATACTGCAGGAGTTCGACTTGGAATTTGAAAAATCTAAGTGTAAGAAATATTTAGTTTTTGCAGAGTTAATGTGTGACTTCCCGCATGCTGACACGGAAACTGTGGTATGGGGATATCATCGTTTATCTCCAGACCCAATCCTTTCGGCCAGAAATTTCAAGGTCAGAACGTCGCAAGATACGATTCGAGTCCCTACAATTCAAGATTATTGGAGATACTCTTTATCACTGTGGGGCGGACTCTGTTTTTCGACGTTGTTTAACTCATGAGGAAGCTAAAAGGGTTCTAAATGACTGTCACTCGGGAGCGTGTGGCGGTCATATGTTTGGGTATGCCATAGCCCAAAATATATTGCGCACTGGCTACTTCTGGTCGTCTTTGTTTAAAGATTGTATTAACGCGGTCCAAAAATGCCACAACTGCCAAATTTTTTATCGAAATATGCGTGCTCCACCTACTCCTCTCCACCCTATAATTTTCGTTGGTCCTTTTGCCAAATGGGGTATCGATTTTATTACATGTAACCCTCACTCGGCCGGGGGGCATGCGTATATCATCCTTGTGGTAGATTATTTTACCAAGTGGGCCAAGGCGATGCCTACTTTTGATGCAGACGGAAAAACAGCTGCAATTTTCGTGTTCAATCATATAATTACTAGGTTTGGTGTCCCACAAGCAATTATCACTGATCATGGGCATCATTTTTGAAACGTTATGATGACCGAACTTACAGGCCAGCTTGGTTTACGTCATGATAGTTCAACTATCCACAAGCTAATGGTCTGGTTGAATCCATCAACAAAGTTTTAGTCGTCATGATCCGACGACTCATTGGGATTCATCGGTCGAATTGGCATAACATGCTATTTTCAGCGCTTTGGGCGTATCATACCTCAGTAAAAGCATCAACAGGGTTCACTCCTTTCCAACTAGTTTATGGTTTGGAAGCTGTGTTACCCATTGAATGTGAAATCCCATCATTGCAAATGGCCATCGAGTTACTTCCAGCCACTTCCGAAGAGGAAAAACGTTTGTTATACTTTGCTCAATTAGATGAGAATCGACGTGATGCTGCATTGGCAATCGAGACTCACGCAAAGTGTATGAAAGCTCAGTATGATCGAATTGTGACCCCTCGAAATTTTTCAGAAGGAGATCTAGTCTTAGTTTACAATCAATCTAATGATAAATTAGGCGCTGGAAAATTCGTTCCTATGTGGCATGGTCCCTATGTTGTCAAGTGAAAGCTAGCAAAAGGGGCCTATGAATTGGTAAACTTTGACGGGGACTCTTTAGGTAAACCCAGAAATGGTCTTTACCTGAAGAGGTATTATGCTTAAAGAATGGGTATGGAGATTTTTAGTTAGGATAGTTTTTCTTTCTAGCTGGTTTGTTTTAGTTTAAAAAGTGTGCTTAGCTTAGAGAGTGTTTTTCGTTATCATTCCTGCTTATCTTGGTTTTACTCTTGGTATTGCAGATGTCGATGCCTCTCCAAACATGCATTGGTTTCGCTGATGGTGCTTGTCGTAATACACGGAACATTTCTTCCGTAGCTTGGGTTATCTATTCGCCCTTTGACGAGTTGGTATCTATGCATGGGGTAAGCCTTGGTCAAACAACAAACAACATTGCCAGTTATAGTGAAGTGATTGAGTTATTATCTGAATCTATTTCATTTGGGATTCAGAGTTTGATAGTGAGGTTAGATTCTGAACTCATTGTATTACAACATAATAGAGTGTATGCCATTAGAAATCCAGTGTTATTGAGATTATTTTTGAGAGTGCATCTCTTGGAACGTGAATTTGATTATATTGAATATCAACATATTCCAAGATCTTTAAATACATTAGCATATGCAATTGCTTCTCGAATGTTAAGTAGACATTTGCAATAATCATACATGTAAATTTAAAGCCATTCCATAACATGATTTACAAGATAAGTCAGTAATAGTGGTATATATATATATAGGAGTGTGTCAAAAAATACATCATCCTCGATCATAGGTTGAAAAACACCTTATGATCGGCAAAAATGATAAGTACAAAAAGAAAAAATGTCATATGTGCCCACAATAGGCGATCATCCTATCACTGGTGATGATCTCGATAAGAAACCACTGCATGGGCCACCTTGCAAAGGAACCTCCTAAAAGGTCCTGGGACCCAAATCACATAGCACCGAAGTCGACAAGGAATGTCATCTATGCTGGTCTCCGTAATATCTCATGTCAAGGGCTCTAGATGACTCTCCAACTCGGCCAAAACCTCTGCTGATTCGTCTTGTGGGCCTGGCACGGCTGCAACTAGTTGTTTCCTCTCATAAGGCCAGAGAGCAGCTGGTCGTTGTGGACCCACATCTGCATCTGAAACTTTTACTATCAGCTTTGGGACGATAGAAAAATGATAAAAAAAAATTAAAATAGGAAAATGTTGAAAATTATTTTACCTGAGTCATCCCATTTCTCTCCTGGTGGAAGAGCCATGTCTGGTGTTAACACCCAGGTTATTCCCTCTGACTCCTGAGGGAATACGGCCGGGGTAACCACTAACCAGGCTTTGGATTACAGGTTCTAGCTGACCTGTAATCAGAGAGGGCTCTCTCTTTTAGTTTTTACTTCATGAGGATTTTAGGCTAGTTATGAGGTATGGGTTTTGATTTAAATTTTTGGTTGAATGATGTCTTTCAGTGCCTAAGGTGAGATTTTTAGATAGTTTCAGTCCATTGGGAAATGGAATCGGTCATTGTGGGTTGCTTGAGGTGTTGAGTGAGATTGCTCAGAAACTGCAGGGCCTTTGAATATGTCATGAAACAAACTTAAGGTTGTGGTGGTGAAAAATGAACAGCCAGTGAAAGGCAATTAAGAGTTTTTCACTAAACTGATGACATGAGAAAGAAACGTATCACCCAGGAGCAGATTTGAATTCCTGAATAACAGTCTCTGTGAAAAGCCATAGTCTGAAGGGCAGCAATTAAGAATTACACCTTTACAACTATAACTTGGGGAAAAACATTCATAACAGCATAGATTGAGTTCAGGGTACTCAGTGAATAAATCCTGAAACTATTCTTTTTTTGTGCTATTTAAACTGTGAAACATAGAACATGAAAGGACCATGAAAGAACGACATACATAACAAGAAGGTTAAAGAAAACTTATTGTGCCATGAAATATGCAGGAATCCTGGAGCAGTTAACAAACACATCACAACGCGTCAAACAACACAGAACTTTGGAAATTCTATTAGCTCCTTGAATTAGACTCTGAGATTTACAACATAGGCTCTTTTGAAGAGAAAATCAACAACCCCTGCTAGCTTATGCGAGGGGGAATATATACAATTAGTTTTACAAAAATATCTAAACCGCTGAGTCATTTGATTAATAAATACGTTCACCAACTTTCAGAATAGCAGATAAGGAAGTTATTGATGCTCTAAATACAAAATAAATACTCTTTAGCTCTGTCAGAAGTCTTTTTGACCTTTGGAGGCCACTGAGTCGGTTGAGCGTTTCTGCATTAATGCTGAAAGACATGTCTTTATGGCTTTGTCGTGCTGTAGCTTTCTCGTTTTTGCTGTGTGTAGCTGTCAGTGTTGCTTTAGTGGCCGAATTGGTTTGTTGAGTTGGCTCAGTCCATTCTTTTCAGTCATACTGAATGCATTAACTTTCTGAACCTGCTGATTACATATTTTTATGCAAAAATTTGATGGATACCTGTTGGTTCACAGCAATAGCTGTATCATACTGGTCCACCATTCCTGTGTAGGCAATTGATGCCTCAAAATTGAGCCTAATGTTTCATCCGCCTCTGTATATTTGAAGTAATTTGGAGGCACTTCAAACAAATATCTAATTTCATTCATAATAAAAAACAAGTTTTCCACTTTCTCATAGAGGCTCTGCCCAGGTGCAGGCCCTACTTCCTCTGGGGTACTTGATCCTACAGTTATTTGATTGGCGGTAAATGAGTTTACCCGTTTAGCATAATTTTCGTGTGATAGGAGCCTTCCTGCGCTGTTCAGTAAGCTGGGAAGGCCTCGGGTGTGCAATGCTGTGAACTTAACAGTGAATTTGTTTACTTCTGTTTGCATCTCCTGGCACCTTCTATCCAATTTCTGCACCAGATTTCTCAAAGTTAGGACCCTCTTTATCATCAGGATGGTGTCCGTTCTATTGATGATCCCTATTGCTGCCAGCTGAGGTCCTGTGCGGTTATTAAGGATATTTATCATTCTGTTGGATATCTCAGGCATATTGCCTAGAGATGCCCTTTCTCTTTGGACTTCCTTGTGTGCTCTGTTTATGAGCTCCATGTGCTCATGAATAGTCTGTATATACTGCCATTGGTCTGTTATTGATTGGCCAATGTTGGCCCATAAAACTTTCTTGATCTCGGCCACTACTTTCTCAAGGGTGAGCTCTTTCTCTAGCTCTTTTATTTTCTCCTTAAGAGCTTTCACCTCTCTTGCCTTTTCAGCTACATTTTGCTTTGATTTGTCATATTTCTCATTGAGTGTGGCCAGTTTCTCCTTGGCTTCTTCTAGCTCTACCATCTGTTCCTCTAGAATCTGAATTTCTTTCATCATCTTCTGCATGTCAAGGCTTTGAGCCTGTTCTGATGTCGTTGCTGGTGCTGTTGTTGATGGAGCTGTTTCAGCAGTCTTCCCTGTGAGAGGAATGATAGTTTGAGGGGACTCCTCAAGGTTTATGACTTGCTGAGGGGGCTGAGATGTCTGGCCACCCTCTTTCTGCTTTAGTGCTTCCTGTAATGCAGCCTCTGTCTGTACCAACTTTCCTTCTGTTTGCACCAGTTGCTTATGTAGTGTCAGCAACATGGCTACTACATCCTGGTCTTTTCTCTGTTGAGCGACCTCTTCCGTTTGAGGGTGAATGGTTGTCGGGATCTTCACCATCTTTCTTAAAGCTGCAATGTCTGAATCTCTTATCTTTAGCAGCTCCTTTATGGCTTTGGGATCCTTTGGGTCATGCCCAAGCTCTATAATGATGTCTTCAAAAGACCTGATCCTATCGTCTTTGGCCTGAGAGGATGCTTTCTCCAACTCAAGTTGAGCAGTTGTATTGTGCATACTGTTTTTCAACTTATGTGCCAGGAAGGTCTTGTCTGCAAGCGTTGAATAGACCATCTCACCCGTTTGCTTGTGAAGCTCTATCTGGTCCATAGGGTGGATGTCTTTTGCAAGGACCTCAAGGTTGGTCCTTATATAGTCTACAGCTGACTGTGGCTGCAGCATGGTGGGCATGAAATGACTCATGGTCATTTTCCCTTCCGTTATGTCATATGCTGACATAAGCCTTTGCTGGTTTGTAGGGGCCATCTTAAGCAAGTGATTGTAGAGCTGGAGCCTGACTGGCTCATTTCTCTTCTTGATGTCAATAAATTGTTGCTTAATGCCTGATTCAGCTCTCCTTTGCTGACTTGAGGAGATGACCTCTCCTCCAAGGGTTCTTTCTTGTTCCTACTGAAAGGAACTGGCAGATGTCTCCATGCTAGGAGGGCCCATGCCCAAGGATTGCCCAATAGGCATTTCTTCTTCAGATAGGGGATTTAATCTCTGCCTTTTCTCCCCTTGAGTTGTGGATGCGGTGAGGGGAGTCTCTTGCTCTCTGTTCCTCTTCTTGCCTCTTTCTTCGTTTGCTGGTGCTCAGAGCACTGAGGTCTCCACTATTGTTTCCTGCCTGGGAGGCACACTTTGTTGAGCCTGTTGCTCTGTAGAAATGGGAGCTTCAGCCACTCGTTCTTGATGTTTTGGCTGCTCTTTTTGTTGTTCTGCTGTAGGGGGTGGTTGTTCCTGTTCCATCTCCTTTTCTTTACCCTTGCTGGTTGCCTGATAAGTAGTTTTAGCTACTTGCTGGTGGGCTGGAGAGGATAAAGCAGCTGCTCCAAGTTGCCTTTGACAAGAAGAGGAAACCTGCCCACAAGTTTCCAAGTCAGCTTCTTTCTCAAGATTCTTAGCCTCTCTTAGTAGTATTTCTTTTCCAGAACTTGCTTCCTCTAAACTCCCCTCTTTCCATCCTAACTGATTAACATATTTTTCAATGTGAGGCAGCCTTATATGATTATAACCAGCCAATTTATGCTTGACCCTTCTAAGACTAATGAAATGATTGGGGTCATAGGGTGACCAGTGGAAACTGGTATTTAATTTGAGGCCCTCTAGGATCTTATCTGCTTCTTTCCATCCTTCTTCTCTTTTATTATAAAGGAATGGGCCTAGCTGATTTCTGATTTTGAGCTGTACTTTCTTGTTTTTGCTGTGGAAATGGACCATGTCTGCATTTCCAAACTGCCTGAAGTATTCTAAGGCAAAGAGTCTCATAGGGACATATCTTGGCAGTCTATATGGGGCCAATTCATAGCCATATATTCTGATTACTGTATGGTTTTGGTAGAAGTACCAATCCCCAATGCTGTAGGCCTTTGAGAGCTGGAGAATCCTTTTCATCTCATGGAGGAAGGGTACCCAACAGCAAGGACATAGCTGGATGGATAAAGAGGTCTATGAACTCGCAGTAGCTGTATGGTGAATAAGATGTGTGGTGAAAAACTGAAGTCCAAAATACCACAGACCTTGGGTACCCTTGAGCATCAAACTTCTTGAGAGGAATAGGGAAGCCATCAGGTTGATAAAACAGTAACAAGTGATAGATGTATGAATTTTATCTAAACACCCTTTCCCTTTCTATATTCATTAATTGTTCATGAATCTTATCGGAAATGTATGCAGCATAGTCATAGTGCACAGCAGGAGGCATTTCAGGGGAGAAGATAGACATCATTGCCAGAATGGTTTCATCAGCATCCTCAGCTGATCTGTAACCCAGGACATAACTGATAAAATCTACAAGAAACTTGCCCAACTCATTGAAATATACATTTCCTATAGGAGGGGTCATCAGAGTTTCAGAGCCTGATTCGATGAATAGCTGATTAATCTTTACAATTTGGGCACTAGACAGCTTGCCTCCTTTCTTTAGCAATTCTTTCATGGAAAGGGGAGTCAATGGCCTTGTAGAATGAAAGTTCAACATCTGATTTATAGCCTCAGGGGTGACATGGAACAAGACTGCACCTGAGGTATTGAGGACAGCTCTTTGACATGGGTCATAGTTGGCACTGCATTTGTGAATTAACTCTGGGAGGACATTGACTTGAGGGAGGTTGTAAATGGGCAAATTGGAGTCCCAAATCCTTAGAATATCAATCCCATTGAGGTGTTGGGCCTTCATCTCATTGAGCATATGAATATTATATTTGGTTTGCATGAAAACTGTCTCCATCATCTGGTAATCTACATCACCCAAGGCCTGCCACTCCAGCTCTCTATGCGGGGCATTAAGAGGTGCAACATTCAGTGCAACTAGGGTCTCCATGTTCCACTAGCACTTGGAAATGGATTTGAGCTTGATTCTATAGGCACAACAACACAGGGCAGTGAATTTGCAAGAATAGGGCGATTTGCAGAGGAAAACAGGGGAATTATAGTGAAAACAGGTCACAATGCCCCTCAAAATAGGTTCACTGAGCGGACATTTGAGATATCACAGGTGGCTTTCCCGGTGAATTTAGTGCAGCAAAGGTTTTAAGTTCACGAATGCGTGAACTAACTGTTAATTGGTGGAAACTTGGCTAAATGTGGGCTCTGCAGGTGAATTTTGACCCAACAATTGAAAATAAACACTGGTCACCAGGGATTTGCTGGTAATTACACTGTTTGTTACTCTTTTTATGCTAGCTTTGGAGAATTATGCACAAACCAGGCGCGGAGGGGAAACTCGGGTAAATACCTGGTAAAACTTTGGCAATGGTGATCAATGCATGCGGATTTGCAGGCGCCCACGGTCTTCAAGTCGAATTTTGTAGGTTGGCGGCGAAATGGTCGTAATATGCATGCAGGAGAGCAAAATAGTTCTTATGGTAAAAGTAACAGAAACCGTGAATTTTGGCGAAAGTATGAACTTTTTGGGTTATTGGCGCTTTTTTTTTTGGATGATGTCAGCATGACGTCATCGGGTGGGGTCGGGTACGGAAGGGTGACGTGGCGGCCTGTGAGTGGTCCACGGGGACTGCTGAGGTGGCGGACAGGTCGGAACAGTGGCGGGTCAGGCATTGACGCGGTGCTGAGTGGCATGGCGTGGGCGTGATGTAGCGGCGACGTGGGCAGGCGGTATATGAAGGGTGGTAAGCGGTTCCATCGGACCGCTTATGGTAGGGTGGTGGTATTGGCAGGCGGCCTCCCGATAAGATTTGGGAGCGACGCGTGGCAGAGGCCTGATGTCACCCTCTGATACTTTTCGAGAGGTAACGTCCGGTCATCGGGGGCCGCTCGATATGGATATGGGCCGTCGGATGGGAAAGCCCAGATCCGACGGTCGACGGGTCGCTAAAACGAAAGGACGATACGACAGCGGGGCGGGGAATATTTTATTGTATTCCTTGAAATGTGCGCCCAGGCGGAACTTTAAACATTGGCGGAAAAATAGGTTTTTCAATGTATTTTTGTATCCAAATGCGCATTGCAAATAAACTTTGGATAAAGCGGGAAAAATGGGTTTTTAGTGTTTATTGCAAATAGCGCGGGTTAGGGGTAATAGTGGGTTTTTACAAGGCTTTTTTGTAAGCAAAGTGGGTAAATGATTTCAAAGGGTTGTAAAGGGAAAAAGGGGTAGAGCTTAGGTTATTAAACCAACGTGGGGTTAGTTTAATCCCTGATTTTGCACAAAGCATCTTGATCCAGACTTGAATTCTGCATGATTTTCCAATATTTGAGCATAGGGCTATAATGCCAAAGGGGAGGGAATATACATTTTTTGGGGTTTTATACACAATAGTGTTATAGTAATAGGGAGGGGGGAAACACAGGGAGTTAAGTATAGATAGAGTCAGTAGTTAGTTTTGGAGGGGAATAGGAATGGGAAGTGATAGATACTGTTATCACTGAAAATGCTGTTGTCAAAAATTTTTAGTCTAGCTTAAAGTCAGGGTGTTTTCGCAGCGCCTAAATTATGTTTAGCAGTTTCGCAGCGCCAGGATTCTTTTTAGCAGTTTCGCAGCGCCACCTGTTTTAGTGATTTCGTAGCGAAAAACACTGATCTTGCATTGGCTGCGCTGCGAAATTGGGAAATGACAGATATTTAAGGGAAGCTTCTAGAAGCACTACACAGAGCTGCATATGTGGCATTGTTGCAAAACAGTGTCTATGGTTTAGTGGCCAATTTTCTTGGTAAATCAAATAAGAGCTTGTGCAGTCTTCGATAGATTATTCTTTTCTGTTGGATGATAATGATATAAGAGGGGAGTCTCATATTAAAGATTTGATGGAAATTCTGTTCTAGCAGCAACTATTGCATGGGATAATTCTCTTTTGTGGACCTTCAACAAAGGATTAGATACGCTTGAACTGACATTGCACCAGGTATCTGCTGAAATGAGAACATCTGGAAACATGCTTCATTTGACCATGATAAACAAGAATAATGTTCCAGATGAGCATTCCTGGGATGCCACTGTGCATAAGGCCTTAGAACTGATAAGTTTGAACAGTGCTGAAGGCTGGAAAAATTCTCCAAAGCTTATTCGTAGCATTCCTTTTCTTGATTGGAGCAGCCTTTCTAAGGTTGTTTTAGCTAGGAGGTCAAAGCTTGAAATAGATGGAAACATTGATCCTTTTGAGTTGATATCTTCTCTCCAGGAAAATGATCAAAATGCGTATCAATTCTGTTTTCAGCTTCCCAAACTATCGGCTTTTATTGGAAGCATGCCAGAGAAACTATTTTATAGGAATGACAGCCTTGTTTCAAGTGAAGCAGTTGCTGGAACCCGTGCTCGAGGACATAATAGCATGGAGGATTTACAGATTGGACTAGATTTGCTCTACAGCTCTAAAGATCACCGTGAATTTGAAATAGTTAAAGAGAATATCAAGGAGAAGATGGAGACAATTTGCAAATATGTTAATGTGGAGTCTGAGAAAAGCCTTATAAAGCAGGCAAAGGTGCAGCATCTATATGCCCGTTTGATAGGTGAATTGAAAGATGAAGCTGGTGAATTTTCTCTTTTGTCGTTACTTCATCCAACCCCAGCAGTTTGTGGGCATCTACAAGAGGCTGCAAGTAATTTTATCAGCCATAATGAGATATTTGATCGAGGAATGTATGCTGGACCTGTGGGAAGGTTTGGAGGCAAGGAAGCTGAATTTGCTGTGGGAATCAGATCAGCAATGATGCATCTGTCAAGCTATGGAATTAGACAAGTCGGGTTGGAAGTAGCAGCAGGAGTGAAGGTCCTTTAAGTTTCAGTATCAACAACTTCTAAACAAAATTCTAATAGTCAACAAATAATCGATCATTTATCTTCGTAGGTGCCTTCTATAACTTGGTCTGACACATCAAAAGTTTCAAATGCGAAATCTGCTGTTGGAATTTTTCAGGTTCCCACCGAAACATTGAATGTAGACTTGTCGGTTATATCTCCAACTAAGAAGCGTGGCAGTTAGAAACAACATGAGACTCTGAAGTTGATTGAAATGCGTGGAGTGTTCCCGTCTAATCTCAAGCATTCGGTGTTGCATGTGTAGCGCTCTTGACAAAATGCCATCTGTGTCTGGCGGCACCGTCATCGGAATGGTTGCTCCTAAAGGTGGATACAGAACTTAAATATGGTTCATATGAGAATCTTGCAGCGTTTTCATCTTCACCCTTTATTGTTCACTTTGAAGATAACCAACCATTTGCAGTCGACAAGGAGCTGGTGCGCTATGATGGTGCAGGTTTCGCAGACCAGAACAAAAGATATATACATGTGGGAAGCATAAAAAAAGTGGTAGAGACTATGGTCCCAAACAAATGTTAAGCAATGGGATTAATCCAGAAAGGCAGAAATTGCAGCGCTCTGATTTGCACAGTCAGCCTAGGAATATTGCAGATAATTTCATTCAAGAAACAGAGTTTGAGAGGTTTCCTCCACTGGGGCAGAATTCACGAGGGAACAGAAGTAGACAGAAGGGCATTTCACAAATGACAAGCCGTGCAACAAGTGCATACATCCCTAATCTGTCTGCTAAACATGAAAATAATCACATTGTGGACTCCTCATCTGAAAATAGTGCCAAAGATGTTCCATTCAAATGCACTAATTACTTTACCTATGCCTGCAACTTATAAACATAGTTCATATAGTTCGATGCAGTCAAGGCCTAACACAGTTTCAAAGCAAGGGTTCCCTTCAAATGAGAAGGCGGGATTTGCTTCAGCTGAAGACAGCTCTAAGACACTGAGGCAGCTCCATGCTGAAGAAGATGATGAAGAACGTTTTCAAGCAGACTTTCAGCAAGCTGTCCGTCAAAGTCTTGTGCTGTGGAAGATGAACAAGATAAAAATGAGGAACTTTCAAATTATGACAGAAATGAAGAGGGCTCAAGAGATGGCTTGGAAAATGAATGGGATAACCAGTGAAATATTGGAAAATTGGAAAAGCTTGTTGTATCATCTGGCTAAAGCATCAGGCTTTATGTACATTAAGTTTTCTTCGATGTCACTTTATGTTCTCGAGTTTATGTATTCTAAATTTATTCTTGTTACTCTCAATAGGAGATTGTCATTTCCAAGAAGATATGGGTAAATGAGTTTCTGGGAAAGCATGTATTTGGAATTCTAAGACTTCAGACCAAAACAAATCAGAAGCTCGAGAAGATTTATGTGCAGTTGGTCTATCTGTTGGAGGTTCATGTTACAGGGAATGGGATTCTGAATCTCAGCATAGCAAAGGTGAAGCTGAAGAATGGCAACAGCAGATATACAATTTTGTAAGAATTTTAAAGGAAGACTGTGTTTTTTTTAATCACACAGCAGTTTCGTAGCGCGCTACGAAACTGCTGTAGGTGATGTTTCCAATGCAAAATGAACAGTTTGACCGGGAATGTTAGAGGAGAGACACCTGTACATCAAGGCAGAATACAACTCATCTGGAGACATGGTATGGTATTTGGTAGCAGCGTTCAAAGTTATTAAAGAGTTGGGAGCATACTTCTACATTTTCGGAAAGTGCTGGGAGACAGAGACCGTTTAAATAGGAGCACATCTTGTGATCAATTAATGAGCCATCAGCGCTTTCAAGCATCCTAAGTCAGCATTCATTGCATCTGTAGCTCAGCCATATCAGATTAATTGAAGGAGGACAGCTGTCAAAGCATTCAAGAAAGCATCAAGCCTGCGAGGAGAAAGGAATTAATGTTTTAGTTTGATTAGGATTGTGTGCAATTACATTTCAGCACTTTGTAATAAATACATTAATTAAATAGCATGTAGGAATAGTTAATAGCCACCTTCGAGGCTCCCCTCATGCTGGAGGAGGAAGCTCGAGGTGGTTTAGTTTGCTTGCCTATATAGGGATCAATGTAGGATGTAATAGAGGTTGGACTTTTTATACAAAACAGAGTTTTTTGAGTCTATGGAAAGACTGTTACAGTAATAGAAAAACAGGTTGTTTCTTCTCAAGATTCTCAATGAATCACTTTGTTCAAATGTGATGATGGTTTAGTTTCTTAATGTTCTTTTTACAGCCTTGTTATAGCACAATCCCTCAGAATTCATATTATATGCTCTGACTTCCTGTGTGCTTGGCAAGCTGTGGGTTTTGGTGAAGCATGTTTGAACATCACTCAGAATTCATTTGTAATGCTCTGACTTCCTGTATGTTTAGCAAGCTTTGGTTTAGGTAAAATGTGTTTGAACATCTGATGATGCAAAGAGCCTTGACTTCCATGAGATGACTGTGATTTTGTTTATTAAATGTGAGAGACTCCATAGCCCAATGAAGACCAATTTGGTGTGTGTCCAACCAGCTTTATTTTCATAAGTGTGTGAAGAGTTAGCCCTCTGTTGTTGTGATTAATTCTCTATCAAAAGCCTGTGAGAGAGCCCTCTCTGATTAGGAAGGCTAATTCCTAGTCTAAAGTATGGTCTGAAACAGTTACATGAAACCTTGCTTGGTTGCAGCCCCTAGTACTGGTTTTGTGATAACATTTTGGTGCGTCTGCCGGGAGCTTAAGATTGAATTTCTGAAGGTAGCAGGAGTTCAAATGATTTTCAAGGCTGCAGAACTACCTTGGCGACTCCACACATCAAAGAACAAATTAGAAGGTGACTCCACTGCTAGAAGATCAGTAGCTTGATGAAGTTTCAAGATGGATTCCACTGCAAGAAAGAATGCCAGGTATGCTCCTATGAATCGGTCTCATATCCCTGGTTTTCCAAATCCTATGCCAAAGGTTGATTGGTTGGATGATCTTCCAATATTCAAAGATGAAAAGAAGGATGATGCTGCTCTCCATTTGGTTAAGTTTCACATACATGTACGCAGTCTTAAGGTTCATTTCCCTGAAGATTGTCTCATGAGGATGTTTATGGCTACTTTAGAAGGAGAAGCATGGTCTTGGTATAAAAGTTTGGAAAATGATTCATTATCTTCTCTTGCTGATTTCCATGATGCGTTCTGTGAAATGTATAAAGAATGTTATCCTTCTTTGTTGCTGCTCAAAGATTGCTGTAGGCATTCTTTGAATCTTATTCAGTACTTGGAGGATTGTTATGATGATGATGAATTTACAGATGAAGAAATTTTAGAGGCTCTTCATAGCAATGTTTTTCAGCATCAAGGAGAAGGTATAATACTCCATGAAGCACAGCATGAGGAGCAGCAAGAGTTTACCTGTGAAAACCATGTTTTATCCTTTGATATTGATGTAGAGATGCAACAGATTGGTCCGGCTTCAGATCATGATGAAGATGAAATTGATTGCACCCAGCAAGAAGAAATATTGGAGGAAATTTTCTATGACCCCCAGGCAGAGGAAAAGCTTGCTCAATTTTGTAATTCCTTACAGTAGCTTACTTCAAATAATGATCATAGTAGTGAGGAAAATTACATTGTTTGTGAGCATCATTCAGATAGGCAGTTGGATAGTATATCAAATAAATTTGGTGTGGCTGAAGATAAATTGTCTAAAGATACAGAAAGTTTTGAGAATCAGCAAACTAACCATGTGTTTTTTGACCCTATAGCTGAATACATGGATAAGATTTACTGTTCAGGCGGCTTCCAGTTATATTTTCATGTTGAAGAACAGTTACACCTCATGCCACCTCGGTTACTTCAGTATCTGATTTATTTTTGTTTCAAGCACAGCCAAAGGACTCAAATGTCAGATAAGATGAATGATTGGCTACATTGGAAATATCATGTTGCTTGAGCTACAAGTGGAGTTTGCAGCTGGTAGGGTAGGTAGGTAGAGGTAAATGCAAAATAAGCTCAATAGTTTTCTTTCTCCTACAGTCATGCTTATAAGGCACTGGAGCTGCATGTTCTTAGTGTACCACAGGGGCACACTATCCCTAGTGGAGCCACTGTTATCACTGAAAATGCTGTTGTCAAAAATTTTTAGTCTAGCTTAAAGTCAGGGTGTTTTCGCAGCGCCTAAATTCTGTTTAGCAGTTTCGCAACGCCAGGATTCTTTTTAGCAGTTTCGCAGCGCCACCTGTTTTAGTGATTTCGTAGTGAAAAACACTGATCTTGCATTGGCTGCGCTGCGAAATTGGGAAATGACAGATATTTAAGGGAAGCTTCTAGAAGCACTACACAGAGCTGCATATGTGGCATTGTTGCAAAACAGTGTCTATGGTTTAGTGGCCAATTTTCTTGGTAAATCAAATAAGAGCTTGTGCAGTCTTCGATAGATTATTCTTTTCTGTTGGATGATAATGATATAAGAGGGGAGTCTCATATTAAAGATTTGATGGAAATTCTGTTCTAGCAGCAACTATTGCATGGGATAATTCTCTTTTGTGTACCTTCAACAAAGGATTAGATACGCTTGAACTGACATTGCACCAGGTATCTGTTGAAATGAGAACATCTGGAAACATGCTTCATTTGACCATGATAAACAAGAATAATGTTCCAGATGAGCATTCCTGGGATGCCACTGTGCATAAGGCCTTAGAACTGATAAGTTTGAACAATGCTGAAGGCTGGAAAAATTCTCCAAAGCTTATTCGTAGCATTCCTTTTCTTGATTGGAGCAGCCTTTCTAAGGTTGTTTTAGCTAGGAGGTCAAAGCTTGAAATAGATGGAAACATTGATCCTTTTGAGTTGATATCTTCTCTCCAGGAAAATGATCAAAATGCGTATCAATTCTGTTTTCAGCTTCCCAAACTATCGGCTTTTATTGGAAGCATGCCAGAGAAACTATTTTATAGGAATGACAGCCTTGTTTCAAGTGAAGCAGTTGCTGGAACCCGTGCTCGAGGACATAATAGCATGGAGGATTTACAGATTGGACTAGATTTGCTCTACAGCTCTAAAGATCACCGTGAATTTGAAATAGTTAAAGAGAATATCAAGGAGAAGATGGAGACAATTTGCAAATATGTTAATGTGGAGTCTGAGAAAAGCCTTATAAAGCAGGCAAAGGTGCAGCATCTATATGCCCGTTTGATAGGTGAATTGAAAGATGAAGCTGGTGAATTTTCTCTTTTGTCGTTACTTCATCCAACCCCAGCAGTTTGTGGGCATCTACAAGAGGCTGCAAGTAATTTTATCAGCCATAATGAGATATTTGATCGAGGAATGTATGCTGGACCTGTGGGAAGGTTTGGAGGCAAGGAAGCTGAATTTGCTGTGGGAATCAGATCAGCAATGATGCATCTGTCAAGCTATGGAATTAGACAAGTCGGGTTGGAAGTAGCAGCAGGAGTGAAGGTCCTTTAAGTTTCAGTATCAACAACTTCTAAACAAAATTCTAATAGTCAACAAATAATCGATCATTTATCTCCGTAGGTGCCTTCTATAACTTGGTCTGACACATCAAAAGTTTCAAATGCGAAATCTGCTGTTGGAATTTTTCAGGTTCCCACCGAAACATTGAATGTAGACTTGTCGGTTATATCTCCAACTAAGAAGCGTGGCAGTTAGAAACAACATGAGACTCTGAAGTTGATTGAAATGCGTGGAGTGTTCCCATCTAATCTCAAGCATTCGGTGTTGCATGTGTAGCGCTCTTGACAAAATGCCATCCGTGTCTGGCGGCACCGTCATCGGAATGGTTGCTCCTAAAGGTGGATACAGAACTTAAATATGGTTCATATGAGAATCTTGCAGCGTTTTCATCTTCACCCTTTATTGTTCACTTTGAAGATAACCAACCATTTGCAGTCGACAAGGAGCTGGTGCGCTATGATGGTGCTGGTTTCGCAGACCAAAACAAAAGATATATACATGTGGGAAGCATAAAAAAAGTGGTAGAGACTATGGTCCCAAACAAATGTTAAGCAATGGGATTAATCCAGAAAGGCAGAAATTGCAGCGCTCTGATTTGCACAGTCAGCCTAGGAATATTGCAGATAATTTCATTCAAGAAACAGAGTTTGAGAAGTTTCCTCCACTGGGGAAGAATTCACGAGGGAACAGAAGTAGACAGAAGGGCATTTCACAAATGACAAGCCGTGCAACAAGTGCATACATCCCTAATCTGTCTGCTAAACATGAAAATAATCACATTGTGGACTCCTCATCTGAAAATAGTGCCAAAGATGTTCCATTCAAATGCACTAATTACTTTACCTATGCCTGCAACTTATAAACATAGTTCATATAGTTCGATGCAGTCAAGGGCTAACACAGTTTCAAAGCAAGGGTTCCCTTCAAATGAGAAGGCAGGATTTGCTTCAGGTGAAAACAGCTCTAAGACACTGAGGCAGCTCCATGCTGAAGAAGATGACGAAGAACGTTTTCAAGCAGACTTTCAGCAAGCTGTCCGTCAAAGTCTTGTGCTGTGGAAGATGAACAAGATAAAAATGAGGAACTTTCAAATTATGACAGAAATGAAGAGGGCTCAAGAGATGGCTTGGAAAATGAATGGGATAACCAGTGAAATATTGGAAAATTGGAAAAGCTTGTTGTATCATCTGGCTAAAGCATCAGGGTTTATGTACATTAAGTTTTCTTCGATGTCACTTTATGTTCTCGAGTTTATGTATTCTAAATTTATTCTTGTTACTCTCAATAGGAGATTGTCATTTCCAAGAAGATATGGGTAAATGAGTTTCTGGGAAAGCATGTATTTGGAATTCTAAGACTTCAGACCAAAACAAATCAGAAGCTCGAGAGGATTTATGTGCGGTTGGTCTATCTGTTGGAGGTTCATGTTACAGGGAATGGGATTCTGAATCTCAGCATAGCAAAGGTGAAGCTGAAGAATGGCAACAGCAGATATACAATTTTGTAAGAATTTTAAAGGAAGACTGTGTTTTTTTTAATCACACAGCAGTTTCGTAGCGCGCTACGAAACTGCTGTAGGTGATGTTTCCAATGCAAAATGAACAGTTTGACCGGGAATGTTAGAGGAGAGACACATGTACATCAAGGCAAAATACAACTCATCTGGAGACATGGTATGGTATTTGGTAGCAGCGTTCAAAGTTATTAAAGAGTTGGGAGCATACTTCTACATTTTCGGAAAGTGCTGGGAGACAGAGACCGTTTAAATAGGAGCACATCTTGTGATCAATTAATGAGCCATCAGCGCTTTCAAGCATCCTAAGTCAGCATTCATTGCATCCGTAGCTCAGCCATATCAGATTAATTGAAGGAGGACAGCTGTCAAAGCATTCAAGAAAGCATCAAGCCTGCGAGGAGAAAGGAATTAATGTTTTAGTTTGATTAGGATTGTGTGCAATTACATTTCAGCACTTTGTAATAAATACATTAATTAAATAGCATGTAGGAATAGTTAATAGCCACCTTCGAGGCTCCCCTCATGCTGGAGGAGGAAGCTCGAGGTGGTTTAGTTTGCTTGCCTATATAGGGATCAATGTAGGATGTAATAGGGGTTGGACTTTTTATACAAAACAGAGTTTTTTGAGTCTATGGAAAGACTGTTACAGTAATAGAAAAACAGGTTGTTTCTTCTCAAGATTCTCAATGAATCACTTTGTTCAAATGTGATGATGGTTTAGTTTCTTAATGTTCTTTTTACAACCTTGTTATAGCACAATCCCTCAGAATTCATATTATATGCTCTGACTTCCTGTGTGCTTGGCAAGCTGTGGGTTTTGGTGAAGCATGTTTGAACATCACTCAGAATTCATTTTTAATGCTTTGACTTCCTGTATGTTTAGCAAGCTTTGGTTTAGGTAAAATGTGTTTGAACATCTGATGATGCAAAGAGCCTTGACTTCCATGAGATGACTGTGATTTTGTTTATTAAATGTGAGAGACTCCATAGCCCAATGAAGACCAATTTGGTGTGTGTCCAACTAGCTTTATTTTCATAAGTGTGTGAAGAGTTAGCCCTCTGTTGTTGTGATTAATTCTCTATCAAAAGCCTATGAGAGAGCCCTCTCTGATTAGGAAGGCTAATTCCTAGTCTAAAGTATGGTCTGAAACAGTTACATGAAACCTTGCTTGGTTGCAGCCCCTAGTACTGGTTTTGTGATAACAGATACTAAGTTTTCAAGGAAACAAACTTAGTTAGGAAGTATATCAAAATGAAAATAATTTTACACAAGAAATGTGGCTCTTGATAATACAAGAATCAGCAAAAGAGTTTGACTACTCTTTCATGAACATAGGTGGTATTGGGATGTTAGCAAGGAGGGTGATGGGGGATGATTGGGAAGTTAGACATTCTTCATCTTGCTGCTATAATATTGCTAACAAAGGAATAGCTGCATTGACACCATGTTTTTCCTTTGCTAAGGCCATTCAACAGACATAAATGATGCTTCTGCAACCCCATCTACCTACCCACTCTATTGCCTAGCATTTTTTGTTACTTCAAGGAGGGTGCATTTGGACTTGCAAACCCTTATGTACATTTTCTTTTCCTTTGGCTTTTTCTTTTGATTTTCTATCTAAGGCTAACCTTTTTGCTTCCAAGGCCCCAGATTAAACAGTTGGGAACCTTCATTCTCTACCTAACTACTTTATCTGCCAAGATTGAACTGTTTGGACAGATTTCTTTCTCTAATCTACAACACAAAATTGAAACATGGAATGACCCAACTTAGACTGTTGGATCATCCATTTAGAAGTAGGACAACATCAACCAACTGTAAATATGTGTCTTCCACGAGAATATGAGATCTTTGCATCATCAAAGTAGATCATATTGGAACTTCCCCTGCCAATCATGAAAAATGAAACCAATTGGTATAGGTAGCTAACATCTGGGTCACCACGAAAATCTACCCCAGCATAAGGGAAGTCCTGAATAGAAAAAACCTGGTTTTCCAACCATTGGAAATACTCAGGTTTGAATCGAACAACCTCTGTCCCCTCGTCCGCATGATGGGCCATAACTGCAACCCATCACATCAATTTGAGCTCTCAAGGAAGCCCAGCTCCAATAGTAAGATGCTGCGGGATCAACATGCGAACCCTCTCCAGACCAAAGCTCACAACCAAAGCCCTATAACCAAAGGCCTTCAGTTGTCCATTTTTGGCTCTAGTCAGTTGGCCTTTTACATTGGCCAGCATAGCATTGCACTAGTTGAAGATGGTGCCTCGAAAGCAGTCAACGGCCATCTGCATCTGGGATCTGGTGGCAATATGTAATGCGGCATTCTCGCAAAGTCTGGTGACAGTAAACGTGATCACCATGAGTTCAGGAAGGGATATGGTTTTAATGTCTATCCCTTTGTCCCTAGACTGGCTGTTGCAGAACTCTAGCCGAAGGCTATCGACAGACTGGCCACCTGGCCTAGTCCCGAATAGAGTCAAGTCTTCGCCTCTCTTAGGCAAACCGGTCAAGAAATATATGTCTGTAGGCTTGATTTCGAGTTGGTGACCACCAATGAAGAAGCTTTGGTCCTGTATGCTCCATCTGTTAACCAGCCACTATAAGAAATCCACCTGGGCCCTCATGCCAGGTATGGCCCAGAATTTGTACAAGCCGCATGCTTTCAATGCATCAATCAAAGGTTGGTGATTCAACATGGCAAGATCCACATCCTCATGCTCTCATTCACACCAATCTAGCATGATGTACTCTCTGCATCAAATAAAAAGACAAGTTAGAATGCTAGAAATTAATTTGTTTGGGTCAAAATTGAGAATTTTGGGTTAAAAACCCTTGTTGCGGGGACTATACCCTCTGGGTTAGAGACAGTGCATGGGTCTGCACCTTACCTACATGGAAGGTGCGGACCCCTGACTTTTTCGCCATTGAGAAAAAGTTGGGGTCCGCGGGCTGCTAGTGTTACGCCTGCGGGCCCTACATGGGGATTTTTAGCCTAAAAACCCTCCAAAAAATGAAACAAAAGCCTAAAGCAAAAAATGAAACAGTTAAAAATGAAGAGTAGGATGATGTGGATTACCTGGAGAAGACAGCGTTCAATTCCGACGGTTGGATTTTACGCAATATTCACGGGACGTTTTCTGAACAAAAGCACTATTTTCTCACCCAAATCTCAACGGTAAAAATGAATTGACGAAAGCCCTTTTTATAATTTTTTTGAGTAAATAACTTCAAAATTTGTTTATGTTTCACTTTGGAAAGGTAATTTTTGCAGCATTTTTATCCATTTCAAATAGGTATGAGTAATGTTTACATTTTTGTTCAGGATAACGGATTATTCAGGCGAAATTTATCATTTTCAACGAAAAAACATTTAGAGTCACCTTTAAGCTTTTTTCTGACTCCTAAAACATGAAAAGATCGTCGAGTTTTTCTTTTTAAACTCATTAAAATGGAACTAAAAAGATGATCCACTTACAACTCTTTTTTGACCGTAAAAACATGAAAAGATTGCCGATTTTTTGTTGTTTCAAATTCGATATTTGTTATAAAACGACGTGTCGTTGATCGCTTTTTTACTTTTTCGGATCAGGGGCACTAGTTATGAAAAGTACTCCTTGGTCGTAAAGATCAAGCGGTTCTCTCAAGTATTATTTTACACTTTTTCAGGCTTGGGAGACACAAATTTACGAAAAAGGTCAACCCTGGAGTCTTCTTAATTTTTTCAGACTCTCTAAAAATGAAAAACCCCGAGTTTCTCCTATAATAGACTCGTTAAAATTTCACAGTAAAGGACCTGTTCAATTACAAACAGGAATGAACCACTCATCCTTAGGGTTTGAATTTAAACTAAGTTGGACTCATCCGAAGGATGAGCTTATAATCAAGCAAATGTTATCCTCCTCAAGCTTGTCAAAAATAAAGAGGTACTTGCCAGAAATGGTGGGGGAAAAGAGAGAAAAATGAGTCTATTTGTCATACTTTGTAACCACTCTTGAACATGACACTTTTATTCACCTGGATTGGGAAATCCTTTTCCTAATAGTTGATCAAACCACATTGAAAGTCTTCAGCCAGTTTCTAGGTATTAACTTTGGGTCAATTGTCACCAAGCCATCTATTGTGTCGTTATGTGTTCAAGAGGTCACTGCCAATAAGGCATTCATATGCAAAATATTTGTCATCCATCTTGACCATCCCTGAGTTAGTCCTTGCAACTAAATTTCTTCAACTTGATCTATGATTTCGTGTTGTGGACTTGCTTGCGACGGATCGCTTTCTATCGACTTCAGCTCATTATATAGAAAGATGATCTAGAGATCGTCAGTACCTTGGGGTCTACATGCCTCAATGGCAGGTTTCTCGCCTTTGACGACAGGTTGCATCATTGACCTTCGATCAAAGGATTTTGTGACATGTTCGACATCAACACATTTATTCACATCTCATGGAGTGTACTGGGTACTTTGAGAGCCATTGACATCACTGGTGGTTTCTCTCACACTTGTTAACAGTTTACATCATTGACTGGTAATCAAGTGGTTTCTACCATGTTCGACATCAACACATTCATTCGCATGGATAGAATCGTACTGTTTCGGGAAGTAGAAATGAAGACCCTGGATCTAGTTTCTGCAATCCAGGATGCGAGGAATTTTGTATTCATTATATAATGGACTATTCATAAACAGATGGCTACGTCCATACTATGTCCACATGAGTCTATACTTGTGATGTCTTACAAGATCATTCCTGTATCAGAGCAGTAGTTAGTTTTCTAAGTTAGTTTTGAACTAAGTATGGGAATGCCTACAACAGCGATGATATGATCTCATATATATATCTTGCATTGAATGTTTTTACAGGTTCCTACTGGGCTCTCCACAAGATGATCCTCAAAATGATAAAGTACTTCACTCTTCCTAAATGATAAATTAAATCCTCATCTACTACAAGACTTCGCACTTTAGGGGGCAATATGTTACACAAAAATATCGTCACCATGATTATTTGCAGTTAGTATGGGTCTATCATCACTTGTACTGTCCTCCTAAGCAAGTCTCAGACCTCAACTCTTCAAGTCAAGCTTTGAAAATGAGAGAAAGACATTGAAAATCAACAAAGCTCTGGTTCCGCACTTTCTCTCACTGTTGCCTACGGTCCCGCACCTCCTGTTTACAAAAACTGCGAACTTGACTGCTCTGTCCCTAAAGGAGTGGGTGCAGACCCCTGTGAAAGTCAAAAAGGAGCAAGTTTATTCTAAAAAACTCACTTTGGGTTAATTCTAGATGATTCTAGAAGGAATTTTGATGTGGATTGGCCGCTCTTAGGTGGTTCATGCATCCCAAAAGAGAAGGAGCTAATCCCTTAATGAGAGGAGCTATCCCGTTGAAGGAGGGCTTTATCCCTTTGAAGGAGGACCCAGTAACTTCCCTCCATTGCACTATAAATTAAGGCATTGGGCTAGTTGCTAGGGAGGTTAAAAGCTGAACATTTTTTAGGGTAAATGCTGGTGGAATTAAGAATTCCTAGTTAAGCTTGAGAGGAGAGATCACATACCTTTTTGGCTTCATTGGGAAGAGAGTGAAACTTGTCAAAGTAGTGGAGACTTCTTCTTGGACCCTGGGAGGATCTTGTACAGTGTAAAGGCACAGGTTGTAAAGTTCTTCTTTGATTTGAATTAATACAATCAGATTCATTTTCCTCAACAAATTGTCTTATGTCATTTGTTTCATGAATTCCTTGAATTTCATGTTAAATATGTTTTATGATATTGGCTTTTCAGGTGCTATTTAATTTTTTTGCTTGTTTGTGTTTGCAGATTCGCGACGAGGGAGCTCACTTGGATCAAAGGAGCGAGGCTTCCAAAAACTTGCATTGGACCCAAGGTAGGCCTAAAACACTTGTTTGCCTTTGTTTATAAATGCATATTTAGAGAAAGATAGTTTGTGATTGACTTGCTTGTAACTAGGTCTTCTTTAGATTCTAGGAAGGTCTATCTTGTCCGCAAGATCGACTCATTCCGTGTGACAAGACAGATCACTGTAACCAGTACACATCTTCTGAACATAGAACACTACATTATCATCCAAAACCATCTGTAATCTCAAAAACATGCATCAGGATGTATAGGCTACTTGGATGAGCCCGACCTACGTGTGTATGCAGCTTCACCAAAGCAAACCAGCATATAGATCTGCAAATACTTACTTACAGCTTCGTTGCACTTCCCTGCTTTAGACAGACTCTGATTATCACTTATAAAAGATAAAACATGTATTAGCATTCATATCTAGCCCATCCATTATCAGATCACATAATGATAAGTCATTATGATCATGATCCATCATTAGATTCCATTCATCATCACTAAAGCCAGTTCACAATCAATCAATCTGAACATTCAGACTACTGTCACCAGAATGCAGTCGCCAGTACAGAAAGAAGAACCCAAAATAGCAACCAGAAGCAACTGAAACTTAAAAATATCAAGTTCATAAGGTATATGCTACTTGGCAGTGTCGAACCAATGTGTATACGCCCTTTTACTAAAGCGAACCAATGCATAGATCTGAAAATAATTACTTATACCTTTGCTACAATTTTCCACTTCAAACATACCCAGATCATCATATATAAAGGATAAAACATGCGCCAGTATTCAGATCTAGAATAAACATTATCAAACCATATAATGATACTTCATTTCACACCTTATGTTGTTGATCCATCATTAGATCTTATCCCTCATCAACCGCTAATGTTCATCCTTGATTCAGATCAAGCAAAGCACCATAAGCCAATAACATGCATACTAGATCTCACACTTCATCAGATATTCGATACTTGCACACCATGGCCTAATGACTTTCTCCTCCTTATATAGTTTTAGGCCTTTCTCAATACCATGGACCAAAGCCACTTAGGACCAATACCTTGGACCAAACGCCACGGACCAATACCTCAGACCAAATACCTTGGGTCAAATACCTTGGACCAAGAAATACCTTGGACCAAAAGCTTTGGTTTTCCAAAATGTATGTGCTTTTCCTTCTGTGAAAGTGCATGTGTATGTATATGCGCCTTTTTTTCTGTAAACTTGCGTGTATATGCTACATGGACGAAGTGAACCAACGTATACCTTTCTTTCTTCATTCTTTTGAGTCTGATATGTAATCCTTTGCTACACAGTCATCTGAGTTAGTTGCCATCAAGGACAACACCTTTATCATAATTCCAATAATCTCCCCCTTTGGACTTGATGGCAACAACAACACCAATACACTCTCCTCCTTTGACATCAAGGGCAAAGTGCGGACAAAGATATTCTCCCTATGAGTACATGTTGAAATTTCTTATTAATCTCCCCCTTTCTACATGCTCAGATGCACTAAACCGTCCATGCTCCCCCTGAGCACATGCAGAGTCTGCAATAATATTTTCAAAAGAATAGCAAGACTCCACAACTCACAAAAGTTAGTTTGACCTTCCTATCACCAATGGCTCCTACATACATAAATATCCCAACCAATTGGGGATATATTGAATTACATCATATGGCATAAAAGGACTACTATAGATAGAGACATATGTTGACATCAGGGGTCTTTACATGACCTTTTTCATTGAATGACATGCATGACATTTATAACAAAGACCAACATTCTAAACAAGACCACGATGGTCATCAACAACTATTATACACCATATGTGATTTGCACCATCATCATCTGTCAGAGACATCAAGATCAACAACCTATATATGTACAACATAAAAACAGTCATCTTGAATCAAAGCAACTATGTGGATCATGCAATATGAGCATCTTCAAGTACCAAGATCCTCTAAGATAATGCCAACAATGCATTATTAGAAGCATATGCTCCCCCTGAACGCATTACCACATATCAACAATAGATTGCAACCATCATCTGTCAGACCCCTTTTCTTGAGTCATAAAAACGTATACGCTCTCTTATTCACAGAAACCCATGTGTATACGCAAGTATGATTTATGAAACCCGCATATAATAACCTTCTTCGGAAAGAGCTAGATTTAATAGTAGGATGATGCAGCAACTATTCCTAGCTTTTGTCTGAGATATTCAAATGTTTCTTTGGGTAGTGGCTTAGTGAATATATTAGGAACCTGTTCTTTGGAGGGAACATACTCCAATTTGACTTTTTGTTCAAGCACTTGTTCACGCAAAAAATGGTACTTGATGGGTATGTTCTTGGTCTTGGAGTGCATGACTGGATTCTTTGAAATACTAATGGCACTTGTATTATCACATAGGATAGAGATATGTTGAGTACATGTGATCTGAATGTCTTGTAAAGTTTGCATCATCCAAAGTAGTTGTCTGCAGCAAGATGCAACATCCACATATTCTGCTTTAGCTGTAGATAAAGCAATCTGTTAGTGTCAGTATTTGCAGCCTTCCTCCAGTGATCAAACATGCTCTTACAAAGTGATTTTAAGGTGTCAAAGTCAAATTTTGTCATTTCAGTGAGTCTTCAAGCAAAATTTGGTCATTAAGCATTAGGTCTAGGGTTGGATTTCACTCGTTTCAAAGATTCCCAAATGTCAGTCTATGTCACTATTCAGCTAAGTCTATCATCATTCAGAGGGTTGTTATCATCATGTCAGGTTCCATTCGGTCATTTTACACCTTGTTCATGCTTAAGTTGCGCCTAGACAAGGTTCATTTCCCTCTCCTAGGGTTTTGAAGGCAATTTCTCTTGAATGGTCAAATCATTAGCAAGACTTGTATCCAGATGTTCATACACCTTCCCCTATCCTTCATGTACCTTATTAAACACTTCCCATCACTGAGATCCCCCAAATTCCTCATTTTCACACAAACCCTAGTTTCTTGCTACAACTTGGAAATTTTCTAGGTTGGGCCTATGTTTTTCCCTTTTGGACCCCTTCCCCTCACTCAATTTCTGAGATTCCACTTTCCCCTACTTCCTAACATCCCTCCTTAATTCCCAAAATTTCCTCAAGAATTTAGAAGCTTCCTATCCCCTTCATTTCACTTCATTTCGACAAATCTCTTGTTCCGCACATCGGGGTAGGTTTTACTCAAATGATGTTTCTGAGCAATCAAAGATGAATTTTGGAAAACTGTGAGACTTTTTTTCCACGACATGTCAAGGAAGAAAAACCTCCTTCACTTTTTACACAGGTGTCATGGTTTTAGAGAAATTTGAAAAATACTATTTCCTTAGGAGAATTAAATGCACCTCTAAAGGGACCTTGGGAAAATCAAGTTTTCTCCTTGATTGGTTGGCCAAATGACTTTCTTGATGAGTCAAATGATAAATAGACACAAATATCTTTCCAATGAGCTATCATGAGCTCAATTTGGAGTTGAGAAAGGCACCCAAACGTTGACTGCAACAGCACTCTACCTTTGGGCAGCCTCATTTGGCACATTTTGACCAGTCTTGGGATATTTGATTTCTGATAGGGAAAATGAACTCCAAATTAAAAAATTCCAACTGGTTTAGAAATAAGACTCAAATACCTTTCCAACGAGCTATCCTTCACCTAATTTTGAAACTGGGAAGGCTTCCAAAGGTCTCCTACAAAAAGGTGCTACGCACAGAACGAGCGCGCTATGCACAAGAAGCGCGAGATGCACTAGGCTTAACTGGCCTGTGTAAATTTGCATGCGCGCTACGCACATACCAAGTGCTACGCACTGGGTAAGTGCGTGATGTTTATAATCTCAGTACCAAAAATTTTCACTTCTTCATCCAGATTCATGCCAAATTGCCTCCAACTGCTTGCAAGTAGGTTCTTTACGTTTTCCCTATGAATTTTGGACATGATTATGGTGTTTTGAATGTGGAGAAACAAGTGTTTAAGGTAAAGAAATGTAAACCCTATCTTTATTGCCAAATTCACTTCTTAGGGTTTGAAACAAATATTAGGGACTGTGTGGGGGTTTTTCAAACTTGTGCTATTGACATATGCCCGTGTCATCTATTTTCAGTGGTGTCCCTACTCATTATTAACCTTAGCCTCACGCTCTTTCTTTTCCATTACATCATTGTTGTCATTGTTATGGCCATTGTCATTTTCACACTGTTTATCATTCATGTTATGACATAGTCCCATTTTCACTTGTCCACATCCTCCATTGAAAATTTTCAAACATTGCCAGGGCTATTGTCACTTTTGTTCCTAATAGTTATTTCCCTCGCATTACTCTCTTTTCTACTCACTTGTCAAATCCCCTCATAATCAAAGCAGTGACATTTTTTTCATGGAGAGTTGGCCTGGAAAAGACATGGCGATTTGAAACCTTTTGAGCTACAATTTTGGCTTGAGAAATTCAATCGACATCTGGAGGAGTTGTTGGAAAAGGCCAATAGAGACAAAGACATGCTCCGTCATATGAAACATCACTATTGGGCTTGCATGCACGTCCGCAAAGAAAAAATAAAGATTTTGAAGAGGAGGTTGAGTAGAGCATTAAAACAGCAAAAGAGGTCTAATCCACTTTGGATTTTGGCTGAGGCTTCGATGGCTGGGCATGATACATGATGTAGGGTCCTCGCTCTGAATTTGACCAAATTCGGTGAAATTTTTGTCATTTTGGAAATTATTGGCTTGCAAAACAGATTTTTCAGCCCAACGTGTAGCGCGTCGACGCGCGCACTTATGATTGGGACACTTTCTAGAGGAAAACTTTATAATTTTGGCTTTTTCATGGTAATTTATGCATGCTCTAGTATGGACAAGGAATTTCATCAAGTTCTAGATGATCAAAAGGGCCAAAAACACCATGAAAATCACCTTTCTACCACCTTTTGCATCAGCAGGAAGTACTTGTGGGAGAATGAAATTTTGAAGGGGCAAATGAGCTCCAAATTGGGAAATTCCACTTGGGCTGGATAGGAGAAATCTAACACTTTCAAACAAGCTAACATGAGCTTGATTTTGATGTCGAGAAGTGCCCCAAAAGTAGGCTGAAAGGTGTGCAACGCATAGAGCTCAGGCGCACGATGCATAGAGATTTTTGGTCAAATTTTCATCTTCCAGCTCAGAAATTCGGCCAGTTTTCACTAGTTTCACCTTCTGATGTAATATTTGAATTATCTTGACGTAATTTGATGTATATGATGTAAATTTAGCACTTATTTACCTATTTTAGATGATTCATTCACAAAATAGCAAAAATTTAATGAAATGAATCAGTTTCCCTTCTTTTAGAGGCAGGTTGTTTGGATGCCTAGTTTTCAGCTCCATATTTGGAATTAGTTCAAACTGCTCCTAGAAGGAGGAGCTTGACCCCTAGAGGCTAGGATATTGGTTGGCATGGTCTATATTATGTAGATTTTCAGTCAGTAGCAAGGGTTGGACTTTTGGGAAAGTTTTGGCACACTATTGTACATATCTTCTACATTTTGGCTAAGCAAAGATCAGAGGTTTTGCAGCACCTGTTGGGATTCTTGTGGTTTTCAGTTTTGATGGTCTCTAATCTCAGTTATTTGTAAGTTCTTTAATGTTTTAATGTATTCCATTCCCTTTTTTTTCTTCTGAATCTAAATGAATGAGTAAGTGAGGTAGAATCCATTGATTTCAGTGATTTGCCTTTAAATTTGTTTAGTTTTATATGTTTTCACCAGTCTGGGGAGGATCCCTGTTTCCCCTTGCCCTTTTCAGCTCCTTGCCATTCTGATCCATCCATACATATGATAAAAAAACATCAAAGCTACTACCTACCTTGACCCAACTTGAATTCTGCAAAGATCTGGTCTCATCCCCGAGCCCAAATTTGTTTTTTCCCTTTTATCCAGCAAAACCCCAGAAAATTTAAATCAAACCTACCTATCCATTTACTAGCCTAAAATAAATATCCATTATAAGTCATATCAGCTCCTTTCAAGACCTTTTACCGAGATAGACCCGGAGAGAGCCCTCTCCTGTCCTCATAGGGCTAGCTACGAGGCTAAGCTTGGTTTGATGTGGCCTTGAGTATCGCCTTTCGTCATCCTAAGGCAGATTTTAGTGCTAGCATAGTGGCGAACATATTGGGGAAGAAAATGGTTTGTGTTTTGATGTCATTTGTTTTATAGCAATAGACAAAGCCTGAAGTTATGCCAGGTAGCCTTCGAAACGCTTTTGCTTTGCATTAGCGGAAGTAAATAAACACTGCTTCAGTCACTCTCCAGTCTAGCTTGTAAACGTGACATTTAACTTGTTAACTACCCCAATACATGCATCAAGTTCAGATCTGATTGTTGATGGTGGACAATGATCAGGCACTGGCAAGGCTAAAATCATTCACCTGGTGACTCTAAATCATTTTCGAGATCAGATCCCAAGACTCCACTGGAGGATGATCCCGACCAGCAAAAACATGAAAGGACAACATGGACAGATCAGGTATTCAAGTTGTAATTTCATTCAAGACATTTTGTTCTTTGTCATAAATTATTTCTTCTCTTTTCCCAAGAATGTCAAGAAGGCTTTGCAAAGTATATTGTATCTGAGAAGAGATCCTCGGCCTGCAGTTGATTCTTTCCCTCTGAAGATTGTGAATACCAAAGATTTTCATGCCTTTGAGCTTGATCAAGATCCTTTTTCTGAATTTTGTGATGACCATCTTCAAATTGATGAGCCCCAAGAGACCAAGGCTGATTCTATACCTTCTGTACATACCCCTATACCTTGTAAAATTCCAGATCGGTATAAACCTCTTGTTTTACCTTCTTTTCCTCATGCTTTCCCCAAAAGCTATGATCTATACTTGTCGAGGTTTGACCGTGAATGTAAGAATGTCAACACTGAGCAACATGTGCAGAATTTTGAGTCCTTTCTTGACCTTTTTGAAATTGATGAAGAGGATGTTAGTATAAGGCGTTTTTCTCTTTCTTTGCAAGGCAAAGTCAAGAGTTGGTTCAAAACCCTGCCTAATGTGAGCATCTCAGATTTCTGGCAGTTCGTCAAAGTTTTTCTCGACAGGTGGATGATCGAACAAAACCTTTTCTTGATTATAGAAGAGTATAACTAGCTGAAAAGAATGCCAGTGGAGATAGTACAATAGTTTTCAGCCAGATTTAATCAATTTTATTATTCAATGCCAGTTGAGATAAGGCCTACTCCTAGATATGCTCTCTTGCACTATCCGAGTGCCTTTGATCCAGAGATGGAGTTTTAGCTAAGAGAAAGGAACCTTGCAACACTTGAAGCGATGCAGAACAATGCAATAAATGTAGAGGCTCACTTATTGATCCGAAGGGCAAGGTTGAAGGAAGAAGATATGAAAAACATAGATCTGGAGGAATCAACATCTCTAGAGGTGAAGCTTGACATTTTGGTAAGTGCAATGGAAAAGATGATGGACAAGATCAACGCAAGGAATGAGAATAGTGTTCACGCCCATGGCTCGCTGATTGAAGAAGAACAAGCTACTGATCCAAAACATTTTATTTCTTATCCCAATTGTTATAGATATGATGGTGATTGTCTTATTAATCATCTTGGTGAAGAGATATCTGTTGATATGACATGTATGCTTGATGATGTCCTTTATACTGATGATTTGCCTCAGTTTGATCAGTATGATGATGATTATGTTGTTCAAATAGAAGCTAATCTTGCAGACAAATCAACAACTTGTTTATGGGTGGAAGAAGTTCACTTACAGCAACTCGAATATAGTCATCAACTGATGTATATCAGCTATGACAATGACGAGGAAAGTGCAGCAAATTTTGGAGTAGGTGAAGGATATTTGCATTTTTGTTTTGATTCATGTCAGTTTATCAGTGACAACCTCCATGCAATCAAAAATCAGCAGTCAACAAGTCTTGATTTGGACCATCCTGAGGGCAATGAAAAACTTTTTCAAGACTTTTAATATCCAGATTTGCAGCCCCCGAATGCCTTTGATTGTCAAGTTGCAGATGAAGACATGGAATCTGGCACATCTGACCAAGCGATACGAGAAGATTTCATACCATTTTTTTTATAATCATCTCAGCTTTGGAAGGGAAAATTGCAAAGTAAATCTTCAGTAAAGAATGAGAAGCATGTAGGCAATCATGTAATTGCATTGGAACCAATAGAAAATGGGTTGCAGCAGTCTTTTCAAGTTTTTCATGATCCAATAGCTGATGTTTTGGATGAGGTTTGTAGTCAAAGTCCTTCTCCATTGACTACATGTGAGCCTGAAACGTGTACTGATATATACTTGATCCGACAGCCAGTTTCTTTATGATTTTCAACAGAGGTCTTGTCACAAGTCTCAGATCAAAGTTTGCATTCATGGTACGAGGAAACGAGAAGTAATCCATTGGATGAGCTAAGTTCCAGTGTGCTTGAATTTCAAGATCCTTATGCAGTGTTTTTGGAGGCGGATAGAGGATCCATATCATTCAACGGATCTGTTTCCAAGTTGTCATGGGAGTTGCATTTCAGTAGTTCTCTCTTGTTGTTCATAAGTGAGCACTTGCGGAGAATTCAAACAGCAGATGGGATACTTACTTGGTTGCATTGGTTGTTTCATTTCACTTGATCAGGTGATGAATGAAACTGTTAGAGTAGGTTGTAATGAATAAGCTCCACTTTGAGCATCATTTTCAGTTTGTCGGTTGTGTTTAAGTATCGTGTCAGTTTTTAGTTGAGTCATGCATCATTTGTGAGTCATTTTTCAGTCTTGTTGTTAAGTTAGTTTTTGTCAGATTTCTGTCATGCATTTTACCATTCTTGGCACCTCCGAGGAGCTACCATCCCCATTGGAGCCAATGTTAGTGTCAGTCTTTGCAGCCTTCCTCAAGTGATCAAACATGCTCCTAAAAAGTGATTTTAAGGTGTCCAAGTCAAATTTTGTCATTTCAGTGAGTCTTCAAGCAAAATTTGGTCACTAGGCATTAGGTCTAGGGTTTGCTTTCACTCCTTTCAAAGTTGCCCAAATTTCAGTCTATGTCACTATTCAACTAATTCTATCATCATTCAGAGGGTTGTTATCATCATGTCAGGTTCCATTGGGTAATTTTACACCTTGTTCATGCTTCAGCTGTGCCTAGGCAAGGTTCATTTCCCTCTCCTAGGGTTTTGAAGGAAATTTCTCTTGAATGGTCAAATCATTAGCAAAACTTGTATCCAGATGTTCATACACCTTCCCCTATCCTTCATGTACCTCATTAAACACTTCCCATTACTGAGATCCCCCAAATTCCTCATTTTCGCACAAACACTAGTTTCTTGCTAAAACCTGGCAATTTTCTAGGTTGGGCCTGTGTTTTTCCCTTTTGGACCCCTTCCCCTCACTCAATTTATGAAATTCCACTTTCCCCTACTTCCTAACATCCCTCCCTACTTCACAAAATTTCCTGAAGAATTTAGAAGCTCCCTATACCCTTCATTTCGCTTCATTTCGACAAATCTCTTGTTCTGCACATCGGGGTAGGTTTTACTCAAATGATGTTTCTGAGCAATCAAAGATGAATTTCGGAAAACTGAGAGAGGATTTTGTCCAAAACAGGTCAAGGACGAAAAACTTCCTTCACATTTTACACAGGTGTCATGGTTTTAGAGAAATGTCAAAAATATCGTTGCCTCGGGAGAATTGAATGCAGCTCTGAAGGGACCTTGGGAAAATCAAGTTTTCACCTAGCTTTAATGGCCAAATGACCTTTGTGATGAGTCAAATGGTAACTAGACACAAAGATATCTTCAATGAACTATCATGAGCTCAAGTTGGAGTTTAGAGAGGCATTCAAAAGTTGACAGTAACAGCACTCTGCCTTTGGGCATCCTCATTTGGCACATTTTGACCAGTCTTGGGCGATTTGATTTCTGACAGGGAAAATGAACTCCAAATTGATAAATTCCAATTGGCTTGAAAAGTAGACTGAAATACCTTTCCAACAAGCTATTCTGTGGATGATTTCAACACCGGGAATGCTTCCAAAAGCCTCTTACAAAAAGGTGCTACTCACAGAACGAGCGCGCTATGCACAAGAAGCGCGCGACGCACTGGGCTTCACCGGCCTGTGCAAATTTGTATGCGCGCTACGCACATACCACATGCTACACACTGGGTAAGCACGTGATGCGTATAATCTTAGAACCAAAAATTTTCGCTTCTTCGTCCAGATTCATGCCAAATTGCCTCCAACTACTTGCAAGTAGGTTCTTTACGTTTGCCCTGTGAATTTTGGACATGATTATGGTGTTTTGAATGTGGAGAAACAAGTGTTTAAGGTAAAGAAATGTAAACCCTATGTTTATTTCCAAATTCACTTCTTAGGTTTTGAAACAAATATTACGGGCTGTGTGGGGGTTTTTCAAACTTGTGCTATTGATATATGCATGTGTCATCTATTTTCAGTGGTGTCCCTGCTCATTATTAACCTTAGCCTCACGCTCTTTCTTTGCCATTACATCACTGCTGTCATTGTTATGGCCATTGTCATTTTCACACAATTTATCATTCATGTTATGACATAGTCCCATTTTCACTTATCCACATCCTCCATTGACATTTGTCAAACACTGCCACAACTATTGTCACTTTTGTTCATAATAGTTATTTCCCTCGCATTACTCTCTTTTCTACTCACTTGTCAAATCCCCTCATAATCAAAGCAGTGATTGTTTTTTTCATGGAGAGTTGGCTTGGAAAAGACATGGCGATTTGACACCTTTTGAGCGGCAATTTTGGCTTGAGAAAGTCAATCGACATCTGGAGGAGTTGTTGGCAAAGGTCAATAGGGACAAAGACATGCTCTATCATATGAAACATCACTATTGGGCTCGCATGCACGTCGGCAAAGCAAAAATAAAGATTTTGAAGAGGAGGTTGAGTAGAGCATTAAAACGGCGAAAGGGGTCTAATCCACTTTGGATTTTGGCTAAGGCTTCGGTGGCTGGGCATGATACATGATGGAGGGTGTTTCCTCCGAATTTGAGCAAATTCGGAGAAATTTTTGTCATTTTGGAAATTATTGGCTTGCAAAACAGATTTTTCAGCCCAACGCATAGCGCGTCAACGCGCACGCTTATGATTGGGACACTTTCTGGAGGAAACATTTATAATTTTGGATTTTTCATGGTAATTTATGCATGCTCTAGTATGGCCAAGGCATTTCATCAAGTTCTGGATGATCAAAATGGCCAAAAACACCATGAAAATCACCTTGCTGCCACCTTTTGCATTAGCAGGAAGTACTTGTGGGAGAATGAAATTTTGAAGGGGCAAATGAGCTCCAAATTGGGAAATTCCACTTGGGCTGGATAGAAGACATCTAGGTCTTTCCAACAAGATAACTTGAGCTTGATTTTGATGTCGGGAAGTGCCCCAAAAGCAGGATGAAAAGCGTGCAATGCATAGAGCTCACGCGCGCGGCGCATAGAGATTTTTGGTCAAATTTTCATCTTCCAGCTCAGAAATTCGGCCAGTTTTCACTAGTTTCACCTTCTGATGTAATATTTGATTTATCTTGATGTAATTTGATGTATATGATGTAGCTTTGGCACGTATTTACCTATTCTAGATGATTCATTCACAAAATAGCAAAAATTTAATGAAATGAATTAGTTTCCCTTCTTTTAGAGGCAGGTTGTTTGGATGCCTAGTTTTTAGCTCCATATTTGGAATTAGTTCAAATTGCTCCTAGAAGGAGGAGCTCGACCCTTAGAGGCTAGGACATGGGTTGGCATGGTCTATATTATGTATATTTTCAGTTAGTAGCAAGGGTTGGACTTTTGGGAAAGTTTTGGCACACTATTGTACATATCTTTTGCATTTTGGCTAAGGAAATATCAGAGGTTTTGCAGCACCTGTTGGGGTTCTTGTGGTTTTCAATTTTGATGGTGTGTTCTCTTAGTTATTTGTAAGTTCTTTAATGTTTTAATGTATGCCATTGCCTTCTTTTGCTTCTGAAACTAAATGAATTAGTAAGTGAGTTAGAATCCATTGATTTCAGTGCTCTGCCTTTAAATTTGTTTAGTTTTATATGTTTTCACCAGTCTAGAGAGGATCCCTGTTTCCTCTTGCCCTTTTCAGCTCCTTTTCATTCTGATCCATCCATACATATGATAAAAAACATCAAAGCTACTACCTACCTTGCCCCAACTTGAATTCTACAAAGATTTGGTCTCATCCCCGAGCCCAAATTTGTTTTTTCCCTTTTCTCCAACAAAACCTCAAAAAATTTAAATCAAACCTACCTATGCATTTACTAGCCTAAAATCAATATCCATTATAAGTCATCTCATCTCCTTTGAAGACCTTTTACCGAGATAGACCTGGAGAGAGCCCTCTCCTGTCCTCATAGGGCTAGCTAGGAGGCTGAGCTTGGTTTGATGTGGCCTTGAATATCGCCTTCTCTCAGCCTAAGGAAGATTTCAGTGCTAACATAGTGGTGACCATATTGGGGAAGAAAATGGTTTGCTTTTTGATGTCATTTGTTTTATAGCTACAGACGGAGCATGAAGTTATGCCAGGTAGCCTTCGAAACGCTTTTGCTTTGCATTAGCGGAAGTAGATAAACATTGCTTTAGTCACTCTCCGGTCTAGCTTGTAAACGTGACATTTAACTTGTTAATTACCCCAACACATGTATCAATTTCAGATCTGATTGTTGATGGTGGACAACGATCAGACACTAGCAAGGCTGAAATCATTCACTTGGCGACTCTAAATCATTTTCGAGATCAGATCCAAAGACTCCACTGGAGGATGATCCCGACCAGCAAAAACATGAAAGGACAACATGGACAGATCATGTATTCAAGTTGGAAGTTCATCCAAGACATTTTGTTCTTTTTCATAAAGTATTTCTTCTCTTTTCCCAAGAATGTCAAGAAGGCTTTGCAAAGTATATTGTATTTGAGAAGAGATCCTCGGCCTGCAGTTGATTCTTTCCCTTTGAAGATTGTGAATACCAAAGATTTGCATGCCTTTGAGCTTGATCAGGATCCTTTTTCCGAATTTTGTGATGACCATCTTCAAATTGATGAGCCCCAAGAGACCAAGACTGATTCTATACCTTCTGTACATACTCTTATACCTTGTAAAATTCCAAATCGGTATAAACCTCTTCTTTTACCTTCTTTTCTTCATGCTTTCCCCAAAAACTATGATCTATACTTGTCGAGGTTTGATGGTGAATGTAAGAATGTCAATGCTGAGCAACATTTGCAGAATTTTGAGTCCTTTCTTGACCTTTTTGAAGTTGATGAAGAGGATGTTAGTATAAGTATTTTTGCTCTTTCTTTGCAAGTCAAAGTCAAGAGTTGGTTCAAAACCCTGCCTGATGCGAGCATCTTAGATTTCCGGCAGCTCGTCAAAGTTTTTCTCGACAGGTGGATGATCAGACATAACCTTCCCTTGATTATAGAAGAGTATAACCAGCTGAAAAGAATGCCAAGGGAGACAGTACAACATTTTTCAGCCAGATTTAATCAAGTTTATTATTCAATGCTAGTTGAGATAAGGCCTACTCCTAGATCTGCTCTCTTGCACTATCCGGGTGCCTTTGATCCGGAGATGGAGTTTCAGCTAAGAGAAAGGAACCTTGCAACACTTGAAGCGATGCAGAACAGTGCAGTAAATGTAGAGGCTCACTTGCTGATCCGAAGGGCAAGGTTGAAGGAAGAAGAGATGAAAAACATAGATCTGGAGGAATCAACATCTCTAGAGGTGAAGCTTGACATTTTGGTAAGTGCAGTGGAAAAGATGATGGACAAGATCAACGCAAGGAATGAGAATAGTGTTCACGCCCATGGCTCACTGATTGAATAAGAACAAGTTGCTAATCCAAAACATTTTATTTCCTATCCCAATTGTTATAGATTTGATGATGATTGTCTTATTAATCATCTTGGTGAAGAGAGATCCGTTGATATGACATGTATGCTTGATGATGTCTTTTATACTGATGGTTTGCCTCAATTTGATCAGTATGATGATGATTATGTTCTTCAAACAAAGCTAATATTGCAGACAAATCAGCAGCTCGTTTGTGGGCGGAAGAAGTTCACTTACAGTAGCTCGAATATAGTGATCAACTGATGCATATCAGCTATGACAATGACGAGGAAAGTGCAACAAATTTTGAAGTAAGTGAAGGATCTTTGCCTTTTTTTTTTTATTCATGTTAGTTTATCAAAGACAACCTCCATGCAATCAGAAATCAGCTGTCAACAAGTCTTGATTTGGACCATCTTGAGGGCAATGAAAACCTTGTTAAAGACTTTTCATATCTAGATTTGCAGCCCCCAAATGCCTTTGATTTTCAAGTTGTAGATGAAGAAATGGAAGCTGGCACATGTGATCAAATGATACGAGAAGATTTCATACCATTATGTTTTGAATCATCTCAGCTTTGGAAGGGAAAATTGCAAAGTAAATCTTTAGTAAAGAATGAGCAGCATGTAGGCAATCATGTAATCACATTGGAACCAATAGAAAATGGGTTGCAGCAGTCTTTTCAAGTTTTTCATGATCCAATAGCTAATGTTTTGGATGTGTTTTGCAGTCAAAGTCCCTCTCCATTGACTACATGTGAGACTGAAACATGTAATGATATATACTTGATCCGGCAGCCAGTTTCTTTGTGATTTTCAGCAGAGGTCTCATCAGAAGGGTCAGATCAAAGTTTGCATTCATGGTATGAGGAAAAGAGAAGTAATCCATTGGATGAGCTAAGTTCTAGTGTGCTTGAATTTCAAGATCCTTATGCAGTGTTTTTGGAGGTGGATAGAGGATCCATATCATTCAACGGATCTGTTTCCAGGTTGTCATGGGAGTTGCATTTCAGTATATCTCTCTTGTTGTTCATAAGTGAGCACTTGCAGAGAATTCAAACAGCAGATGGGATACTTACTTGGTTGCATTGGTTGTTTCATTTCACTTGATCAGGTGATGAATGAAACTGTTAGAGTAGGTTGTGATGAATAAGCTCCACTTTGAGCATCATTTTCAGTTTGTCGGTTGTGTTTAAGTATCGCGTCAGTTTTTAGTTGATTCATGCGTCATTTGTGAGTCAGTTTTCAGTCTTATTGTTAAGTTAGTTTGTGTCAGTTTTCAGTCATGCATTTTAGCTTACGTTTTTTATTCCATTGCCCAATGGATGGAGGCACTATCTGCTCTCCCAAAGATCTGTCGTTCTTGGCACCTCCAAGGAGCTACCATCCCATTGGAGCCAATGTTAGTGTCAACCTTTTCAGCCTTCCTCCAGTGATCAAACATGCTCTTACAAAGTGATTTTAAGTTGTCAAAGTCAAATTCTGTCATTTCAGTGAGTCTTCGAGCAAAATTTGGTCACTAGGCATTAGGTCTAGGGTTTGCTTTCACTCCTTTCAAAGTTGCCCAAATGTTAGTCTATGTCACTATTCAGCTAAGTCTATCATCATTCAGAGGGTTGTTATCATCATCTCAGGTTCCATTGGGTCATTTTACACCTTGCTCATGCTTAAGTTGTGCCTAGGCAAGGTTCATTTCCCTCTCCTAGGGTTTTGAAGGAAATTTCTCTTGAATGGTCAAATCATTAGAAAAACTTGTATCCAGATGTTCATACACCTTCCCCTATCCTTCATGTACCTTATTAAACACTTCCCATCACTGAGATCCCATAAATTCCTCATTTTCACACCAACCCTAGTTTCTTGCTACAACTTGGCAATTTTCTAAGTTGGGCATGTGTTTTGCCCTTTTGGACCCCTTCCCCTCACTCAATTTCTGATATTCCACTTTCCCCTACTTCCTAACATCCCTTCCTACATCCCAAAATTTCCTCAAGAATTTAGAAGCTCTCTATCCCCTTCATTTCGCTTCATTTCGACAAATCTCTTGTTCCACACATTGGGGTAGGTTTTACTCAAATGATATTTCTGAGCAATAAAAGATGAATTTCAGAAAACTGAGAGAGGGTTTTGTCCAAAACGGGTCAAGGAAGAAAAAAATCGTTCACTTTTTACACAGGTGTCATGGTTTTAGAGAAATGTCAAAAATATTGTTGCCTCAGGAGAATTGAATGCACCTCTGAAGGCAAAATGACTTGCTTGATGAGTCAAATGATAACTAGACACAAATATCTTTCGAATGAGCTATTAAGAGCTGATTTTTGAGTTGAGGAAGGCATTCAAAAGTTGACTGTAACAGCACTCTGCCTTTGGGTAGCCTCATTTGGCACATTTTTACCAGTCTTGGGAGATTTGATTTTTGATAGGGAAAATAAACTCTGAATTCAAAAATTCAAATTATTTTGGAAATTAGACTCAAATACCTTTCTAACGAGCTATCCTGTGCCTATTTTCGACACCGGGAATACTTACAAAAGTCTGCTTCAAAAATGTGCTACGGACAGAACAGGCGCACTACGCACAAGAAGCACGCGACGCACTGGCATTCATCGGCCTATGCAAATTTGCATGCGCGCTATGCACATACTGCACGCTACGCACTGGGTAAGCATACGATGTGTATAATCTTAGAACCAAAAATTTTCGCTTCTTCGTCCAGATTCATGCCAAATTTCCTCCAGTTTCTTGCAAGTAGGTTCTTTACGTTTACCCTGTGAATTTTGGACATGATTATGGTGTTTTGAATGTGGAGAAACAAGTGTTTAAGGTAAAGAAATGTAAACCCTATATTTATTGCCAAATTCACTTCTTAGGGTTTGAAACAAATATTAGGGACTGTGTGGGGGTTTTTCAAACTTGTGCTATTGATATATGCCCGTGTCATCTATTTTCAGTGGCATCCTTGCTCATTATTAACCTTAGCCTCATGCTCTTTCTTTGCCATTACATCACTGTTGTCATTGTTATGGCCATTGTCATTTTCACATTGTTTATCATTCATGTTATGACATAGTCCCATTTTCACTTGTCCACATACTCCATTGACATTTGTCAAACACCTCCAGGGCTATTGTCACTTTTGTTCCTAATAGTTATTTCCCCCGCATTACTCTCTTTTCTACTCACTTGTCAAATCCCCTCATAATCAAAGCAGTGACAATTTATTTCGTGGAGAGGTGGCCCGGAAAAGACGTGGCGATTTGAAACCTTTTGAACGGAAATTTTGGCTTGAGAAAGTCAATCGACATCTGGTGGATTTGTTGGCAAAGGCCAATAGAGACAAAGACATGCTCCGTCATATGAAACATCGCTATTGGGCTCGCATGCACGTCGGCAAAGCAAAAATAAAGATTTTGAAGAGGAGGTTGAGCAAAACATTAAAATGGCGAAAGAGGTCTAATCCACTTTGGATTTTGGCTAAGGCTTCGGTGGCTGGGCATGATACATGATGGTCTTCGCTCTGAATTTGAGAAAATTTAGAGAAATTTTTGTCATTTTGGAAATTATTGGCTTGCAAAACAAATTTTTCAGCCCAACGCATAGCGCGTCAACGCGCGCGCTTATGATTGGGACACTTTCTGGAGGAAAAATTTATAATTTTGGATTTTTCATGGTAATTTATGCATGCTCTAGTATGTCCAAGGCATTTCATCAAGTTCTGGATGATCAAAAGGGCCAAAAACACCATGAAAATCACCTTTCTGCCACCTTTTGCATCAGCAGGAAGTACTTTTGGGAGAATGAAATTTTGAAGGGGAAAATGAGCTCCAAATTGGGAAATTCCACTTGGGCTACATAGCACACATCCAGGGTTTTCCAACAAGCTAACATGAGCTTGATTTTGATGTCGGGAAGTGCCCCAAAAGCAGGCTGAAAGGCACGTGATGTATAGAGCTCAGGCGCGCGGTGCATAGAGATTTTTGGCCAAATTTTCATCTTTCAGCTTAGACATTCGGCCAGTTTTCACTAATTTCACATTCTGATGTAATATTTGACTTATCTTGACGTAAGTTGATGTATATGATGTAGCTTTGGCACTTATGTACCTATTCTATATGATTCATTCACAAAATAGCAAAAATTTAGTGAAATGAATCAGTTTCCCTTCTTTTAGAGGCAGGTTGTTTGGATGCTTAGTTTTCAGCTCCATATTCAGAATTAGTTCAAACTGCTCCTAGAAGGAGGAACTCGACCCATAGAGGCTAGGAGATGGGTTGGCATGGTCTATATTGTGTAGATTTTCAGTCAGTAGCAAGGGTTGGACTTTGGGGAAAGTTTTGGCACACTATTGTACATATCTTCTGCATTTTGGCTAAGGAAAGATCAAAGGTTTTGCAACACCTGTTGGGATTCTTGTGGTTTTCAGTTTTGATGGTGTGTTCTCTCAGTTATTTGTAAGTTCTTTAATGTTTTAATGTATGTCATTCCCTTCTTTTGCTTTTGAAACTAAATGAATGAGTAAGTGAGGTAGAATCCATTGATTTCAGTGCTCTCCCTTTAAATTTGTTTAGTTTTATATGTTTTCACCAGTCTGGAGAGGATCCCTGTTTCCCCTTGCCCTTTTTAGCTCCTTGTCATTCTGATCCATCCATACATATGATCAAAAAACATCAAAGCTACTACCTACCTTGCCCCAACTTGAATTCTGCAAAGATCTGGTCTCATCCCCGAGCCCAAATTTGTTTTTTTCCCTTTTCTCCAACAAAACCCCAAAAAATTTAAATCAAACCTACCTATCCATTTACTAGCCTAAAATAAATATCCATTATAAGTCATCTCAGCTCCTTTGAAGACCTTTTGCCGAGATAGACCCGGAGAGAGCCCTCTCCTATCCTGGTAGGGCTAGCTACGAGGCTGAGCTTGGTTTGATGTGGCCTTGAATATTGCCTTCCCTCAGCCTAAGGCAGATTTCAGTGCTAACACAATTGAACTTTGTTTCTTGTTGAACCAAGACACTAACCTGGAACCCATAAAGAATGCACCACCACTAGTTCTTTTTCTATCATCAACACCACCTTCCCAATCTGGATCTGTATATACATTAAGAGTAAGATCTGCATCTCTAGGATACCATAAACCATAGTCCTGAGTTCCTTGCATATATTTGAAAATTCTTTTCACTGCCTGAAGGTGTGATTCCTTTGGATTTGCTTGGAATCTTCCAAGTATTCCTACTGCATGCGTGATGTCAGGTCCTGTACCTGTTAGATAAAGAAAACTGCCAATCATGGATCTGTAAGTTGGTTGATGTACGGCTGTTGATTCATCATTTGAGCTGAGACTACATCCAATTATCATTGGGGTACATACAGGTTTAAAAGCTTCCATTATGTACCTTTTCAAAATCTGTTTGAGATATTTGGTTTGTGAAAGAAAAATATCATCTTTATTTGTTGAACTTGTAGACCAAGAAAATAGGTAAGTTCACCGAGCAAGGACATTTCAAATTCTTGCTGCATTACTGAAGAAAAATTCTGACTCATGGATTCTTCGTTGCTGCTAAAAATGGTATCATAAACATAAACAACAATAATCAGCAATTTATTTGTTTCAATCTTTGTATATAGATTGCTATCTGCTAAACCTTTTGTAAAACCTTGTTGGTGTAGATATTTGTCAAGGCGGTAATACCAGGGCCTTGGAGCTTGTTCCAAACCATAGAGAGCCTTTTTGAGTCAGCATACAAGTTTTTCATCATTTCAAAGAATGAACCCTTCTGGATATTCAATATAGGCTTCTTCCTCTAAATCTCCATTAAGTAAAGATGACTTTACATCCATTTGGTATACTTTGAATTTCTGAAAGCTAAAAAGAGCAAGAAACATCCTTATGGCTCCAAGTCTAGCAAAAGGTGTAAAATTTCTTCAAAATCTATACCTTCATGTTGAGCATACCCTTTATAGACAAGTCTGGCCTTGTTTCTAATGACTTCTCCATGTTCATTTAGGATGTTTCTTAATATCAATTTAGTTCCTATAATATTTTTATCATGAGGTCTAGGAACTAAATCCCAAGCATCATTCTTTTAAATTTGCTCAAGTTCTTCATTCATGGCTTTGACGCAACATTAATCTTTGCATGCTTAATTTACATTTTGAGGTTCGGTGGAGGATAGTAATGCTAGATAGATTGAGGTCCCTATAATAGTTCTTCTTGTTTGTACACCCACCTCCTTTTCCCCTAATATTTGAGTTTCTGGATGATTTTTCTGAACATACCTAGATGAAGTCTTTTCTTCTATCTCCTCTTTTGGTGCTTCATTTGTTTCATCTTCAATATCATATTGATTTGATGTGGGAAACTAATCCCCATCTTCCTCATTATCATAATCTTATGTTGATTTAATCTATTTTGGACTTCTTCATGCTTCATCAACTGTAACATCAGTGCTTTCAACAATTTTCCCAAGTCTTTTATTATAACATTTAAATCCTTTGCTTATAGAAGAGTAACCAAGAAGAATGCATTCATCTGCTCTGGGTTCAAACTTACCAAGATTCTCATCAGTCCTTTTGATAAAGAATTTACCTCCAAAAACTTTAAAATGTTTTATGTAGGAGTCTTACCATACCACAGTTCATATGGAGTTTGAGTGCTATTTACCCGAACATTTGCTTGGTTGAGAATAGTTACGGTAGCAAATACGGATTCTCCCCAGAAGGTTACAGGAGTTCCATATTCATCTAGCATAGCTTGAGCCATTATTTGAACAATTTTGTCCATCCTTTCTACCACCCGACTTTCTTGAGGAGTTCTTGCAGTGGAGAATTCCCTCTTTATTCCATGTTGTTCATAGAAATCGAAGAATTCATCTGATGTGAATTCCCCTCCTCGATCAAATCTGAGGCACTTGATTTTTCGATCTGATTCATTTTCAACCAAAGCTTTGGAGGCTTGGAACTTTTCAAAATCTTCATCTTTATGCTTTAGAAGACATATCCAACACATGCTGGAAAAATCATTAATGAACAAAATAAAGTATTCTTCTCCGTGAGGTGATTTTTTTCTTGACGGTCCACATAAATCAGTATGGACAAGTTCAAGTGGCTTACTAGCTGACCCTTCTTTTTCCATGAAGTGAACTCTAGTTTTCTTACCGATTTGACATGGTTTGCATATTGTATTTTCTGGAATGCTGATATCTAGAAGTTCACGAACAACCTTGAATTTGCATGCTTTTCTCATTTGAGAAAATCTTAGATGTCCCAGTCTTCTATGCCATAGCCAGTTTTCATCATTTTTTTGTAGATAACATTGTTTTTGTCCTCCTTTGAGTATGTATAAGTTGTTTTCAGTTCTTCTACCTTTGATCATGGTTTCTTTTGTAGCAAGTTCCCAAACAACACATCTGTCTCATCAAATTAACACTTTGTTTCCTTGATCACACATTTGACTAGCACTCAATAAGTTATGCTTTAAGACATCTACATACATAACATTTCCAGCTTTAAACTTTTGTTTGAAGAAAACAAAACCTTTGCATTTTATGACAACTGGAGTGTCATTTCCAAATGAGACACTCTTTTCCTTTTCTAAGGCATTGTAAGAGTGAAGTTTCTCTTTGTCACTTGTCATATGTTTTGAGCATCCACTGTCCATGTACCACTGATTTTCGTTTCCTTTGCATACAAGGCTATAGCACATCTTTTTGTTTGAGATTCTTTCCTTCTCCATATCTTTGAGGTGTTTGCCGAAATTTTCTCCTGCATTCAGATTCTTCATGACTAAAGTTGTTACAAATCGAGCATTCTATTTCATTTTCAAGAGGAGAGAAGTTATTATAGGAACTTTCCTGATCCCTATTCCATTTATTTGATTTCGTGCTTCTCCAGTCATGATGGTTTTGTAAGCGACACATTGAGCAGCTTTGTGCCCAAAATTATGACATGAAAAGTATTTCTCATTGAATAAGTTTCTGTGACTATCGAACTTATTTATCTGTTGATTTTAGTTTCTATTGATATTCATCTTTGGAGCAAATTGAGTATGATTTGCTTGAGGTCGGTTGTGGCTTCTGTTTATCTTTGGAGCAAATTGAGTATGTTTTACCTGGTGGTCAACTGTATGCCTTGGTTGATGATTGTTATACTGTTCACTGTCCTTGCTGCATGAAGATAACTTTTGGTGGAGGTTGATGGATTCTGTGATTGAGATGCTTCTTCAGTATATCCAAGACCTGTCTTTATCAGAGGAGAATGTTGAACTTTGATAATTTCATTTAAAGTTTCTAATCCTTTAGCAAATCTAAGATTAAGAGACTTTTTTTTCTCAATATTTTTCCTTAGGCCCACAATTTCACATTCTAGTTTTTCATTGTGTTTTTCTTTTTCAGCAAGTTGGTATGTCAAGGTATCTATAATCATGTTCTTTTCTTCTAAACAAATTTTGAGTTTAGAGATTTCTTCATGATGGTTTTCCTCTTCTAAAGCATCCCAAAAGTCATCATTATTTTCATCAACCATGAGAAGTTTATAATCATAATTTTTAGATAATCCATCACTATCATTTTATAAACTATCCAAAACATCATTGTCATCATAAGCCATAAGAATTTTGCAATCTTGACCAATTTCATCTTCATCATTGTTAGATAAACCATCGCTATCTTCATGAGTATAGTAACTCCTTTTATTCACAACTTGTTTTTTATTTCCTCTTGCATATTCCTTTCCCTTCTCATATTTATCTTTATGAGGACATCTGGCAGCATAATGATTGATTCTTCCACAAGCAAAGCATTTGAAAGGTAGCTTACCTCTAAATCTTCCAGAACCCCATTGAAGCTTCTTGACAAACTTTACGTCATTTTCCTCTTCTGAAATAGGTCTTGATTCATTGTGTTCTTCCTTTCCTTTTGTTGAAGCTTTAAACATAGTGTCTCTCATATCTGAAGATCCTCCTTTTCTCATCTCGAAGGTAGTTAAGATTCCGTGAAGCTGTGTCATAGTGAGATTCTGCAGATCTTGTTTTCCTTCTATGGCAGGCACTTTGGATTTAAATTTAGCAGACAAGAATCTAAAAACTTTCTCAAGGTAACTTCCCTTATTTCTTCACCCAAATTCTTCATACAATTAACAACATCATCTATGCGTAAGAAATACCTGGCTATACTTTCATCATTATGCATCTTAAGAGTTTCATACCGTATTTTGAGAGTTTAAACCTTAGCATGTTTTACCTAAGAGTCTTCATAGCTCAGAATGATTTTGTCCCATATTTCTTTGGTTGATTTGAGCTACATGACTTTGACAAAATCTGATTTTGGCAGACTTCCCAATAAAGTATTGACAGCTTTGGCTTTGGTTTCATATCGCCTTTTACCTACCGCATATGAAGGATTGCGATCGGAAATGTATATCCTCCTTCCACAATTTCCCATACATTTGCTCCAAGCGATTGTAGATAGGATGTGGTTCTTATTTTCCAATAAACAAAGTTGCTCCCTTTGAAGATTGGCAGTCTGATGGATCTCAAGCTCTCTTGATTATTCATGTTGATGGATATCCCTTCAAGTGATCAAGCTTCTTCTGAAGAACCTGCTCTAGTACCAATTGTTGTAAATAATAATGAGAGGGGGGGTGAATCAGTATTATCAGATCAATAATTTTATTTCCTAAACATATTTATATACACTACTTCAATGAGGTGAACTAGCATGTACACGTGAATGAGCTTAATGAAACCAGCGTATACGCAAAGAACTTGTGATTTAGGCAATTTATCATGTGTTGAACTTAAACCAGAATATCAGAAATTCATTAGAAGGTGTAATAGAAGAAGAATAAAGCATCACACATAAGAAACACACATGAACACCAAGATTTAAGGTGGAAACCCAATGTGGTTAAAAACCACCTGTTGCTATCCTCTCTGTCTTCTTTTAATAATAAGAAAATCTATTTACAATCTTGTACTGGTGCAGACTCATACCATTACGCAGGCACATATGTGCAGAAGGCTACAGACCTCTCTCATTTTCGAGTTTCTACTAGAAGGGAGCTACAACCCCCTAGATCTTGTACTACCTGATATATTTACTAGTACGTAGGTGCCGACCAACAAAAAGCTACAACCTTGTTTCTTCCTCGAGGGACCATGTTTCATAAATTTTCAGACTGGATGCTCTTGGTTCAAAACAACACACATGAAGGCCTCGTTTCATCCAATTTACATATTGGACCCTTCAACAATATTAGAATCAATCACATTACAATTCAACCATGAAATACATCTGCATCAACTAATCAATCTGTGATATAACTAAAACGAAAGCATCAATATCTGAACCAATCAATCACTGAAACCTTTGACTTCAAATAACAACTGAATCGCTGAACCAACCATTCATTCAAACTTAATCAAATTCAACCAATCAACTGGAATTGACAGATCACTGTAACCAGTACACAGCTTCTGAACCCAGAACACTACATTATCATCCAGAACCAGTTGTAACCACAAAACCATGCATCACAGTGTATATGCTACCTGGATGATCCCAACCTATGTGTGTACGCAGCTTCACCAAAGAAAACCAGCGTATAGATCTACAAATACTTACTTATAGCTTCACTGCACTTCACTACTTCAGAAAAACTCTGATTATCACTTATAAAACATAAAACATCTATTAGCATTCAGATCTAGCCCATCCATTACCAGATCACATAATGATAAGTCATTATGATCGTGATCCATCATTAGATTCCATTCATCATCACTGAGGCCAGTTCACAATCAATCAATCTGAACATTCAGACTACTATCACAAGAATGCATTCACCAGTACACAAAGAAGAACTCAGAATAGCAACCAGAAGCAATTGAAACTTTAAAATATCAAGTTTATAAGGTATACGCTACTTGGCCATGTCGAACAAGCGTGCATACACCCTTTTACCAAAGGGAACCAGTGTACAAATCTGAAAATAATTACTTATACCTTCACTGCAATTTTCCACTTCAAACATACCCAGATCATCATATATAAAGGATAAAACATGCGTCAGTATTCAGATCTAGACTAAACATGATCAAACCATATAATGATACTTCATTTCACGCCTTAAGTTCCAAATCCATCATTATATCTTATCCCTCATCAACTTCTAAGGTTCATCCTTGGTTCAGATCAAGTAAAGCACCATAAGCCAATAACCTGCATACTAGATTGCACAAATCATCAGATATTCGATACTTGCACACCTTGGCCTAATGGTCTTCTCCTCCTTATATAGTTTTAGGCTTTCTCAATACCATCGACCAAAACCACTTAGCACCAATACCTTGGACCAAATACCATGGACGAATACCTCGAACCAAATACCTTAGGTCAAATACTTTAGACCAAGAAATACCTTGGACCAAAAACTTTAGTTTTCCAAGATGTATGTGCTTTTCCTTCTGTGAAAGTGCGTGTGTACATATACATGCATTTTTTTCTGTAAACCTGTGTGTATACGCTACTTGGACAAAGTGAACCAGCGTATACCTTTCTTTCCTCATTCTTTTGAGTATGATCAGCAATCCTTTGTTGCACAATCATTTGAGTGAGTTTCCATCAAGGACAACACCTGTATCATATTGCTAATGAGAATTTGACCTGATTTCTTGAGGAAGAAATTCCTTAAAATCTCAAGACTCCCAACCATCATAGTTTTTTTTTTTTTTTTTGAATTGGACTAATTCTATTAATCAAAAATATGGTACAAGATGATACAATCAAGAGAGACAAAAAGCCGGCAACCGGAAATGATAGGACTATCAACCTCAGTTCCAAAGAAGGAGAGAAACAAGAAAGAAGCTACAACATATGGTTGGAAACAAAAACACTGAATTCTAACTAGAATGGGCAAAAGCCTCAACACGAAGCTTTTTCCCTTTCCGTTTTTTGACTTCGACCCATCCATCCTGGGGTGAATGAGCAGTAACAACTTGAAGATTGGGGATCTCCCCAAGGGGGCCCTCCTTTTCTGAGTCAGAGGAGGAGGTTAGATGGAAGCGTTTCTGGGCGATGGCTGGATCGGAGGAATGCACTGGACCATCAGAGGAAGGGGTCATGGAATGACAGACATGATCCCATTCTGCATCGCTGCCTTCAACTTCAGAGCTAGAGGAATCAGAATCCACGACTGGTGGTGGAGAGCAAGGAGCCCAACGTTTGGACTTGGGCTTGGAGAAGTTATCGTTATTCTTTTTTGCTGGGAGAGATGGGCAGGAGTTCTGCAGATGCCCTGATTGGTGGCAATGGTGACAATGGAAAGTAGTATTTTCTTAATCCAGTGTCTGGGTCTAGACAAAGTCGTTTACCTTGAGATTGATTTGATCTGGAAGTCCTTTGCTCAAATCTAACTCTGCACAAAATTTGGCATAAGTGTAGAGACCTTTGTTTTCCCGCCAGTAATCTGCCATTAAAAAACTGCCCAAGGTGTTGCCTATAGCTTTATAGACTGCAATATGCCATAGGTGGGCAGGTAAGTTTGGAAACCTGATCCATACAGGTGTCCTGGTAATGACAGCGATTACCGGATTAAAATCTGGGAACCAAGGAGTCAAGAAGAGCCCTGTAGTTCCCATGAACCAAGGGCCTTCTTCAAAAGCCTTCTCATAATGCTTACTGTCATGAAATAGAACAATGAAGTATCCTTTTGAGCAGAAACTGATCTTACAATGATGAGTCGAGTTTGCATGAATCCATGCATAAAGATCCTGAGATCATGGCCAAAGTCCGTTGAATATGCATATGATGGCTTTTTCTGCATAATCTTGAAGTTGGATTGCAGGACCTTCATGGGTGATTTCAACAGAGGGAACTTCCTCTATCTTGTCAACCAAAAAAGGCTTGGGTTTAAGGGCTTCCAGGGGTTTGGGGTTCTCAGAGTGAACTGCATCTTTGTAAGAGAAAGGAGGAGCAAAGGATGACTATCCCGGTGCACCTCCTCTCAAACGGAGGGTTAACACCAATGAACTGTTTCTGGTAATTCCATAAGAAGATATGGGAAGAAGGTCTTCAAGTTGTTTACCTTGAAAGAGAAGTTTGTGAAAGCCTGGAGGGATCCCAATCCGCCGTTCTAGATCTAGTTTGAGATCCAGCACAAGATCTGAAGAACTAACCCATTACCGGATGGTTATTCCTGTAGGCTGAGAAATTTGGATCTAAAAGGAGTCAAAGAAGTGCCTAGATGCAGTGGAGAAGCAGATCCATTGCTTGCTTATGACATATATGATGGTGGCACCATCTATGCCAGAGAAAGCCCTGAGCAGAGGCTTGCTAACCTGTTGTTTCATCTCTGCACCCCAGCCAATGTGTATTGCCTGCCTTGGTACCTCTGCAGGCAGATCTGGTAGGTTCGAGGGGCAGATCCACTACTGGCATGCCTGCCTTTCAAATCCCGGACAGAACACGCGCTTTTTGGATAGCGATGAGGAGGTCAAGCGTTCAAGCGTCGCCCGCTCCCTCTTCCTATTGTCAGTCCAATTCAAACCGGCCTGATTATGCACCCCATCAACCACCCAGACCTTCAAGTGGAGGTGCAGAAAATTCCTGTAGCGCCCATGATTAACGACCATGCTCACCGGTTGCAACCCTTCGCTTCTCAGAGCCCTCACGCTCACCCTCCCCAGGCAGTACAACTCCTCGTCTTCTGAAGCCCCCATTGTCTCCACATGCCAGACTGGTGTAACTATGAAGCCTGCCCTCGCTTTGGTGTCCATGGAACACTGTACATACGGCTGGTCTTCGCTGAAAACGGCCAGCACACATTCTCCCACAAGAACCAAACCCTCGATGCCAGAGAAAGCAGACATTGTTCAATTCATAATTGAGAATTCCCGAAATGAAATCAAGCATTACAAAGGAAAGCTTATGGAAATTGAAATCAAATAATTCTAAGCCTACACACCACTTATCCATCCTACCATCATAGTTAGAATATTATATCTTTTTCAATTTTTCTTCTACTATGATGATTCTCTGTGAAACACTATAGAAACCACAAGACCCCCCCTAATATTGAAATTCCAAGAACATAAATGTTATCCTAGTTGACGTGAATGTTAAAAAACTTCATGTCACCTTCCATCTGAATAATGTGAATTTTCCAATAATATCCCCCTTTAACATTCATCGCAACACCTTATCATTGATTTCCACTCCTCATGCTACATCCAGAGAACACAATGTCATCTACCGAGCTTTTTATTTCCCTGCATGAGCCACCAACCTCTCTCTCTCTCTCTCGCTTTTATATCAATGGCAAAGGGATGCATATGCTTTCTCTCCCCTTTCCAAATAATGTTTGAGTTTTTGGTTGCTATTGTACATTGTTATTTGTAGACTTCACTTCTCAATGGTTGAAATTTCCTTCGTGAGGCACTTGAATTATGTCATCTAAACTTAGCTACAACAACATGGATAAAGACACCTACAAAACAAAGAATTAGCAAAACATGTCCTTGTGTCTTCCTATAACTTTCCTCCAGTTAGAGAGGCTTGGGCGTAACTGATGTGCTCGCCTTGAACATATAATTCCTCCTTTTGAATGATCATCCAGTTCTGGATACCTTATGGATGGATGAAAAGTCTCTCTCCCAATGCATTTTTTTGTACGAATTAAAAATAAACTAATACCAATGGAAAATGAAAATGTTAATATTGTTTATGCAAATACCACTAGTAGAAAATGAGAAATTAGTGATTAGGTGAATAAGAAATTTAGTCCCCACAGTTTTTCCAAGTGAAATATGACCAAAAATAAGCAATCTTAAGTGACCGAACTAAAAACAACTAACATAAATCACTCATTTAGTTGTAGGTTAAAATACGTGACTAGCAAATAAGTAATAAAACTAAAAATGACTAACATGAATGACTAATTTAGTCTAAGAACAAAAATTCAACTACCTAACAAGTACTACAATAATATGAATCCAATTTTTTTATGTTAGTCATCTTAATTGTGTCAAGCAATCTAAAATTACAAGTGATAGGGGATTTAAAGGTTGTTAAAGATTGGTTGAAAGGTTATCCTTCCTTAAACACTTATTCATCCTCACATGGTGTATAGGTGAGCCAGCTTTGCATTATTTATCTCTAATAATTTGTAATTTTAAAAATATATTTTTTAATAAAACAAAATTAATTTATTTATTTTTAAAAAATCTATTCATTGAATCTAATTGGATCTAGTTCCAATTTGAAATTAATTTGAAGAGAAATTTTATTTTTTAAGGCTATAATATAAAAAAAAAACTACTTTAATTTCATATTAACCAACCTAGATCCATCTTAGTCCCAAATCTATCAAGTGCTGAGAGGGATCCAATATCTCGAGGTGTAAAAAACAATTCTAGTGCAAAACTTGAGGAAATGTTTGCATCTCGAGAGATTGGAACCCTCTCGGCACTTGATAGTTATAGGGTTAATATGGATCTATGTTTGTTATATCATACCATATAATATCTATATTTTTATTTTTGTCTCTTTGTTATTCCCTCTCTCACACACACTCTCTCTCCCTCTCTTCCCCTTCTCTGTCTATCTCTCTCTTCCCATTCTCTCCCTCTCTATATATATCCTTCTCTCTATTCCCTCTCCCTCTCCTATCTCCCTCACTCTCTCTCCATGACTCCCTTCTCACCCCATCGCTCTCTCCAGCTTTCTCCCTCTATTTTTTTCTTGTTATCTCCCTCTCCTGCCTCCTCCAATTCCATCTCTCTCTCCTCATCCCTATCTTCATTCCTCTCCATCCCTTATCTCCCACCTCCCTCTATCTATCCCCCCTGTTGGGTCCCTATAATACTAGTGATTACCCCATTACTATTGTAGTTATACCCCTTATTATATTGTTGTGCCCCCAATGTGCCCATAGAATCCCTCTATTATTTTTTTGTCGCTTTATATTATTATTGTTAGGTCGGCTGGATTATATTGTGACTCCTTAGACTCCTATATATATAAAGGAGGTTTTGTCATTTGAATCATCGAAGAATTGTTCATTTATGTAATGTAAAGGAGGTTTCCCCCTCGAAGAGGCTGAATTCTAAGGCGTTGATCTATCTTTTCTATCTTTTCTTGAGCTGGTTTCATAACATTTGGTATCAGAGTTTTGGATTCTAGGGTGTTTCGCTGCTCCAAACAGGTCATCGTGGAATTTTCACTATAACTTTCTTTCTGTGACATTTCAGAAGTCTCAAAATAAACCCATTTGGTAAGAAGTTGCGCTGAACCTTGGGTCCAAATTTCAGAGCTTTTCGCATGATATTTTTAGAGATATGATCTGAGGAATTTGGTCTCTTTGAAGACTCCTGAATTACATTCAAAACAGGTGACCTGAGGAAAATCGTCATAACTTTCTCTCTGAGGATCGGATTGAAATTTCATAAGAATGTATAGATATAGGATGGACAGTAGTTTCTTGTATGCATTTTTTAGATCCATAGGTCGAAACAATGACTCGTGGCATGTCGTACAAGTTTGCTCTACTGAACTAGTCTATAAGCAAGTCACTGTGGGAGATTTCGTATAACTCTTCCTTGGAGAAACCAATTTGGGTCAGACTTGTGGCATTTGAAAGAGGACTTAGAAGGCTACTACAAGTCAAAATTTTAGAACTGGATGATCCGAAATTACAGAGATACATCAGATTCAATATCAGGCTTCTACAAAGTGAAAAAAGGTTTGTAGTTTTTTTTTTTATTTTTGCATAAGCTTGGTTTGAAGGAATTCAAAAAGCATTATTATTGGTAACTGATGCCCCGAGGAAAGAAAATGCAAACACATAGTAAGGAACCTGAAATCTCTACCATGACTCATGAAGAAGAGGAAGAAATGCTACATGATATATCAAAATTACAAGAACAAGTGCAACAAATGTCACGCTCACAAAAGCTAACAGAAGCTAAGATAAATGGCATGGAATCTAGGATAAATGGCGTGGAATCTAAGATAAAGGGCATGGAAGCTAAGATGGATGATTTGAAGATAGATTTGAGGATAGATTTGAATACAGACATGGCATATTTGAAGACAAATTTGACAAATTTTCTACAAGAAATACTTACTAATGGTGAAAAGGTTGTAAAGGAAAATCATGATGTGAACAAAAGAAATGTTAATCATGATTCCATAGACTCTAATGTTGGATCGAAGACCCACCATATTCCAAAAATCGATATGAGGAATTTTGATGGCAAGGATCTCGCAACATGGATATTAGAGATGGAGCAGTTCTTTGATCTCAATAATGTGCAAAACACACAAAAGGTACATAAGGCAACTTTATATTTGGAACCAAATCAGTTTGTATGGTATCAATGGATTTGCTCTCGTAAAAAATTTATCACTTGGGCAATTTTTACGGAAGAATTGATAGCACATTATGAGGATACAAAAAGCAACACTTTTTTTAGCCAATTGATAAGTCTCAAACAAAAGGGTTCAATAATGGAGCACATTGAGGAGTTTCAAAAATTGAACATAAGGGTAAAAGATATTCCAGAGGGGCATAGGATTGATGTGTTCATAGGGTCTTTAAAGGATAATATCCAACATGATGTTCGCCTTTGGGAACCTGATTCATTAGAGAAGGCATTTAGGTTAGCAAGAAAAATGGAAAGCAAAATTATGGCAACCAGGAAGCATACCACTCACAACTATAAAGACGGAAGTGCAGTTGCCCCTAGTCTTCCACAACCTATAAGGTTGACACCACAACAATTGGAAGAAAAAAGAGCAAAAGGGCTTTGTTATAGTTGTGATAGCAAATACACTAAAGGTCATAAGTGTGCTGAGAAGAAATTATTCTACATAGATTGTGAAGAGGAAGAAGAAAAGGAGCAAGAAAGGTCAAAAGAAGAGGATATGCTACAGGAACAAAGCCTAGATAAAGAAAAAATAAATCCGACCATATCTTTTAATGCATTGTTGGGAATTACCACTCCTCAAACCATTAAGATAGAAGGAGAAATCAAGAAGAAAAAGGTAATAGTGTTGATTGATTCAGGAAGCACCCACAATTTTATTCACTGTAGGGTAGCAAAAGAATTGAATTGCTTCCTATATCTAGCACCAGAGTGTCAAGTGATGATTTCAAATGGAGGAACAATAAATTGCTCTGGAAAGTGCCATAATATCAAGCCATCCATGGGAGAATATGTATTGACTAGCCCAATGCTTTCCATTCCAATGGGAGGTGCTGATGTTGTACTAGGAGTCCAATGGCTACAATCCTTGGTTACAATAGCTTTTAATTTTCAAGAACTTTTCATCAAATTTTCTACAGAAGGAAAGGAAGTTGAATTAAGGGGTATTGTAGGGAAACCAGGAAAGATAATTAGCTCTAATGGTATGACAAAGCTTCTAAAAAAGGAGCAAAGGGGTGTAATTGCACAATTATGTTTGCTAGATGTTTCCACATTAGAATCATCTATTTCTCCAGATCTCCAAAAAGTCCTGGACAATCATTCCAAGGTATTTGAGACTCCCAAAGGTCTCCCACCTATGCTTGATCATGATCATGCTATTCGTCTGATTCCAGGAAGTGTTCCTCCAAACATCAGGCCGTACAGATATCCCTATGTCCAAAAAAGTGAAATTGAACGTATGGTTGCAGAAATGCTAGAGGCTGGTATAATTCAACCGAGTCAAAGTTCTTTCTCTGTTCTAGTAGTATTGGTGCACAAGAAGGATGGATCATGGCGCATGTGTCTGGATTATAGGGAGCTCAACAAGCTCACTATTAAAGATAAGTTCCCCATTCCTGTCATTGATGAATTACTGGATGAATTGCATGGATCAATTTACTTCACCAAGTTGGATCTTCATTCCATATATCATCAAATCAGAATGAAGATTGAAGACATTCCGAAAACGGCATTTAGAACTCATGAGGGTCATTATGAATTTTTGGTCATGCCTTTTGGCCTTACCAATGCACCTTCAACATTTCAAGGTTTGATGAATTCAATTTTCAAACCATTCCTTAGAAAATTTGTGTTAGTATTTTTTGATGATATACTTATCTACAACAAGTCTTGGAAGGATCATGTTGAACATGTTGACAGGGTGCTACAACTATTGGAGGAGAAACAATTATATGCAAAAAGATCCAAATGTTTCTTTGGAGTCCACGAGGTGGAATATTTGGGTCATATTGTATCTCATGAAGGAGTTAAGGTAGACCCTAGAAAAATTAAAGCCATTAAGGAGTGGAAAATTCCCACATCCATAAAGCATCTGCGTGGATTTCTTGGGTTGACAGGGTATTTATCGCAAGTTTGTTAAGAATTATGGGAGAATAGCAGCACCTCTAATGACATTATTGAAGAAAGATGCATTTTCATGGACTCTAGAAGCAACAAAGGCCTTTGAACATCTTAAAGAGGCAATGTGCCAAGCACTAGTCTTAGCTACACCGGACTTCACAAAAACCTTTATTGTGGAATGTGATGCTTCAGGAAATGGAATTGCTGCTGTTCTAATGCAAGATGAAAGACCCATTGCTTTTGAAAGTCATCCAATCAAGGGAAAGTTTTTAAGCAAAACTATTTATGAGAAGGAAATGTTGGCAATGCTCCATGCACTTAAGAAATGGCGACCCTACCTAATGGGAAGACACTTCAAGGTAAAAACGGATCATGATAGCCTTAAATACTTTTTAGAACAAAGATTATCCTTAAAGAGCAACAAAAGTGGGTCACAAAGATGTTGGGTTATGACTTTGAAATCATCTACAAAAAAGGGAAGCAAAATGTGGTGGCAGATGCACTCTCAAGAAAGGATGAGGATGTGGAAGCATTGTTGTGCGCTATTTCTATCATCCAACCAGATTGGATAAATGAAGCAAGGGAGGAATGGAAGAATGACGAAGAAGTGTGGGCACTTATTCGAAAGCTACAACAAGATTCCAGTACGTCTGATACATTAGTTGGCAAAATGATTCGTTATGGTACAAAGATAGCTTATACCTCTGTAAGAATTCCCAGCTAAAACAAAATATTCTTATGGAATTGCACACTTATCCATTAGGAGGCCACTCAGGATTTTTAAAAAATTAACACAGGGTTAAGAAGGAATTTTTTTGGGATGGCCTTAAATCAAATATTCAAAAGTTTGTGGCAGAATGTTTGGTTTTCCAACAAAATAAAGTTGAAACAATTAAGAAACCGGGTCTATTACAACCTTTATCCATTCCGAGCCAACGTTGGGAGGAGGTATTAATGGATTTTATCACAGGTTTACCCAAGTCTGAGGGAAAGAGTGTCATCATGATGGTAGTTGACAGAATTACCAAGTATGCACACTTTTGTGCATTATCACATCCATTTAAAGCCAGTACAGTTTCTACTGCATTTATGGAAACAATTCAAAAGCTACATGGAAACCCAAAGATTATTGTAAGTGACAGAGATCCCATTTTCACTGGAAATTTTTGGACAGAATTATTTTCTTGTCTTGGTACTCAGTTAGCTCATAGCTCATCTTATGATCCTCAATCTGATGGGCAAACTGAGATAGTAAACAAATGTTTGGAAGGATATCTTCGTTGCCTTGCATCTGATAAATAGACACAATGGGTCAAATGGTTGCCTCTGGCTGAATGGTGGTATAGCACTTCCTTTCATACAGCAACAAAAATGATCCCATTTATGGCACTTTATGGGTATCAACCACCATCCATCACATCATATTTAAGAGAAAATTCTAAGGTTCAGGTAGTGGAACATTGTTATCAGTCAGGTTGTTCCTTGGCTCCTTAAGGGATACGGCCGAGGTAACGACTAACCAATCTTTGGGCTGTAGGTACTAGCCTAAAATTTAGCTTTGTTTTGGGTTGATTTTAGGCTATTTATGGTGTACATGGGTTTTGTTTTTATTTTGGTGGGAAGGATGATGTTTTCAAGCAGAGTTGGGATGTATAGTATAAGAAGTTCAAACCATTGGGCATGGAGTCATGGATTAGGGCTTGCTGTTGCATTTTCTTGGTCACAAGAGGAATAAAGAGCAGGATAGCTACACATAGAATAGTATCAGGTTGGAATAAAGATGGAATGAAGGTCAGAGATGAAAGGCAACTAAGAATCTTTCATATAGCTGATAGAGTGAAGGTGAATGAAAGTTTATCCAGGAGCAGTCAAGAATTCCTAAATAACAGTCATATGTGAAAGAAACAATGTAAACATGATCATTTAAGTATGCATATTCATAACTATTTCTGAAGAAAACATATAGAAATAACAAGAACTGAGCATAGAGTGCAGTCAAGCAAAGCCTAAGCTATTCTTCTTTCTTGCTATTTAGATGGTAATACAATGGTGGCATAAACATATATAAACTGTAAACAGAGGTAAGAAAACACTTATTGAGCCATGTAGTAGCATAGGAATTCCACAGTCACTCTTCATCCATTAAATAACACAACAGATAGATTCTTCATCTAAACATTCCAGCAATCTTTGATTATAGAAGCTTTCAAAATAATACAGCGCAAGTCTTGAGAGGAAGTATCAACCAACCAACCTGTTGTGACCACCAACAACCCCACTAATTCTTTTAGTATTACCAATAACACAAAAGAAGTGGGGACCCTCAGTAAAAAATCCAAAAAGATTTTATAATTTTTTTTTGTATTATACTCCTCAAAAATACATCACATGGAGAAGAGTGAATCATTTCTTTATGAGCACATTAAAACAACTGCTAAGAAGTGGCGCTAAATTTATCACATCGCATACATTCAGAAGCACCCATAAATGAGAATCTTAAGAAATCTCCAATGGCCGATATGCGACATTGCATATCGCAATGTCGCATAAACAGCACACGAATAACTTGACAAATTGCTGCGATCTGCGATATATGCGATCTACGATATATGCGATCTGTGATATATGCGATCTACGATATATGCGATCTGCGATATATGCGATCTGCGATCTGCGAGTCACAGAAATTACCCATCGCAAATTTTCCTCGGCTCAACATTCAAGAAAAGCTGTCCCTAAACCAAAAATTGGGCACACGCCTTAAAGAAAATTAATGAATGTACGCCAAGGTATTCATGAAGGACAGTTTTGTGTTTTTCGAAGGGTCAGTTCACTGTGGGTGTCATGATTTTACACATTCATAGAACTTGAAGCTTTCATGTCAAAATTTATTATCATTACTTTTTCCTTTGCATGAACTGCAGGAAACATCTAAGGAAAAAGGGAAAAGCGCCAATGCTTGGAGAACAGAGAAGAGATGCCCTCATAAACGTATACCGCATGCAGCATAAATGTAGATTTCAGAGTGTTACTGAACAAGTGCTGATATCAATAGGCGATTTGACACTCAAGGTCAAAAACTCACAAAAGCACCATGTTTGCAAAATTCTGAAGCTCATGCCCGGTAAAGGAAAAAGCGCTAAAGGCAGAAAACGCACCAAAAAGGCTCGGATCAAAGAACGGAGGCAGTTTTTGATGCGCGATTAGTGCCTAGCGCTAATCGCGCATCGCTAAGAAAATTGTTCAGAAAGCAAAGTCCCTAACTTGCTTAGTCATCCACGAGTCCGGAAGCCGAGATAGCAAAAGAAGAGGTAGTTTAAGAAGAATCTGGGTTGTTACCAAGCATACACGCAGTTAATTCGCTCAACCAGAAGATGATTCTCAAAAATATCTTCTAGTTTACTAAAAAGAGGTGCCAGCGCTTTCCATTTCTATTTTCGTAGCTCAAACAAAAGCAGAAGGTGACCAGCCGACTCTTCCCAGGCAAATGTTGCATGCTCACAGCACTAAGGAGCAAATGTAGAAATAGTTAGAAATTAGATTCAATTTTTAGAAATAAGTTTGCTTAGATAAAGGGCGGTCATTTTAAACCGTATCCGAAATTTATGTAATTAAGTTATTTAGTTAGCAGTATTTAAACCCTTCTCATGCATTTGGAGAAGGGTTCAGAAATTTGTCAAAAACTTGTCCTCAGAACATGCACTTCTACACCCTCAGAGGAGGTTTTGATGAATGAATGGATCAAGGTTTATTAATTTTTGCATTTGATATCTCCTACTGATGTTGCACTTCTGTACTCTTGGTAGATCATATCAGAACAAGGAGAGATAAATCATTATTACTTGAAGCTTATGAGTAGGACCAGTCATAAATGGTACTTTTATCTCTTGGCTATTTCTGCTTATATTCTTAAAGTGATATATAGTTTTTAGTTGTTTATATGTTATTGCATGAATGTGTGAGTTACCATTTGGCACTTTTGTATGGTGGAGTCATTTATTTATGTTTGATATATGAATAACTTATTACGCGATATGCTGTTCACAACTGTTTTGCCTAACTTTTTATGCAAAGTGGTTCATCTTAATTGATTTCCATTCTTATGATAGTTGAATGATATTTATTACTAGTTATTGTTTGAAATCTCTTTAGATCGAATAATAGAAGAAACACACCCTAGGTTAGCATAGATTAGATGTGTTGTTTTCATTAGATTACAATAGCATAGAATTAGATTAAAGCATAGTTTTAAAAACCGGCCCAGAAAACCGGTAACCGGTCTAACCGGCCAGTTGGAGGCCTGGCCGGTCCGAACCGGCCCTTCTAACCCGGTTTACACCCCTTCATGCCCAAAAAAAGTCCCTAACCAGTAAAAACCGGCCGGTTTAGGGAGGAACCGTCCGGTTTATAGCAAACCGGCCGGTTTATGGAGAGGCCGCCGGTTAAAGCAAAAAGCACAACGGTTTTTGGAAATGAGGGTGGTTTAGGGGTTTTGGGGGTGAGGGAAAGGTATTTTCCCTCCAAAAACACCCTCACACTTGCTATAAGACACCCCTCTCACTCTCATTTGTCTCGCACAACTGATTTGGAGTGTTTGTGAGTGTTTGTGAGCTTGGAGAGTGTGGAGTTTTTGCTGAAGTAGTCATCTTGGAGTTGGAATTGGAGATATTTTGGAGATAGTGTGTAGTTGTCAGTGGAGTTGCCATCATCAAGAGGAGGCTAAGGGAGCTACTTTGAATTTCCAGGTAAGGATTTGCACTTGATAATTCCTCATTTGAGTCTGTTGTCCATGAATTATTTTTTTTATGTGCTATAAAATTCTCGCTTCAATGATCTATCATCTATGCTAAGCCTATGAACTCTCTAGCTCTATGCTATCAAATTTTGTAGCTTGCATGTGCATTTTTTTTCCTACATTTATCATTGGTTTTCCATGTACCTTAGCTGCAATTTTTTTTTTAAATGGCAGATTTCTTTGCAAATTGTTATTATTTCAAGCAAACATGGCTCCAAAAGGAAAGGACAGTGCATGGGTTCATTGTGATGTAATTGAGGGAAAAATGATATGCAAATTATGCCATAAATCTATTGGAGGTGGGGGTATTCTTAGGTTGAAACAACACTTGGCTGGGGTAAGAGGCCAAGTAAAGCCATGTGATGCACCAAAAGAACTGTTAGGTCCTATTAGGGCAGAATACATTGCCAAGCTTGAAAATTTTTATGAGGATAAGGCTAGGGAGAAGGCCATCCAAGATGAAATTGCAAGGAAGAGGGAATTAATGGAAGCCATGAATGTTATGAAAGAGAGTGGGTATGATGATTATGAGATTCAAGACTCCACTTCTATCCCTTCCACCAATGACCCATTTTACTATGTTCATCCTTCTGTTGGTGTTGGCCAACCATCAAAAGGAACAAAGAGACCAAACATCCAAAGTTATTTCTCATCTTCTGCCACCATTGCCTCTTCTAAATCTAATCCCACTTCCTCTCATCCAAGTTCTCAACCCACTTTGGATCAGCATTGGAAAAAACAATGCAAAGAAACTTCTCACCAATACATTGCTAGATGGTGGTATGATTCAGATATCCCATTTAATGCTGCTCGCTCACCTTATTACCAAGCTATGTGGGACTCTGTTATAGCTGCAGAAAAGGGCTTCAAAGGCCCTAGTATGCATGACTTGAGGGGAGCTCTTTTGCAAAAAGAGATATCTTCCATTGATGAGTATTTGGTTGAGTTTAAAGAGTCATGGCTCAAAACAGGTTGTTCCATTATGTCAGATGGATGGACCGATGGAAAGAACCGCACTATCATTAATTTCCTTGTTTCTTTCCCTAAAGGAACCATGTTTTTGAAATCAGTTGATGCATCTGATAGGGTAAAGGATGCAAGCCTTCTATTTGAGCTTTTGGATAACATTATTCAGGAAGTTGGGGAGCATCATGTTGTGCAGGTCATCACTGATAATGCCTCAAACTATGTTCTTGCTGGAAAGATGCTTGAGGCCAAATATAAGACCATATTTTGGACTCCATGTGCTGCACATTGCATAGACCTCATGCTTGAGGATATAGGCAAGGTGGAGTGGGTAAAAAACACTGTAGAGCATGCCAAGTGCATTACAAAATACATTTACAACCACTCATGGGTATTGAGCCTAATGAGGAAACACACTGGAGGCAAAGAGCTTGTTAGGCCTGCAATTACGAGATTTGCAACTCACTTCCTCACGTTGCAATGTCTCAATGGTCAACATAAAAACTTGCAGAAAATGTTTTCCTCTGAAGAATGGTCTGAATCTCGGTGGGCTCGTAGACCAAATGGAAAAGACACCAAAAAGAAAGTGTTAGACACTTATTTTTGGAAAAGGTCTGTAGAGCTTGTGAAAATTACCAAGCCCCTTGTTAAGGTGCTAAGGTTGGTGGATGCGGAAAGATTGGCCATGGGATACATTTATGAAGCTATGGATCAGGCAAAGGAGCAGATACGAGCAGCTTACAATGACAGGTTAGCTAAATATGGCCGTATATGGGAGATCATTGATCACAGATGGAACAATCAACTCCATCGTCCTATACATGCAGCCGAGTATATTTTGAACCCAAGGTATCACTATAAAAATTGGCTAGGAGATCAGCATGATGGGGAGGTCAGAGCTGGATTGATTGATTGCTTGGAGCGCATGGTCCCTAACCATGTAGACCAGTTGGACATACATAGACAGCTTACTATTTTCAATCAAGCAAGTGGTACGTTTGGCAAAAACTTGGCAAAGATGGAAAGAGATGTGGACCAACCAGGTAAGCAATTCCAATTTCCATTTTGTTTTTCATTTCAAGTTAAAATTGTTTACGTTCTTTACAATTCAAATTATAAACTAAGTTACTAATTATTGTCTTTTTCTTTGCAGCACATTGGTGGGAGTCATTTGGTGGCCAGTGTCCTCAATTGCAAAGGTTTGCAATTAGAGTCCTCAGTCAAACTTGCAGTGCTTCAGGTTGTGAGCGCAATTGGTCTGTTTTTGAGCGCATACACACGAAGAAGAGAAACCATTTGGAACAAAAATGGTTAAATGATCTTGTTTTTGTGCAATACAACCTTTGACTGAGGAGGAACCAAATGATGAGCAAATCACCTGATCTAGATCCCATTGTGTTGGACGATATTGATCCAACATCAGAATGGGTGGAGGAGACTGAAGATCCTGTGTTTGAGGCTGATTTTGATATCGACATGGCTTTAGTGGAGGATGAGGCAGATTATGTGGCGGCATCAGAACCAGGATCAGTAGCGGCATCAAGGAAAGGCAAGGAACCAATGGAAGGCACTAGTCGTGCAGGTCGACAAACTCGTGCTTCCATTAGGTCCACTTCTATTGTCATTGGTGGCATTGATACTGATGTTGCAGATGAGGCAGAGGCATCCTCAGACTCTGAACCAGATGATGTCTATGTAGCTCCTGATGATGATCCTGTGTCTAGTAGTGGTGATGGACTTGATGATTAATCATGTGTACACTGTAGACTTGTAGTAGGCCAATGGCCTCATAGCTTGCAGCATTGTTTTTGGACTTTATAGGCCATTTAGAACCTCATTTCTTATGTATTTTGCTATTTTTTCGATGATATGTATTGCACTCGGTGCCATTTTGATATATTCACCTTTGCATGGTATATAAATGAGCAAACTTTGCATATTTTGTCTCTATTGGCTTGGAATCATGGTTTTACATCTTAAAAATAGTTTTGTTTCATTAAAAATTAATTATTTAATGTATTTTTTAAAAACCGGTTTGTTTAGATCAAACCAGTCCCGGTTAGACCGGTTCCGGTCGGTAAACCGGTTCATTAGGTGGACCGGTTCGGTCACCGGTTCCGGTTTTAAAAACACTGGATTAAAGTAGCTTAGATTATAACTCTTAGATCGACATCATCCAACTTTGCACACACACACACCCTTAGATTGGGAAACTAGTCCCATTATCCCCAGTCGGACCCGCTTTACCAAACGGATAAGGAGCTGCCAACCAAGGTTCGGACCGGGTGGGTATCCCCCTTGTTGTCGACCCGATTTTCGGGGCCTCAACACAACCCCAAATACGTTGTGTGGGGAGGTATATATACAAAAACAAAGTACAAAAATATCTAGATGATGAGTTAATAGCTCATAACTTCTTTGCCAACTCTTAAGGAATAGTAGCTGAAAGAGTAAATGCCGCAGTAAATATGAATGTAACAGTTGTTCATTCTGTCAGAGAAAATTGACTTTTGAGTCCAATTGAGTCGGCTGGGCTACGCTTTTAAACTCTGCAATCTTTTGGGTGTGTCGTCCTAGCTCTTTGCTTTGTCACTGCTCCAACCTACTCTGCTTGTTCCTTAACCACTCTATCTGGTGCTTTCGTGCCTCATTTTGCTGACTCATAGTTGACCGAGATTTGAAATAATAAAAAGGGGCAAAACTAAAATTGCCTGGGAAAAATGGCCAGCATTGCCTTCCACAAATCCTCGGGAGGTAACTGATGCTTTTGTATTTTGATGAGTGTTTCATCAGCCATCATATACCTATAATAGTTGCGTGGCATCTCAAACAAATGACTAATTTCATGTTGAATAAAAAATAAGTTTTCCAACTTATCATAGAGATTCTGCCCAGAAGGTGGCCCTGCCTCTGCTGGAGAGCTTGAGGATGCAGTAAGTTGATTTGTGACATAGTTGTTCACTCTGGTGGCATATTTCTCACATTTTAACAGTCTTCCAGCACTGGTCAACAAGCTGGGCAAACCTTTGCTTTGTAATGTTGCAATTTTCAACTTAAAATCATTTATGTCCCTTTGCATTTCTTGACACTTTATTTCCAGTGTCTATACAAAACTTCTCAAACTCATCACCTTCTTTGCTGTGAGTATGGCCTCTGTCCTATTCATAATTTTCATTGATTCCAGCTCTTCCTTTGTTTGATGGTTCAAAAAATTAATCATTATGTTGGCCTGTTTAGGCATGGTTCCCGACGCTGCTCTGGCTCTCTGATTTTCAAACTGAGCTAGGCCAATTAAGTCCATTTGTTCATGTATGGCCTGAATTGACCGCCATTGGTCGGTAATTGATTTATTAATCTTGGCCCACAGAATCCTCTTTATTTCAGCTAGTGTCTTGTCCAAAGTTAGCTCCTTCTCCAAGGCCTTTATTTTGTCACTTAAGGCCTTAATTTCCCTTGTTTTTTCTGCCACTGTCATTTTGGACTTATCATATTTTCCTTCTAGATTGGCCAACTTTTCTTTGGCCTCTTTTATCTCTGTTGCCTGAAGCTCTAGTTCCTTGACAGCTTTCGTCAGTTCTTCCATGCCCGTGCTTGTTTCAGGCACTGTTGTTGTTGCTACCGTAGCATCTGTGGCTGTTGTAGTTGCTGGAATAATAGGAGGGGTCACTGCTGCTTGTGTAGGAGGAACAGTAACAACAGTTGGAACTGTTTGAGGTGGTTGGGAGGTCGACTCTCCCTGCTTGCCTTGTAGTGCTTTCTCCAACTCTCCCTCCATCTCAATTATTCTCTGGTTCATTTGCATCAGCAGGTCCATTGTATCTTCAACTTCTTTCTCTTGAACCAGTTCTCCTGTTTGCGGGTGCATAGTCGAGGTGAGCCTCATTTTCTTTTTTAGAGCAGCAATATCATCCTCCTTTTTCTTAATTAGGGCCTTGATGGCTTTGGGATTCTTAGGATCATGCCCTAGGTCCACAATAATGTCCTCCAATGTTTTAATTCTGTTGACTTTGGCTCTGGAGGAAATTCTTTCCAAATCAAGTTGAGTATTTGTATTCTTTAAAGATTCCTTCAACTCATGAGCCAGCGTGGCCTTATCTGCCAAGGTGGCATAGACCATTTCCCTTGTTTTCTTATGTAGCTCTATTTGATCCATGGGGTGAATGTCCTTGGCCAGGACCTCTAATCGTTTCTTGACATAGTCTGCAGCTGACTGTGGCTACTGAACCTTGGGCTTGAAGTGGCTGAGAATCATCTTTTCTTCTTTGATGTCATATGCTGCCATCAGCATTTCCTGCTTGGCAGGTGTTGCAATAAGAAATTGGTCATACAATTATACTCTTAATAGCTCATTTTGAGCCTTAATTTCTTTAAAGGTGGCTTTGATGCTAGCTGGCTTCTTACTTTGTTGTGTAGAGGAAGATACCTCCATGCCATGTTGTTTGTCTTGCTCTTGTTGGAAAGAGCTTGTAGGTGTTTGTTGACTTCCTTCTCTGTCTCTCCTTGGACTTCCAAGGATTTCCTCACTGACTTCCTCCTAAAATGGAGGATCACTTCTTTGCCTTTTAGCTTCAAGCTGCTGTGTAGACCCACTAGCAGGTGTGGAGTCTTCTCGATCTCATTTTCTGCCTCTTTCCTCATGGGCAGGAGTCTGCAAAGCAGACACTTGTGGTGCCTATGTTTGTTGTGGAGGAACCTGTCCTTGAGATTGTTCCATTGAAGTATTAGGCTGCTCTGCAATCACTTCTTGGTCTGTATCCATTGGCTCTTTTGCTTTAGCTGTACCTGTTGCTGATGTAGATGCTCCCTGGGCGGCATGTGTGGCTGCAGCAGCAGATGTGCCTTCTCCAATTTGATGTGGCAGTTTGAAAGTTACATGGTCAGCAAAATACAAGTCAAGAGTTCTTTCTAAATCTTTGACATTTCTTTCCATAATTTCTTCTTGGGTCAATTCCTCAACTAATGTGTCTTGCAGCCACTCACCTTGGTTGGCATATTGTTCAATTTGTGGAAATTTGCAATGGTCATAGGCCAGCAGCCTGTATTTAACTCTTCTGGCACTGATAAAACCCTCCGGGTCATAAGGGACCCACCAGAAGCTCCTCTTTAACTTATATTTGTCCCTCAGTATTTGATTGGCATATTGCCAACCTTCTTTCTTGTTCATAATGAAGGGGCCTAGATGGTCTTTGGATTTCAGATGAGCTTTCTTCTTGGCACTATGAAAGTGAGTGAGATCAGAATTGATGAGCCGCCTATAGTACTCCAACGCAAATAGTCTCATTGGTACATATCTTGGGAGCCTGTAAGGACAGAGCTCACAGCCATAGATTCTAATGACAATATGATTTCGGTAGAGATATCAATCACCTATTTTATAACTCTTGGACAGCTGCAAGGTCTTCTGTATGTCATATGACAATCTAGGAGGAGGGGACCTTTTTAGGAGGCAAGAGACTGGGTATACAAATTGGTCAATGAACTCATAATAGGAAAATGGAGAGTTTTGAACCTCATGGAAAACTGATGACCAAAAGATGATAGACCTTCTTTCCCCCTTAGAATCCAACTTTTTAATGGGGCATTGGAAGCATTCAGACTGGTAATACATGAACAAATGGTAGATATATGAGGAATATTTGAAGACTCCCTCCCTGTCGAGCTTCACTAGCTGGTCATGTATTTTGTTGGCTATGAACTTGGCATAGTTATACTTGACAGAAGGGGGTTGTCCTGGGCTGTATGCAGACAGCAGAACCAACATTGTTTCATCAATTTGCTCACTTGTTTTAAAACCCAGTACAGAGGAAATCATATCTATAAGCAGCTTGCCCACCTCATTGAATTGTCATATAAGAAAGGAGGTGAGTCTGTAGGCTGGCGATCTTCCCTCATGAATGTTTTGGTAATTCTTGCAATTTCATAGCTGGAAAGCTTGGAGCCTTCATCCAGCAAATAGTTCATGGAGAAAGGAAACAATAGCTAAGTCTGTTTGAAGTTGAGAATCTGGTTGATGGAGTCAGGAGTAATATAAAAAAGTATGCTCCCAGATGGAGACTTGACAGCTCTCTGATTTGGTTCATAGTTCTCGGCACACAAATGGATGATTTCAAGAAAAATATTAACAGAGGGAAGGAAATAATAAGGCAAATTGGATTCCCATAGGCCATACATGTCACAATTGTTTATAAAGATGTTTCTTAGTTGGCAGAAGGTCTTCAAGTGATTTCTGTCCCCAATTAGATCTTGAATGAGGTAATCCTTATTAGCGAGAGGCATGGCTTCAAGCTCTCTGTTTGGTGGGTTCATAGGAGTGACACTAAGAGTTGTTGGAGTGGCCATTATAAAACTTTTTGATGTTACATTTGGAATGAAGTTTTACAGCAGTAACAGATTGATGACAACTCACTTTGAGGATTTGCAAAGGAGTTGCAAAATGAGTTCAACTGAGGGAATGGCCTTCAATATCTGTAATTATGATGGAAAAGGAAAAATTTGTAGAGTTCGGATAAGGCTTTAGTCTCTTTGGAAAATTCTTTAGATAAGAGACTGTGAGGGCAAAATGCAGAGGGGGAAAGGATTATTACAACACAATGTACTGAGGTTTTGCAGTGGAATGTAGTAAAAGAGAACAATGCCGAACTGTTATGAAATTTTTGTTGGGAATATGAGCTCGAAAATGAGTTTTCAAAGGTAAATTCGCAAACAGGCACGGGTTGATAGGGTTTTTCTTGAGGTAGGGGTTTATCAGTGGATTTAGGCAGAATTTAGGTAGGGCAGAGTCATTAATTTGGGAATTTGCAGGCTTCAAGCATGTAAAATGGAGAAAAATGGGAAGAACAGGGGTGAAGGGGCAAAGTAGGGAAAATACCTGGTTAAAATGGCACCGAGGGAAACTGGACTGGTCCAATGGCGACCGGTGTAGACGAATTCGAAGGTGGTTCCAGCTCAATTGGTCGAAATTTGAATTTTGGAGGCAAACGGGCGCAAACGGCAGCAGCAACTCTCCACTATGTCCAATGAAAATGACTAACAAACGGTTGAAAAATGCGTGTTTTTATAAAAATTTGACATATTTGCGCTTTTGGCGCTTTTCTGCGATGATGTCAGCATGACATCATCGGTGGGTCCCGGGTACGGACGGGTGACGTGGACGCTGACTCTGATGAAGACGTGGTAGTGACACGGTGGCAAAGCGTGGACACGGTGGTGACGTCACAGTTGACGTGATTGCTGACATCAGGCGACGGAGTGTGGTATCCGGTTTTCCGCGTACCACCTTTGAGCATGGGCGATATTGGGGGAGGGGCCTCCGAACACGCCTGGCAGTTGACATGTGGCGGGGGTATGGCAGGGAAACGGCCCATCCCCCGGACGTTAACCTCTAACGGATCGGGGGCTCAAAACGACCACCCACCATTGATTTGGGGCACGCACAATCTGACGGTTGGCGGCACAGGCAAGGTGACGGGGGTTAGGGACAGGACCCGCCTGTATTATTTAAAAAAAAATGCGCCATGGGGGGTCATAAACTTTGGAAATGTGGGTTTAGCGGGTTAGGTTTAAGTAGGGGGAAATGATAATTTAATGTTTAATAAAACATTTAAACATTAACCTTCGTAAAATGACTGCGGAGGGGTAGAAATATAAGGTTTTGATGGGTGAGGGATTAGGTATAGGTTATTAACCTAACCAAAGGTTAGATTAATTCCAGGGTTACGACGTGGAAGGGTTCATAACAGCCCCAAATGGACTAATATCTCCCAAAACTATGTTACATAGCTATAATGCTATAGGGTGGGATAGTTAATATGTTTTTCAGAATTTTATATAGTTTTTTGTAGATGTAGGGAAGGGGAAGTAGCTAGGGAGATATACAATAGAGTTAGGAGTTAATATGGGTTTGTGAGGTGAAGTGCAAGGGAGAGGCTAAACCTGTGAACTGGAAACTTAGATATAAGAAATGAATGGAATCTGAAATGAGGGTTTTACACAAGAAATGTGCCTTCTTTTCATTGAAGGAAGTCAAAACTTGACATGATATTCTACAAAAATGAACTGAAAGCAGGACTTGTTGGGGAGATCCCAAGGTCCTCAAGGGGGTGTTAGTAAGAAAATTTTGAGGGGGAGGGTGAAAGGGAGTTAGACATGCTACCAGAGTTCTACCATTGGACAACTGCTTTAACCTTTCTGTGATTGATGAGATGAGCTCTGATTGATAGTACAAGAGGTGATCCTAACCTTGCTTCTGCAACCTCAAACTACCTACCTAGCCTCCTACACCTAACATTTTTTCTTCTCTTTGCATGGGTGCACTTAGATTTGCAAACCCTGATTATCCTCTTTTCTTTTGACTGCCCTCCTATCTAAGTCTACCCTTATCTCTTCCAAGGACCCAGATTAAGCAGTTGGGCTCCTTCATTTCTCTGCCTATCTACTGTTCTACCAAGCTTGAGCTGTTTGGACAGACATTGTCTCTCTATTCTACAACATCAATTTAGACATGGCATGGTCTAGATTGGACTGTTGGGCCATCCATCAAGCTAGTAGTGGCATTTTAGCTAGCCACCTTCCTGGTCATTCTTTGGGGTTCATTTTTATTCTTTTCCTGACCAATTTACTCTTTTTGCCCTTTGATAATTCTTTTAGGGCATACCCTCTTCACATTTTTTAATTCAGTCTCTATGCATAGAAGATATGGAACCTTTGCAGCATGAAAAGATGAACATATTTGGCACTTCCACTATCAATCATGAAAAGTGATTCCTATTGGTATAGGAACCTAACAGTGGCTCCACTTGGGGATGGCTTTTCCAGATGAAAAGCTAAGAACAGCAGGTCAGATTGCCTTATCTTTCCATTCTTGCTGCAGTCTGAACTTTCCTTCTGTTAGAGACCATTGATTTGAATCCTTGTAACTTGTATGAAGTATCCTGTGAGCTACTCTGCTGTGCAAAATTACAGCTCTGTCTTTGCTGGTTTCTTTGAGCATTCATCATCAATTTTAGCCTTCACAAGTGCTTTTATTGGTTTCTTATGGTAGAATCAGAATGTATATCAAAAATGGTGCAATAGTTCCCTTCTTTTCTTCAAACTTTGCTGCCTTTATTTCCTTATCTAACGGCTGTAAATAAAAATGCCGGAATTACAGATATTTATGTACAATACACAGTGGTGCTATGCTGATTACATGGAATCAAAGTAGTGCTTGAGCATTCGCCCATTGATTGGGCCTTCCTCAGTATTTGAGCCATCAAAACTCTTCAGCAAATAGGTATTATTACCTTGTACAACCTAAATGACATAAGGTCCCTTCCACAAGAAATCAAATTTGCCATGTTTCCCTTTGTCCTCCCTCCTAGAATCCCATCTCAGCACTTTCTTCCTGTTGTGGTCAACAACAACCCCCCTCTTTGTTTAGTATTAACAATAATATCAAGCAAAGGGGGACCCTTAACAAAAATCCCAAAAATATTTTTATCCAAATTTTTGTATTTTAACTCCCTAAAAGCTATATCGCATCACAAAGAGAGAGTGAAGAGTTTTCCTATGCGCATAAATAAGCTGCAAAGAAGCGATGCGAAATTCATCGCATCGCATATTTTGAAAGCGCCCTTAAAAGAAAATGAGAAGGAATTGCCGACGGCCGATATGCGACGTCGCATATCGCAAACGTCGCAAAAGCAGCACACAACGAGCAAATGAAAATTGCGATATTGCGATTTGCGATCTGCGATCCTACAAACTGCGATTTTGCGATTTGCGATCTGCGACGAATGAAACTATTAATTGCTGCAATACGAATTGCAGAAACCACTCATCACAAAGTTTCTTAGGCGTGATCTGTAAACCCAAAATCGAGCGCTCACCTTAAGGGAAATTAATGATGGCACGCCTGAGTATCCAAAGATGATCATGTTGCGTTTTTCGAAGAGTCAAGTCCTTATGAGTGTCATGATTATGCATTCATTGGAGTTATAAGCTTTCATGTCAATCTTTTCATATCTCTTTTCCTTTGCGTAAGCTGTAAGGCAGTAACTGATATAAATCTATATGCAGGAAACATCTAAGGAAAAGGGTAAAGAGCCAATACTTGAAGAACGGAGAGGAGATGCCTTCGCAAATGAATGCCGCATGCAGCAGAGCCGCGGATACCAGAGTATCACTCCACAGACACTGATGAAAATAGACTATCCAAGACTCAGAGTCAAAGGCGCACAAAAGCAGCATGTTTGCAAAAGATCCTGAAGCTCAGATTGGGTAAAGCAAAAAGAAAAACGCTGAAAAGGGATGATGCTTCAGAAAAGCCTGGAACAAAGAATGGAAGCAATTTTTGATACGTAAGATTGTTCAGGCAACAAAATCCCTAACTCATTGATTCATTCACACGGCCGGAAACCGAAATAGCAACAGCACAATCAGTTTGAAAGAAATCTGGGTTATACTAAGTATACACAGAGCAAAAAACACCCAGTCAGAGGGAGATTTTCAAAATATCTTCTGAGTTGTCCGAAAGAGGTGCCAACTTTTGTTATTTCTACTTTCATCTCCCGAGAAAAATGAAAAGACAACCAGCCGACTCTTTCCAGGTGAACCTCACATTGCTTACAGAACTAAGGAGCAGATACAGAAACGGTTAGAAATTAGATTCAATTTTTAGAAATAAATTTGCTTTAGTAAAAGGGCGGTCATTTGAAGCCGTTCCCTAAATTTGTGTAATTAAGATTAGTTAGTTAGTAGTATTTAACCCTTCTCATGGCATTTGGAGAAGGGTCCGGAAATTTGTCAAAAAACCTGTCCTCAGAACATGCACTTTTGCACCCTCGGAGGGGGTTTTTGATGAATGGATGGATCGATATTTATTTATGTTTGCATTTTAATGTCTGCTACTGATGTTGCACTTCTGTACTCTTAGTAGATGTTAGAAGTAAGTAGAGATAAATCGTTATTGCTTGAAGTTTGTGAGTGAAATCAGTCATAAATGGTACTTTTATCTCTTGATTAATTTCTGCTCATATTCTTAGAGTGATTTACAGCTGATTTGTTTATATGTTAATGTATGAATGTATAGATTACCATTTGGCACTTTTGTACGGTGGAATCATTTGTTTGTGCTTGACATATGAATAACTGATTATGCGATATGATGTTCACAACTGTTTTGCCTAACTTCTTATGCAGAATGGTTCATCTTAATTGATTTATATTCTTATGATAGCTGAATGATCTTTATTACCAGTTGTTGTATGAAATCTTTTTAGATCGCATAATGAAAGAATTTTACCCCGGGTTAGTATAGATTAGATGTGCTGTTTCTGTTAGATTACAGTAGCATAGAGTCAGTTTAGAGTCTAGAATTAAATTAGTTAAAAATCACCTTTAGATTAGTGTCTTCAAAATCTATACACACACACACATCTTTTAGATTGGGAAATTGGTTCCATCATCCCCAGTCGGACCCGCTACACCAAACGGGCAAGGAGCCGCCAACCAGGTTCCCGACCGGGTGGGTATCCCCCTTGTTGTTGACCTGATTTCGGGGCCTTCAACATATTTGGCACTAGAAGGAGGGCACAAACTATGAATGGAAACTAAGTCAAAATCTAAATGCCATTCTGAGAGTAAATCACCCTCATCAACTCCCCCGACTTCTCCACTACGGTTAAACCCGGAGTTACAAGTCGCTCGAGTATCCACCACTGCTACCTACTCCAATATATCAGACCAACTCATTATTGAACCCCCTGAAATTCAAACTTTGATTCATAAGCTCCAGGGATTCTCTATTTTTTCTCATAGATTTGATAAATCTAACAGTAGCGTAACTTCACAGTACAATCCTGCTCACCCTCTGACCAGATTGAAGAGTGAAAAATTTGGTATTCAACCAAGTGAACTCCCTCTCCCTACTAGGAAAAGAGCAAGGAAAGCACCACCAGAGTCTGACCGTGAGACTCTTTCATCCACTTCGTCCATTTCAACACCCTCACCGCGAAGTCAAGCACCCACATCCTCATCCCAAATCACTCATCCATCTTCCACACTTCCTCTTCAATCATCAACTATCATAATACCTTCATCTTCTCATCATCAGGGTCCATCTTCTGTACTCTCATTAACTAGCGGCTCAACGATGGCCCAGTCTCCATGGAACAATCCTGGGGCGATTTTAATGCCTCCACCCCTGAGCCCAATACCAGCCCATCCTGAGAAGTGGCTACCTAAATTCAATCCAGAAACAGGCATGCTAGCTGAAGAGCATATCAATAATTTCATGCTTTTTGTTAATCTCAACGGAGTTGCCAACGAAGATGCTGTCGTCCGACTTTTTCCGTACACAATGCAAGGAACAGCTGGGTCATGGTACTTTTCGTTACCTTCCAGGTCCATCACAAGTTGGGACATTTTTCAAAGTCAATTCCTCACCAAGTTTGTCGATGACAGATCAACAGCGACATTGATCAATGACCTATCTAATCTTAAAGCTGAGGCTAGAGAACCCATTAAAGATTTCAACTTACGGTTCAATAAGATCCTCAACAAGATTCCCGCTGCTTCTCAACCCAGCGAGGAAGTAAGATGTGAATGGTACATCACGGCCTTACCATCTAACTTGGCTATCTTCGTAGATAGGGCAAGCAAGATGACCTCAGTTGAAAACTTAACTGAGGCACTAGCAGTAGAAAAATGCGTAGTTGCCCTAGAAAAGAGATCTGCAATAGAAGAACGCAAATCTAAGAAGATCTCTTTCAAAGAAGACACCAAGAAGAAGCAAACGAAAGATCCTTTTGATATGGAAGGATTACAAAAGGTGTTAAAGGCCATGTCCAACGAGATGATTGACATAAGAAAGAAAGTAGCAGAAACTTCTTCAAAAAAGCCCTACAGATATTTTAAAAGAAACCTTCCCATGGAGGTGAAACCACCCAATGCTGTCTCAAACTTCGAATCTGAAGAAGAAGAAGAAGAAGAGAATACCACTGAAGGGAAGACCGATGATGAAGAAGTTGTGGAAGTACAAGGAATGTGGGATTTCATCCTCCCACAAGAAGAGGATCAAGAAGCATTTCTGGTTAGCACACGAAGCAAAAATCAACTTGATCCTCCCCAAACTACCCCTAAACAGAAGGGCGCAAGCCCTGCAACAAAGGATAAGGTCGCAACAAAGAAAACAATCGCTAGAGTGACCCAACTTAGCCCAGTCTAATCAGATCAAGCACCTCCATCAAGAACACTGATAGCGTCGGATGAAATGGAGTATAACATTATCGATGACATGAAAAAGTCTAGGGCTAATATCACTCTTTACGAATTGAGCAAATTGAAACGTCAACAGAAAATAATGATGAAGGAATTACATGCCGTGCCTACTACATCTTTACCTACAGCTGTAGCTTCCCACAACATGGGAAGACCTCCAACCAACATGATCAATAAGATTGATCCGAATGACATTGCCTTGATTGGAGGAAGGTCAAGATCCCATACTCCTCCTTTTCTCCTCACTTATGAAATCTTCAATAAAAACGTGCACAATTGCCTGATTGATTCTGGTGCTTCAACGAATATTCTACCCAGATCAATATGTGCCAAATTGAATGTTCAACCTCAGAAATCTGCAGTGCGCATAGTTCAACTTGATCGATCTCAAGTCGAAGTGATTGGTGAACTTAACCAGGTGACCATAAGATTTTCGTCTAACCCGAAATTATGTCAGGTTATCGACATTCTAGTAGCTGATATCCATGAATTCTATGGTTTAATTCTTAGCAGGGATTGGTCCGAGAAACTCCACGGATATTTCTCAACTGACTGGTCGCACATGTGGTTACCCTACAACGGCAAACCTAATCAAATAAAGGTTTAACGAGAATTGCACCAAAAGTACATAGTGACAGAATTGGAAGGAGAGAACGAAGCAATAGCATACAACAGCAATATCATAGGAAATTACTTGGATGCATTCTGGTTAACCCAGATGGGAACAAGACCATGCTTACATGCAGACTTGAGTTTGATTGCACAAACAATACAGCGGAATACGAAGCCTTGGTGCAAGGCCTATACAAAGCAATCGGCTTGAATGTTAAGTATCTTCAAGTCTTTGGAGATTCCGAAATTGTCGTCAAACAGGTACGTAACACCATACATTACCTGTCAAGTCATTTAAAGCACTATCAATCTTTAGTACAGGATCTGACTTCACATTTCATAGCATTCAATATTTCGTCAATACCAAGACTCCAAAATGCGAGCGCAGACCTATTAGCTAACGTAGCCTCTAGACTGATTCCCTCCGAAGATTTTAGTCCCGATAGGTTTTCAATAGAATTAATCTTTAAACCATCCATCCTTGACAATATCACCAACTGGAGAGTATTCAATGACGAGCCAGACATCGTAAATTTCCTCACTTCTGAAGGATCCTACTGAAATCAAATAATTGACGAAGACCATCATGATCACCAAATTCAGCTAAATAGCACTGATAACGCTATACCTAAATCGGTGGTTAAGTTAGAAGATTTATATGATTTGAGAGGTCAGTTTAAAAGGTCTGCCAATTCTAAACTCTACAATTCAACTCTGAACTATGAATTAGTGAACCTAGGAACCGATCAGAAGCCGCAAAACGTTAATCTAGGCCACGGCCTCGCCCCTGAAGAAAAATCAGCATATATCCGTCTTCTGAGACAATTCAAAAACGTTTTTGCGTGGAATTACAATGAGATGAAAACATACAACACTTCTATCATTCAACACACTATCCCTATGATTGACAATGAAAAACCTGTCCAGCAGAAGCTCAGAAAAATCCACCCCAACTTAGAAAATCAGATAAAGACTGAGCTAAATAAATTGTTGAGAGCCAGAATAATTTTCCCCGTCAGACACTCCAAATGGATATCCAATATGGTGCCTGTAAAGAAGAAAAACGGAGACATTAGAATCTGTATTGATTTCCAAAATCTCAACAAAGCCTGTCAGAAAGACAATTTTCCCCTCCCACCTATGGAGCAAATACTACAGGCAGTAGCGGGCTCAGAATTAATGTCTTTCCTGGATGGATTTTCAGGATACAATCAAGTGCTGGTGCATCCCGATGATCAGTTGAAAACCACATTTCGAACCAAGTGGGGCACATACGCATATCAGAATATGCCATTTGGTCTGATCAATGCCGGCGCTACCTTTCAGAGAGCCATGGACACTGCGTTTAAAGGTTTGGTCAATAAATCGGTAGTGATTTACCTGGATGATATAACAGTGTACTCCAAGAAGCGAAGCGACCATCTCAAAGATTTGAAACAGATCTTTCAAAGATGCTTAAGGTATGGAATTTCACTTAACCCAAAGAAATATTTTTTCGCGTTAAGTGAAGGGAAATTGCTTGGATTCATAGTGTCGAAATCTGGTATTCACATTGAACCTGACAGAATCAAAGAAATTTCCGAAATATCCATACCCCATAACAAAAAGGCCATGCAATCTTTCCTTGGACAAATCAATTTTGTAAAAAGGTTTGTCCCAAATTTTTCACGTATTATTTCTCCTTTACAAAATATGATAAAAAAGAATTCAAATTTTAAATGGGGCATAGATGAGCACGAAGCATTCAACTTGATCAAACAAGCTATCATCAACGCTCCATCTTTAGCTACCCCAAATTTTTCAGAATCCTTCATCTTATACACTTTTGCCTCAGAAAAATCTTATGCCGCGATTTTAACTCAAGTAAATCAAGAGAAGGCAGAAGCTCCAATCGCATTCTTTAGCTCGAACTTACAAGGTGCTGAACTCAATTACTCAGACGTGGAGAAATAGGCTTATGTTGTTTTCAAAGCGATCAAATATTTCAGACCTTTCTTACTTAAAGCCCATACCAAAGTCATAGTACCGTTTCCAGCGGTAAGAAACCTTTTGGTACAGAAGAATGTGGGCGAAAAGAGAGCAAATTGGATTACCGCTATACAAGAATACGATCTTGTGATCAAACCAGCAAACATCGTAAGAGGTCAAGGCTTCTGCAAGATGTTAGCTGGAGCATCGCAAATTCCGGAGAACTCATCTGAAGAGGTACACACGTATGAGGTAAGCCTAAACGACGCAGAATCATTATATGCGGACACCATTTATTATCTTAAGAACGGGTATGCTCCATCACACCTGGATCACACCAAGAAAAGAGCTCTGAGGTTGAAAGCTAAACAATACCAGCTCATAAATTATGTTCTGTTTAAAAGGAATTATGATTCTGTACTTCTTAGGTGTCTTGAGAAAACTGAAGCCGAAAAGGTTTTGCAGGAACTCCACGATGGACCAGCAGGTGGACACTATGTTGGAGAGACTACTGCGCATAAGATCTTACGTGCAGGATATTATTGGCCCACGCTGTTCAAAGACTCATACAATTACGTAAGGAAATGCCAAATCTACCAGACTGTTGCGGGGAAACAAAGGAAATCGTCCATGCCACTACAGCGGGTCAACATCGAGCAACCATTCAACCAATGGGGCTTGGACATAATAGGTGAGATCGTTCCTCACTCTTCTAAACAACATAGGTATATCCTCACGGCAACAGATTATTTTACTAAATGGGTAGAAGCAGTTCCTCTCAAGACAATTAATTCTGAAAACATTATTGAATTCATAGATCAATTTATCATCACTAGGTTTGGATTGCCAACGGCCTTAATGTTTTATAATGCATCATACTTTTCTGGAAATGCAATGACTAATTTTGCATTGAAAAGAGGGTTCAAATTGAAATATTCTGCTAATTACTATCCACAAGGTAATGGGTTGGCTGAATCAACAAACAAAAACCTAATCAGGATTATCAAAAGAACAGTCGACCAAAACCAAAAGAATTGGCACAAAGCGCTGGTAAATGCTTTATGGGCAGATAGAATCACGAAGAAAGCTTCAATCGGCACTTCTCCCTTTAATTTAGTTTATGGGAAAGAAGTGGTTCTTCCAACTCACTTAGTCATTCCCTCTTTGTCTTTAGTACAACACATCGATGAAGTATCTACTTCCTCTTTGCAATTAAGACAAATGGAAATAATCAAATTAGAAGAACATCGAGAACAAGCTAAGAAAACCCATGCTCACCACCAAACACTAATAAAATCCTCTTTTGACTCAGCCATCTTAACCAGAAAGAACTTTCAGATGGGAGATTTAGTTTTGAAATGGGATAAGGCTCATGAAGAAAAGGGAAAACATACGAAATTTCAGAAGTTGTGGCTTGGTCCTTTTCAGATTGTAGAAGTCATAGGCCCATCGACATTTGTGTTGCAGTATTTGGCAGGTAGAAGAGATTCTTTGCCTGTGAATGGACAGATTCTTAAAATGTATTTTCCATAGAAGGTCACTCTTCTATTTTTTCTAGGATAGTTTTAGTTTCTTTTATTTTGTTTTCTCTTTCTTATAAATAAAACCGGTTGTAAATGATCATTGAATAAGATTCATGAAAGAGCACGCTAACTCTCTATCAGATTTTGATTTCACTTGTACGAATAGCAAAACTTTTCGAAAAATCTGATTTTTATTATTGACAAATAGAGTTAACTTTAGCTTGATTAATGATATTAGTTTCAACCTTTCGAAAGACATTATTGAAATCAACCTTTGGTTAAAAATTGTTTTATCCCAGCACAATGAAAGGTATCATCAATAATAAAATAAATATTCTCTGCAAAGCTGTGATTTTCAAAGTTCTATTATTGTCGTCCAGAGCTTTTTTAAGGAAAAACAATGACTTCCTCCCTGCCAAAGGAAACTGCAGCATTCAGAGAAACAATTCGAGAAAGCACTATAACTCAAAGAATAAGAGGTCTCATCACGAGCTAGCTTATCATGATCACATATATTATAACTTGCTGACTTTGCCAATACTGTCTATCAAAACAGGGCAACGACTCAAGATTGTTGCAATCAAAAGACAAGGGGTCTCATCACGAGCCAGCTTGTTCAGCAAAAGTGTAAATCAAGTGAATGACTGTGTCATAATTTGGCCACCAAACCAAGACATTGTTCTTTAGAGAGTAAAAAAGGAAAAAGTGCCAAAAAGGATTTTTCTCTGAAATGTTGTAAATAACCTCAAGCAGGAAAAATGATCATTGCTGGATAACATGGTAACCCTGTCGAGGCTATGGACGCTTGCGGGCAACAGAGGCTCTACCTACCACAAATGAGCATATTTTAAAGCTAGCACGCAGAGAAGACCTTATTTTATCTTTTAAAAAGGACCGAGCAATGTCTGGTATGAATGCAAGAACTAAGCCTAGGGAAGCAGACAATTGGAACAAAATAAAGGTTGAAACAAAGTATCATTGACAGGATGAGGGGTAATCTACTCTATCTTTCCATAACAAAATTTAGACATATGAAAACTTTTCTGTTTCGGAAGTGGAAATGTCAATAGAAAAGGAGAGATAACCGGTTCTTCACAGTGAATCGCCATTGTTGTGGTCAACAACAACCGCCCTCTTTGTTTAGTATTAGCAATAATATCAAGCAAAGGGTGACCCTTAACAAAAATCCCAAAAATATTTTTATCCAATTTTTTGTATTTTAACTCCCTAAAAGCTATATCGCATCGCAGAGAGAGAGTGAAGAGTTTTCCTATGCGCATAAATAAGCTGCAAAGAAGCGATGCGAAATTCATCGCATCGCATAGTTTGAAAGCGCCCTTAAAAGAAAATGAGAAGGAATCGCCGACGGCCGATATGCGACGTCGCATATCGCAAACGTCCCAAAAGCAGCACACAATGAGCAAATGAAAATTGCGATATTGCGATCCTACAAACTCCGATTTTGCGATTTGCGATCTGCGACGAATGAAACTATTAATTGCTGCAATACGAATCGCAGAAACCACTCATCGCAAAGTTTCTTCGGCATGATCTGTAAACCCAAAATCGAGCGCTCACCTTAAGGGAAATTAATGATGGCACGCCTGAGTATCCAAAGATGATCATGTTGCGTTTTTCGAAGAGTCAAGTCCTTATGAGTGTCATGATTATGCATTCATTGGAGTTTAAAGCTTTCATGTCAATCTTTTCATATCTCTTTTCCTTTGCGTAAGCTGTAAGGCAGTAACTGATATAAATCTATATGCAGGAAACATCTAAGGAAAAGGGTAAAGCGCCAATACTTGAAGAACAGAGAGGAGATGCCTTCGCAAATGAATGCCGCATGCAGCAGAGCCGCGGATTCCAGAGTATCACTCCACAGACACTGATGAAAATAGACTATCCAAGACTCAGAGTCAAAGGCGCACAAAAGCAGCATGTTTGCAAAAGATCCTGAAGCTCAGATTGGGTAAAGCAGAAAGAAAAACGCTGAAAAGGGATGATGCTTTAGAAAATCCTGGAACAAAGAATGGAAGCAATTTTCGATACGTAAGATTGTTTAGGCAACAAAATCCCTAACTCATTGAGTCATTCACATGGCCGGAAACTGAAATAGCAACAGCACAATCAGTTTGAAAGAAATCTGGGTTATACTAAGTATACACACAGCAAAAAACACTGAGTCAGAGGGAGATTTTCAAAATATCTTTTGAGTTGTCAGAAAGAGGTGCCAGCTTTTGTTATTTCTACTTTCATCACCCGAGCAAAAGGAAAAGACAACCAGCCGACTCTTTCCAGGCGAACCTCACATTGCTTACAGAACTAAGGAGCAGATACAGAAACGATTAGAAATTAGATTCAATTTTTAGAAATAAATTTGCTTTAGTAAAAGGGCGGTCATTTGAAGCCGTTCCCTAAATTTGTGTAATTAAGATTAGTTAGTTAGTAGTATTTAACCCTTCTCATGGCATTTGGAGAAGGGTCCGGAAATTTGTCAAAAAACTTGTCCTCAGAACATGCACTTTTGCACCCTCGGAGGGGTTTTTTGATGAATGGATGGATCGAGATTTATTTATGTTTGCATTTTAATGTCTGCTACTGATGTTGCACTTCTGTACTCTTAGTAGATGTTAGAAGTAAGTAGAGATAAATCGTTATTGCTTGAAGTTTGTGAGTGAAATCTGTCATAAATGGTACTTTTATCTATTGATTAATTTCTGCTCATATTCTTAGAGTGATATACAGCTGATTTGTTTATATGTTAATGTATGAATGTCTAGATTACCATTTGGCACTTTTGTATGGTGGAATCATTTGTTTGTGCTTGAAATATGAATAACTAATTATGCGATATTCTTTTCACAACTGTTTTGCCTAACTTCTTATGCAGAATGGTTCATCTTAATTGATTTATATTCTTATGATAGCTGAATGATCTTTATTACCAGTTGTTGTATGAAATCTTTTTAGATCGCATAATGAAAGAATTTTACCCCGGGTTAGTATAGATTAGATGTGCTGTTTCTATTAGATTACAGTAGCATAGAGTCAGTTTAGAGTCTAGAAATAAATTAGCTAAAAATCACCTTTAGATTAGTGTCTTCAAAATATATACACACACACACAAATCTTTTAGATTGGGAAGTTGGTCCCATCATCCCCAGTCGGACCCGCTACACCAAAAGGGCAAGGAGCCGCCAACCAGGTTCCCGACCGGGTGGGTATCCCCCTTGTTGTTGACCCGATTTCGGGGCCTTCAACAGTTCCCTATGAAGAAATCTTCGGCCTTGGTTCTTTTGTCAAAGATCTTCTTGAGTTTATCTTGCAGGACTTGGGTTCTCTGATATACTTCTTCTCTTGTTTGCTGCAAGTGTATAGTTTGATTGATCCTTCTTTGTATATCATTAGGCTCAGCTTGTATTTCCTGCAGCAATTTGATTACAGGGATTCCCAAAGATGAAGGGAATCTTGCCTCTATTCCATAAACCAGTTCATATGGACTTGTACCAATGGATCTCTTAGTGGTCAATCTGTCTGCCCACAGTGCATTTATCAGCTTCTTATGCCAATTCTTTTTGTTCTCCTCCAAGACCTTTTTGATGATGTTGATGAGGCTTTTATTGGAGGACTCAGCTAGGCCATTGCCTTGAGGGTAGTAGGCTGTGGAATGGCCCAAGGTCATGTGATATTTGTGGCAAAAGTTGATCATTCTTTTGGATTTGAATGCAGCAACATTGTCTGTAATAATTTTTTCTGGACAGCCAAACCTGGACAAGATGTTGGTTTCTAAAAATTGGATGATGATTGAATCATTGGCTTGCCTACAAGGGATGGCTTCTATCCATTTGGTAAAATAGTCAGTGGCAGTCAAAAACCACCTATGTTGGCCAGAGGATGAAGGGTGGATTTCCCAATGAAGTCTAAACCCCATTGTTGGAATGGTCTTTTAGTTGAGATAGGTTTGAGGGGTAAAGGTAACAACTTTCTCTTGTCTTCAAAGATTTGGCACTTATGGCAACTCATTACAAACTTTTTGACATCTGTGAACAAGGAGGGCCAATAAAATCCAGCCCTTAGGATTTTATCAGTTATTGATTTCTAGTATAAGTGCCCTCCACAGTCACTTGCATGAAATTCCTTGAGGGCATTGTCAGTTTCATCCAATGTTAGGCAATTAAGCAAAATACCTTCATGATTTTTCCAAAACAAAACATTGTCTATGATAAAAAACATTGATGCCTTCATTTTCAGGAATCTTTTCTTAGTTCTATACAACCCTGGAGGAGCTTGCAGGTTTAACAATACAAAACATATATCAACATACGAGGGAGATTGTAAAAAGGCTTGATTGATCTGTGGAGTTGCCATCTCCTCTTCGTTGTCCAGTTCATTGATATCAAGGGCTTGGAAATTGGTTTCAGTCATTAGTTTGGATAGCCCTTGTCCTTTTATCAGTTTTGTAGGCTTGATTTCAATGTCATATTCTAAGATATTGGCAATCCATTCGCCCCTTTTGCCTTCAATTCCTTCTTGGGTTAAAATGTCCTTAACCACAACATTTGGGACATAGGAAATCACATGAGAGTATAAAATGTAAATTCTGAAATCTTTAATGGCTTTCACTAGGGCATAAGCTTGCTTTTGCATGATCTGATATTTTAAGGGTGCATCCCTAAGAGCTTTGTTGAAGAAGGCAATGGGTTTCTCACACCCATGGTCATCTTTTTGTAATAAGACAGCAGCAATCGTTTGTTCAGAGGCAAAGGAAAAAATTATGAAATCTCTATCAAACCTGGGACTTGTGAGGGCTGGTGTATTTGTGAAAGCTCTTTTGATGTCCTCAAAGGCCTGTTTGGATTCCATGTTCCACTTGACTTTAGAGTCTTTCTTCATCATATTGTTTAACAATATTATGAGCTCAGCCAAATTAGGAATGAACCTTCTTAGGAAATTAATCTTTCCGAGAAAAGCTTGCAATTCTTTAATGTTTCTCGGATGAGGCACTTGAAGAATAGCTTGAATTCTGTCCGGGTCAGTCCTAATGCCATCTTTTGAGATTATATGACCTAGGAGCTTGCCTTCCTCTAGGCCAAACAATGATTTCTTTGGATTCAAAGATATGCCACATTTTCTACAAATTAGGAAAACTTGCCTCAAATGTTCTAAGTGTTCTTGATCTGATTTTGAAAAGGAAGTGAGATCATCAAGGTAGACTAAAAGGAAATCATGGATTCCTTTGGCAAAGGCTATGTCCATTGATCTTTGGAAAGTGGCCCCTGCATTCTTAAGCCCAAAAGGAATTTTGACATATTTAAAAGTTCCCAAAGGTGTTGTAAAGGCAGTTTTGTCTTGATCATCCAGGTGTACTAAAATATGATTGAATCCAGAGAATCCATCTAACAATGAGATCCTAGAGGCTCCCACTACCCTTTGTAGCATATGATCCATTTTTGGTAAGGGGTAATGGTCTTTGAAAGAGACTTTGTTCAAATTCCTTAAGTCAACACACAGTCTAATCTCTCCCGTCTTCTTCCTAGTAGGCACTAGATTTGAAATCCACTCTGAGAACCTGATTGGAGCAATGATTCCTACTTCGTACATTCGTTTAACTTCTTTTTTAATTAGGGGAAGGAGGACGGGATTGACCCTTCTAAGATTCTGTTTAAAAGGCTTGTGATTCTCTTTCAAGGGTATAGTGTGTTGGATGACTAAAGTATCATAGGACTTGAGGTCCTCATAACTCCAGGCAAAGATATCTTGGAACTCTTTGAACAATTCAATGTCTTTTAACTTCTGATCAGCTGGTAAAGCCTTGGATAGTTTTACCATTTTAGGATTTTCTGTGGTTCCAATGTTGCAGTCCTCAATTTCAGCATTTAGTGGTTGCATTTTTGGCTTCCTGGAAATATCATTTGAATCAAACAAATCCTCCAAAGGGGTTAAACCTATGGGCAGAAAATTGTCTTTAAGATCAATTACTTCAGCTTCTGCCTCAGCTATTTCATCAAAATCTGTTTGCTTCAGCTCCTGTACATTGCTGTCATTAAAAGTGGTTGGATGCAAAATCAGATTTGTTGTTTCAGCAGATATGTTTTGTTCAATTTTGTGCTTTTGTTGTTGGTCGTCCACAGTGCTTGTATCAATGTTCATGTTGGAGAATTCCTCCTTCAAAGTGAGGAAGTTATTTATCTGTGCATCACTTTCAAAGACTTGCCAATTTTTTACATTATCAAGGAGAGCGGGTCTATGTTTGATTTCTGCAGTGAAACGGTGGTTGGGTTCTAAAGGTAGCTTGCAAGTGCTGGCAAAGGTTGCCAAGCTATGTGCATGTAAATTAAGCTTTCTAGAAATTTTAGTTAACTGAGATTCTGAGAAGGTATCAAGTATTTGAATGGCTGCCCCTCTGTAAGCTCTCAATCTCAGATTATTTGTGACAAAATTTCCCTTCATCTACTGTATGATCAGATCTGAATCCCCTAGAATTGAGACTTTGGTTGCACCTAGATTTTTGATGAGTTTGAGACCTAACAAAAGGGCTTCGTACTTGGCCATATTGTTTGTGCATCGAAAGGTTAACCTATATGCATGACCTTCAGCCTAGTTATTCTGCATGTTGTGAATCCAAACCCCTGCCCCTGCTCCTAACTTGTTTACAGAGCCATCAAACTCTAAATACCGTAAGGTTTCATGGTCAAGTTTTGCAGTGAGAGTTTTATAAAGTTTGACCATGGGCGGATTGGGTTCTTGTAAGTCGTTTGATGTGTCATTTCCCTTTGTTGTATCAATCATATCAAAAGTTTTTTGATTTTGAGCAACAGATTGTTCATTTAAACCCTTTGTCTCTGCTGCTACTAGTAATTTGATGTCAGTTTTGGGACACATATCAGCGTTATATAAAATGAATGAATCCATGTCTGAATGCATAGAGTAGATGGGGAAGTTTTGGGGCTTTTCTTGACTATTCACCACATATTTCATTAGTGTTTCACGGTATAATCTCTTTGGTTGGCCAAAGACTGAAATAGTGGCATAGGACATGTCTAGTTGCAAAGATCCTTGGAGTTTGGCCCCCCAAGATCTTGATAAAATCATATTGTATTTGGGTGGAATGTCGACTACCACCACATCCATCAGAATTGTTTTGGTTGGGTATTGGACTAAGGATACACAAAGATCTTTGATTAGGCCTAGACACCTGACTTGACTAGAATCAAATGAGAATAAATCTTTGTATGGCCTTGTGATGTCTAGGTCTAGTTTTTCCATCACAGACTTAGGCATTAGGTTATGGGAAGCCCCAGAATCAAACATTGCATTGTGTAACACTTTTTCATGAATGTTTAAACTGACATAAAAAGGTGGGAATCCTACATTTGCTGTCTTTTCGTTAACCTCAGGACCAAACAATAATTCAGGTTGATCATCTAGAACATTCACAGCATCCCTATTGTCTGATATTTGGAGTGACCTATTGATTTGTTGTCTATACACTTCATGTTTGGCCAGTTCAGAAAGAGGAACAACTATCTTCACCTTACTTATTTCTGTTTCCAAGTTGAATGGTTTTTCTATCTGAGTCTTTGCATTATGGGCGGCAGATTTTTCCTTTTCAGCTGAATTTTCAGTAACCTTTTCTTCATCATGGGTATGACTTTGAATTGAACCAGTTTTGAATTTATTTTCAGGAATGTTGTTTGAACTTGCTTTTGAGGGGAGGGATAAAGATGGATGATTTGTAGAGGGTTGTATATCTGATATATCCTCCATGGTGATTTCTCTTGGGTGTGGATCTGTTTTATTAGAGGATTCTGGGAGAACAACCTTGTCTTTTGTCCTTTTTGGCTGTTTATTATCCTTAGGTTTGGTCGGTTCAGGCACATCTATGGTTCTACTCCTTAGTTTATACTATTTATGTACCTCATAAACTACCGCATCATAGTCTTCCCTAAAGTCAAATGACTCTCCTGATTTGGTTTGAAATTGATTGCAATTATGGGCCTCTTGATCCTCTTGTGTTAGAAAGACCTGATGTTCACTGTCCAAACCCATTAAGTTGATGTGAGGGTCCTCGGTTGGTTCACTAGATGTTGAGGCCTCAGCATAATTTTCTTGAAAAGGAGGTCTAATGTTCTAGTCGGGACCAGCCCTTCCAACATTTGGATTTTGATTCTTTCCAAAGTTTGGGTTTCTAGCAGTGCTTGGTTGACCTTCCCATGATGATTTTCTCTCGATGGTCTCCACCCTGTCCCCAAGTATGTCCATGCCTTTGATGATTGCATCAAGCTTTTGTTCAAATGCTGAAGGTTCTTCTTTAAAAGTAGTTCTTCTTTCAGCTCTTGCCCTATTACTTTCAGCAATTAGGTTTGCTTCTACACTAACAGCTATATTTTGCATGTCTGCTAAGGAAGGAGGGGCTCTTTCCCTCAGTTGATATGCCATGTCGGAATCAAATCCATCAGGAAATTTGATTAAGGTTAAATCAGGTGGAGGTCTAAGGTTTTGAGGGATGGCATTGTAAACATTATTGAATCTAGCACAATAATCTAGGACAGTTTCTTGTGGGCCTCTTTTTATGGTGTCATACTCAGATAAAATGTGTAGTGGATATTTTTTCTTTTCCCATCTATTGAGGAAGGATTGGTAAAGAGCATCCAGATTGGCTATGGAATTTGCAGCAAGTGCTCTGAACCAAGTTCTTACTTCACTCGTTAAACTTTGGACAAAAAATTTCATTCTCACATCATCATCGTCTATCTCATAATTTTCAAAGTAGTCTTGCATTTTCTTGGTATGCTGTAAGGCAGTATATGTACCAATACCATCAAAATAAGTGATCTTACTTTGGTAGTCCTAAGGCATAGCCCAGGATTTCCAGGTACCTGTAAAGGGGCATATCGATTTGCCATATTTACAGGGACAAATGGGACAACAGGAAGTAATGGAACAACTGGAACAACATGGACAACAATGAAAATTTGTGCAGAATATGAAGGTGTGTAGAATATGCTTTGAGAGGTGGATGAGGAAGAAGGAGAAGAGGGAGCAATGTCTGGACAGACTGAAGGTTTAGCAGGGGTTGGAATATAACTTTGCTGAACTGCTTCAGGGCTAGAATCAACAAAATCTTGTTGTTCCTCTTGTTTCCTAAGAATCTTTGGGATTAAATTAGGATTGTCAAAAACAGCTGGAGGATTTGGGTCAAGATTTGACCTGGTATACCGAGTTTTCTTCTTAGGAGCCGACTTCCAAATTTGTTTTGGTATTTTTTGTGAATGCTTTTAGAATTAGCAAGGAATTGATCAAATTCTGGAATAGCTATCTGCAACTTTAAACTAGCATGAAGATTGACTGAAGCAGCTTTTTTTTACTCCTGTAAATGCAAAGCAAGAATAGTTTCAAAGGCTTCCTGGCTGACATTCAGGCTTCATCTGTAGTTTTAAAGAATAGACAGAAATTGAAAAATTCGTTCGGTCCCTAGTGGAGTCTCCAATGATTTTATCACTCAAGTTGTCCCTTAGCTCCTTAAGGGATACGACCGAGGTAACCACTAACCAATCTTTGGGCTGCAGGTCCTAGCCTACCTGCAGTCAGAGAGGGCTCTCTCTTTAAAATTTAGCTTTGTTTTGGGTTGATTTTAGGCTAGTTATGGTGTACATGGGTTTTGTTTTGATTTTGGTGGGAAGGATGATGTTTTCAAGCAGAGTTGGGATGTATAGTATAAGAAGTTCAAACCATTGGGCATGGAGTCATGGATTAGGGCTTGCTGTTGCATTTTCTTGGTCACAAGACAAATAGAGAGCAGGATAACTACACATAGAACAATATCAGGATGGAATAAAGATGGAATGAAGGTCAGAGATGAAAGGCAACTAAGAATCTTTCATCTAGCTGATAGAGTGAAGGTGAATGAAAGTTTATCTAGGAGCAGTCAAGAATTCCTAAATAAAAGTCATATGTGAAAGAACAGTGTAAACATGATCATTTAAGTATGCATATTCATAACTATTTCTAAAGAAAACATATAGAAATGACAAGAACTGAGCATAGAGTGCAGTTAAGCAAAGCCTAAGCTATTCTTCTTTGTTGCTATTTAGATGGTAATACAATGGTGGCATAAACATATATAAACTGTAAACAGAGTTAAGAAAACACTTATTGAGCCATGTAGTAGCATAGGAATTCCACAGTCACTCTTCAGCCATTAAATAACACAACAATGGTTTCTTCATCTAAACATTCCAGCAATCTTTGATTATAGAAGCTTTCAAAATAATACAGCGCAAGTCTGGAGAGGAATTATCAACCAACCAACCCCAAATACGTTCTGTGGGGAGGTATATATACAAAAACAAGATACAAAAATATCTAGATGATGAGTTAACAGCTCATAACTTCTTCGCCAACTCTTAAGGAATAGTAGCTGAAAGAGTAAATGCCATAGTAAATATGAATGTAACAGTTGTTCATTCTGTCAGAGAAAATTGACTTTTGAGTCCAATTGAGTCGGCTGGGCTGCGCTTTTAAAATCTGCAGTCTTTTGGGTGTGCCATCCCAGCTCTTTGCTTTGTCATTGCTCCAACCTGCTCTGCATGTTCCTTAACCACTCTGTCTGGTGCTTTTGGGCCTCATTAAGTTGACTCATAGCTGACCGAGATTTGAAATAATAAAAAGGGACAAAACTGAAATTACCTGGGCAAAATGGCCAGCATTGCCTGCCACCAATCCTCGGGAGGTAACTGATGCTTTTGTATTTTGATGAGTGTTTCATCAGCCTCTGTATACCTATAATATTTGGGTGGCATCTCAAACAAATGATTAATTTCATGTTCAATAAAAAATAAGTTTTCTAACTTATCATAGAGATTCTACCGAGAAGGTCCCCCTGCCTCTGCTGGAGAGATTGAGGATGCAATAATTTGATTTATGACATAGTTGTTCGCTCTAGTGGCATATTGCTCATGTTTTAACAGTCTTCCAGCACTGGTCAGCAAGCTGGGAAAACCTTTGCTTTGTAATGTTGCAAGTTTCAACTTAAAATCATTTATGTCCCTTTGCATTTCGTGACACTTTCTTTCCAGTGTCTGTACAAAACTTCTCAAAGTCAGCACCTTCTTTGCTGTGAGTATGGCCTCTTTCCTATTCATAATTTGCATTGCTGTCAGCTCTTCCTTTGTTTGATGGTTCAAAAAATTAATCATTTTGTTGGCCTGTTTAGGCATGGTTCCCAATGGTGCTCTGGCTCTTTGATTTTCAAACTAAGCTAGGCCAATTAAATCCATTTGTTCATGTATGGCTTGAATTGACTGCCACTGGTTGGTAATTGATTGATTAATCTTTGCCCATAGAATCCTCTTTATTTCATCTAGTGTCTTGTCCAAAGTTAGCTCCTTCTCGAAGACCTTTATTTTGTCACTTAAGGCCTTAATTTCTCTTGTTTTTTCTGCCACTATCATTTTGGACTTATCATTTTTTCCTTCTAGATTGGCCAACTTTTGTTTGGCCTCTTTTATCTCTGTTGCCTGAAGCTCTAGTTCCTTGACAACTTTCGTCAGTTCTTCCATTCTCATGCTTGTTCCAGGCACTGTTGTTGTTGCTACCGTAGCATTTGTGGCTGTTATAGTTGCTGGAATAATAGGAGGGGTCATTGCTGCTTATGTAGGAGGAACTGTAACAACAGTTGGAACTGTTTGAGGTGGTTGGGAGGTCGACTCTCCCTGCTTGCCTTGTAGTGCTTTCTCCAACTCTCCCTCCATCTCAATTATTTTCTAGTTCATTTGCATCAGCAGGTCCATTGTATCTTCAGCTTCTTTCTCTTGAACCAGTTATCCTGTTTGCAGGTGCATAGTCGAGGTGAGCCTCATTTGCTTTTTTAGAGCAACAATATCATCCTCATTTTTCTTAATTAGGGCCTTGATGGATTTGGGATTCTTAGGATCATGCCCTAGGTCCACAATAATGTCCTCCAATGTTTTAATTCTGTTGTCTTTGGCTATGGAGGACATTCTTTCCAAATCAAGCTGAGTATTTGTATTCTTTAAAGATTCCTTCAACTCATGAGCCAGCGTGGCCTTATCTACCAAGGTGGCATAGACAATTTCCCCTGTTTGCTTATGTAGCTCTATTTGATCCATGGGGTGAATGTCCGTGGCCAGGACCTCTAATCTTGTCTTGACATAGTCAGCAGCTGACTATGGCTGCTGAACCTTGGGCTTGAAGTGGCTGAGAATCATCTTTTCTTCTTTGATGTCATATTCTACCATCAACCTTTCCTTCTTGGCAGGTGTTGCCTTAAGAAATTGGTCGTAAAATTGTACTCTTAATAGCTCATTTTGAGCCTTAATTTCATTAAAGGTGGCTTTGATGCTAGCTGGCTTCTTACTTTGCTGTGTAGAGGAAGACACCTCCATGCCATGCTATCTGTCTTGATCTTGTTGGAAAGAGCTTGTATGTGTTTGTTGACTTCCTTCTCTGTCTCTCCTTGGACTTCCAAGGATTTCGTCACTGACTTCCTCCTAAAATGGAGGATCACCTCTTTGCCTTTTAGCTTTAGGCTGCTGTGTAGACCCACTAGCAGTTGTGGAGTCTTCTCGGTCTCGTTTTCTGCCTCTTTCCTCATGGGCAAGAGTCTGTAAACGGGCACTTGTGGTGCCTCTGTTTGCTGTGGAGGAACCTGTCCTTGAGATTGTTCCATTGAAGTAGCAGGTTGCTCTGCAATCACTTCCTGATCTGTATCCATTGGCTATTTTCCTTTAGCTATAGCTGTTGCCGATATAGATGCTCCCTAGGCGGCTTGTGTGGCTGCAGCAGCAGATGTGCCTTCTCCAATTTGATGTGGCAGTTTGAAAGTTACCTGGTCAGCAGAATCCAAGTCAAGAGTTTTTTCTAAATATTTGACATTTCTTTCCATAATTTCTTCTTGGGTCAATTCCTCAACTAATGTGTCTTGCAGCCACTCATCTTGGTTGGCATATTGTTCAATTTGTGGAAATTTGCAATGGTCATAGGCCAGCAGCCTTTATTTAACTCTTCTAGCACTAGTAAAACCCTCTGGGTCATAAGGGACCCACCAGAAGCTCCTCTTTAACTTATATTTGTCCCTCAGTATTTGATCGAAATCTTGCCAACCTTATTTCTTGTTCGTAATGAAGGGGCCTATATTGTCTTTGAATTTCAGATGAGCTCTCTTCTTGGCACTATGAAAGTGAGTGAGATCAGAATTGATGAGCTGCCTATAGTACTCCAATGCAAACAGTCTCATTGGTACATATCTTGGGAGCCTGTAAGGACAGAGCTCACAACCATAGATTCTAATGATAGTATGATTTTGGTAGAGATACCAATCACCTATTTTATAACTCTTGGACAGCTGCAAGGTCTTCTGTATGTCATATGACAATCTAGGAGGAGGGGACCTTTTTAGGAGACAAGAGACTAGGTATACAAACTGGTCAATGAACTCATAGTAGGAAAATGGAGAGTTTTGAACCTCATGGAAAAGTGATGACAAAAAGATGACAGACCTTCTTTCCCGCTTAGAATCCAACTTTTTAATGGGGCATTGGAAGCATTCAGACTGGTAATACATGAACAAATGGTAGATATATCAGGAATATTTGAAGATTCCCTCCCTGTGCAACTTCACTAGCTGATCATGTATTTTGTTGGCTATGAACTTGGCATAGTTATACTTGACAGCAGGGGGCTATCCTGGGATGTATGCAGACAGCAAAACCAACATTGTTTCATCAATGTGCTCACTTGTTTTAAAACCCAGCACAGAGGAAATCATATCTATAAGCAGCTTGCCCACCTCATTGAAATTGTCATATAAGAAAGGAGGTGGGCCTGTAAGCTGGAGGTCTGCCCTCATGAATGTTTTGGTAATTCTTGCAATTTCAAAGCTCGAAAGCTTAGAGCCTTCTTCCAACAAATAGTTCATGGAGAAAGGAAACAATAGCTGAGTCTGTTTGAAGTTGAGCATCTGGTTGATGGAGTTAGGAGTAATATAAAAAATTATGCTCCTAGATGGAGACTTGACAACTCTATGATTTGGTTCATAGTTCTCAGCACACAAATGGATGATTTCAGGAAAAATATTAATAGAGGGAAGAAAATAATAAGGCAAATTGGATTCCCATATGCCATACATGTCACAGTTGTTTATAAAGTTGTTTCTTAGTTGGTAGAAGGTCTTCAAGTGATTTATGTCCCCAACTAGATCTTGAATGAGGTAATCCTTATCAGCCAGAGGCATGGCTTCAAGCTCTCTATTTGGTGGGTTCATAGGAGTGACACTAAGAGCTGTTGGAGTGGCCATTATAAAACTTTTTGATGTTACATTTGGAATGAAGTTTTACAACAGTAACAGATTGATGACAACTGACTCTGAGGATTTGCAAAGGAGTTGCAAAATGAGTTCAATTGAGGGAATGGCCTTCAATATCTGTAATTATGATGGAAAAGGAAAACTTTGTAGAGTTCGGATAAGGCTTTAGTCTCTTTGGCAAATTCTTTAGATAAGAGACTGCGAGGGAAAAATGCAGAGGGGAAAAGGATTATTACAGCGCAATGTACTGAGGTTTCTTGTAGTGGAATGCGGTAAAAGAGAACAATGTCGAACTGTTATGAAATTTTTGCCGGGAATATGAACTCGAAAATGAGTTTTCAAAGGTAAATTCGCAAATAGGAATGGGTTGATATGGATTTTCTTGAGGTATGGGTTTACCAGTGGATTTAGGCAAAATTTAGGTGGGGCAGAGTCATTAATTTGGGAATTTACAAGTTTCAAGCATGTAAAATGGAGAAAAATGGGAAGAACAAGGGCGAAGGGGAAAAGTAGGGAAAATACCTGGTTAAAATGGCACCGAGGGCAATTGGACTAGTCCAATGGCGAGTGGTGTAGATGAATTCGAAGGTGGTTCTAGCTCAATTGGTCGAAATTTGAATTTTGGAGGCAAACAAGCGCAAATGGCAGCAGCAACTCTCCACTATGTCAAATGAAAATGAGTAAGAAACAATTGAGAAATGAGTGTTTTTATAAAAATTTGACATATTTGCGCTTTTGGTGCTTTTCCGCAATGACGTCAGCATGACATCATCGGCAGGTCCCGTGTACGGACGGGTGATGTGGAAGCTGACTCGGATGAAGACGTGGCGGTAACACAGTGGCAAAGCGTGGATGCGGTGGTGACGTCATAGTTGATGTGATTTCTGACGTCAGGGGACAGATGGTGGTATCTGGTTTTCCCCGCACCATCTTTGAGCATGGACGGTATTGGGGGAGGGTCCTCCGAACACGTTAGGCGGTTGACACATGGCAAGGGTATGACAGGGAAACCGCCCATCCCCCGGACGTTAACCTCCGGTGGATCGGGGGCTCAAAACGACCACCCACCGTTGATCTGGGGCGCGCACAATTTGACGGTTGGCGGCATAGGCAAGGTGACGGGGGTTAGGGACAGGACCCGCCCTTATTATTTAAAAAAAAATGCGCCACAGTGGGGTCATAAACTTTGGAAATGTGGGTTTAGCGGGTTAGGTTTAAGCGGGGGGAAATTATAATTTAATTTTTAATAAAACATTTAAACATTAACCTTGGGAAAATGACTGCAGAGGGGTAGAAACATAAGGTTTTGATGGGTGAGGGATTAGGTATAGGTTATTAACCTAACCAGAGGTTAGATTAATTCCAGGGTTAGGACGCGGAAGGGTTCATAATAGCCCCAAATGGACTAATATCTCCCAAAACTATGTTACATAACTATAATTCTATAGGGTGGGATAGTTAATATGTTTTTGGAATTTTATATAGTTTTTTGTAGAAGTAGGGAAGGGGAAGTAGCTAAGGAGCTATACAATAGAGTTAGGAGTTAATATGGGTTTGTGAGGTGAAGTGCAAGGGAGAGGCTAAACTTGTGAACTGGAAACTTAGATATAAGAAATGAATGGAATCTGAAATGAGGGTTTTACACAAGAAATGTCGCTTCTTTTCATTGAAGGAAGTCAAAACTTGACTTGATATTCTACAAAAATGAACTGAAACTAGGACTTGTTGGGGAGATACCAAGGTCCTCAAGGTGGTGTTAGTAAGAAACGTTTGAGGGGGAGGGTGAAAGGGAGTTAGACATGCTACCAGAGTTTTGCCATTGGACAACTGCTTTAACCTTTCTTTGATTGATGAGATGAGCTCTAACTGATAGTACAAGAGGTGATCCTAACCTTGCTTCTGCAACCTCAAACTACCTACCCAGCCTCCTACACCTAACATTTTTTCTTCTTTTTGCATGGGTGCACTTAGACTTGCAGAACCTGATTATCCTCTTTTCTTTTGACTGCCCTCCTATCTAAATCTACCCTTATCTCTTCCAAGGGCCAAGATTAAGCAGTTGGGCTCCTTCATTTCTCTGCCTATCTACTGTTCTTCCAAGCTTGAGCTTTTTGGATAGACAATGTCTCTCTATTCTACAACATCAATTTAAACATGGCATGGTCCAGGCCATCCATCAAGCTAGTAGTGGCATTTTAGCTAGCCACTTTCCTGGTCATTCTTCGGGGTTCATTTTTACTCTTTTCCTCACCAATTTACTCTTTTTTCCCTTTGATAATTCTTTTAGGGCATACCCTCTTCACATTTTTTAATTCAGTCTCTGTACATAGAAAATATGGAACCTTTGCAGCATGAAAAGATGAACATATTTGGCACTTCCACTGTCAATCATGAAAAATGAAACCTATTGGTATAGGAACCTAACATAACATCACATCGAACATCAACAACAAGTCCTCCAACTCTTAAAGGATAACCTCGTGTTGGCACAGAATAGAATGAAACAACAGGCAGATCAACATCGCAGTGAAAGAAGTTTTGATGTAGGTGATTGGGTATTCCTATGGCTACAACCATATAAGAAAATGTCCCTCAAGCAAGCTAAGAAGGATAATAAATTATCACCAAAATATTATGGTCCGTACAAGGTGTTGCAAAAGATTGGTACTATGGCATACAAATTGGAGCTTCTTGTAGCTTCTCGATTGCACCCAGTTTTCCATGTTTCATGCTTAAAGAAGGTTATAGGTGACAAGCTCCCAGTTCAAACAATATTGCCAGAACTTGACGAGGAAGGAAAAATTATATTGGAACTAGAGGCAGTTATAGAAACAAGAACTCGACAGCTACGAAATCGATCAATTTCAGAGTACCTTATCAAGTGGAAGAACTTATCCGCTGAAGATTCCATATGGGAGGATGAGAATTTTATGCAGAAGTATCAAGAACTACTCAAGCGTTGAGGACAACACTTTTTTGAAGGCGAGGGGCATGTTGGGTCCCTATAATACTAGTGATTACCCCATTACTATTGTAGTTATACCCCTTATTTATATTGTTGTGCCCCCAATGTGCCCACATAATCCCTCTATTGTTATTTTGTGGCTTTATATTATTATTGTTAGGTCGGCTGGATTATATTATGACTCCTTAGACTCCTATATATAGAAAGGAGGTTTTTTCATTTGAATCATCGAAGAATTGTTTATTTATGTAATGTAAAGGAGGTTTCCCCCTTGAAGGGGTTGAATTCTAAGGCGTTGATCTATCTTTTCTATCTTTTCTTGAGCTTGTTTCATAACACCCCCAAATCACTGTCCTTGTCTCTCTCTCTCTCTCTTCCATCAACCTCTAGCGCTATCTCCCCCCTCCCTATCCTTCTCCATCTCTATGTCTCCATCTCTCTCCCTTACCCTTCTCTCCCTATCTCTATCCTCTTCTCTTATTTCTCTTTCTTCCTCTCCTCTCTCCCTCACTCTCTCTCCATCTCTCCCTTCTCACTTCTCTCTCTCTCCACCTCTATCTCTCTATGTCTTTGTTCTTTCCTCCCTCTCCCTCCAACTCTAACTCCATCTGTCTCTCTCTCTCTCCTCTCTCTTCCTTCCTATCACTCCCTTTCTCCCACCTCACTCTCTCTCTGCCCCATCACTCTCTATTTCTCTCTCTCTCTCTGCCCTCCATCTTTTTCACTATCTTCCTCCCTCTTTGCACCCCCTCCCCAAATCTCTCTTAAATTTGATCACATTGTATTTTATTTAAGAAATTATCTAAATTTAAAAAACTTAATCAGCTGTAAAATAGTAAACCTATATTTTGGATCAATCATGTCAAAGAAAATAAAATAATGAAAAACTTTAAAAAATCATGCACTATATTTAATCTATTATAATTAGTGAATTTTCTTGCTCTCATCCCTTGGATCCTTACCTAAGATGGATCTATGCCAGTTCGATTTTAGCTCAATTTTATTAAAGCCTTAATTTAATTTCTACATGAATATTTCTAGTAGTCATGAGGATAGAGGGTTTAGATATATCTCAAATTGTAACATTTTCCCTTTATATTCAATTAAAAAAATGTTGTAAAATTAAATTAAAATAAAATATTTTTAAGCCATGGTATTGACCCATACTATTGTAACAAGGTCATTTACAAGTTAATATCCATGGTAAAGAGAGGGTGAATATCCATGGTTAACAATCTTGTCATATTGTTATAAAATATTTTTATTGTGAAATAATTTATGTTTTTTGGGCATGTGATATCCATAATCCATGGTATTGTAAGAAAGGCTATTTTTTACAAGTTAATAATATCTACCGTAATGTGGGGGTGAATATCCACGGTTAAGAATCTTGTCATATTGTTATAAAATATTTTGGTTGTGAAATAAGTTATGGTTTTTGGACTTGTAGTATTGATAAGCCATGGTATTGTAACAAAGCCTATTCACAAGTTAATAACAAAATCAAAATATAACAAATTGAATTTTATTATTTTTATTAATTTAACTTTTTATTATTAATTGAGGCCATATTTAAATGTTTACACTCATCCCAATATCATTTTTAACTTCTTCTTCTTCTTCTTTTTAAATTATCGTCTTGCGCAAAAATAAAAATTCTTCTTAAAAATAAATCATTTAACCCAATTTCAATTTATATATTTTTCATTATATTATATATATATATATATATATATATATATATATATATATATATATATATATATATATATATATATATATATATATATATATATATATATATATATATATATATATATATATATATATATATATATATATATATATATATATATATATATATATATATATATATATATATCCATTATAAATATTCCTTTTCTTTTCATTTCATGGGAAAAAACTTAGGAGAGCATCAACGATTAGATGGAGGAAGGGCAAGGTCATTGTGCTAGGAGATTTTGGCCATTTGTACATGGGTATGATTTTGGACTCTGGAGAGTTCTTCATTTTTACTAAAGATGATTTTTATTCTTATGCGTAAACAATTTCGAGGGTTTATATGATCAAAGCATAAATTTCATCTAGAGTTGAGGTTTTAATGATTATGATAATGCAAATCTTGATTGTGGCCAATATTCATCAAAAGGCAATGCACAAGTAATAATTTTTTATGTCCTTATTGTAGAAAGGGTTTAATGATTATGATAATGCAGACCTTGATTGCGTCCAAAAATTCATCAAAAGATAAGGGACAAGTAAGCATTTTCATGTCTTCATTGTACGGATCAGTGTGCTCCTCCCTAACATTTCTAGGGTTAGAATGCATGAAATTTTATATTTTATTTTCACCTTGTTTCTTTTTTTATTTTCACCTTTATTTTAGTGGTTGATTGTTTATGTAATGGAATCTACCATGTCCAAAAGACAAATTATGTACAAGTAAGAATTATTCATGTCCTTATTATACAGATCAGTTCTCTCCTCCCTAACTTTTCTAGGGTCAAAATGCATGAAATTTTATCTACCATGCCCAAAAGACAATGAAAAAGTAAGAATTTTTCATGTCCTTATTGTATAGATCAATTCACTACTCCCTAATGTTTCTAGGGTAAGAATGCATGCATTTCTTTTTTCTTCTCAACTTTTTTTCTTTTTTCTTCTTTCTTTTCACCTTTTTTTTTAGTGGCTGATTGTTTATGTAATGGAATATACAATTCCAAATTCAATGGGCTCAAGTAATGCAAGAAAATTTTCTCGTAGGGTGCAAATACTATACCTTTCTCAAACTTTGTTAGATGAAATTAAAATTTCTTGTAATCATGAACATAAAATATTTTCTGTTTCATCCTTAGATTATGATCTCAATGCCTATATTTTTAAACCATTTTGCTATGTTTTAAGTAGAATATACTTAGATCCATTAAAACTTGCAACTCTCCAAAGCTTAGGTTAATTTCAGCTAAAAAGAAGGAACTTGAATGGATTTTTCAATTTAGACTCAATGCTTACAGACAATGATTAAAAATGGATGAACCCAAATGGTTTGATAAATTTTTCCCACCCATCAATTTCCAAGACCTTTGCTATTATTATGAACCTAAACATAGAGGGTAGAGGAAGAAGAGCAGTTGGGATGAGGTGGATCTTAACCTACTTGATACTTTTCAAAAGTTGGGCATGCCCTTGACTAGAAGAAGATATTGACCAACATTGTTGTATATGTCGTTTTTGACAGTGTTTTCATTGCTTCCATGCATAGGTAGACTCTATAGGTAGTTGAGGTTATATTTTGTTCATTATAACAGGTAATTCGAAAGTATATAGATCTAGTTAGGAAGTAGCTTGGTCAAGTTTTTCATCCTACTGTAAGTATTATGTTGAAATGTATTTTTTGTTTTAGTGATAGCTCCTTCTATTAAATCCCCAAGCACACTTTTTCACCAATCAAAATATCCACTTATTTTGCAATGAATGAGATGTAGATCAGGAAATTTGAGAGGAATATTATTTTTGTAGATGAGATGAGTTTTGTGAGGTGAGAGGATTGATGTGACATATATTGAAGGATGCGCTGCTCCATTTTATGACAGCAATCATCTCCATGCCACAGTAGTGGATCTCTATTACACCGAGGGAGAAACGTTAAACTATTCCACTGCAAAAAATTGATATGGCAGAGATGGGGAATGAAAACATGGGATTTATAGTTTTATTACGAAAAGAGGTTTGTCCAGTGGAGATAAATTAAGTATTTCGTGGACCTGAGTAGAGACTAGTTTGAAAATCACTTGGAAATACTCAAGCATTGTTTTGAAAGGTGGTGATATAATTGGAGAGTTATATTATGTTGCCTTGAAAAATAACTATCAATAGGGGGGACAAATATGATCCATATAGGGAATAATTATAGGAGTAGGATTGTTTCTAAAATTATATCTATAGGGAAGTCCAGGAACTACTACAGAGGATTAGTGCAGGTGCAACCAAATTCTCATAACACAAGGAATTTTTCAAAGTGTGATTCAATTCTCATCTGTCACCAAGCAACTACAAATACTTATTGTTACATTCATGTACAATTTGAGTTTCATTCTAAAGTCTCTAATTTCATTGATTCATAGTGTTGGAAATAATATTGAGAGGGGGGGTGAATCAGTATTATCAAATAAATTATCTTTCATTTCACAATCAGATTTATATACGCTACTTCAGTTATAGGAAATTGCATATATACGCTACTATGTCTAAAGAAACCAGTGTATATCAGTAAACTTATGATTCATTAAATATTGATCTTTAATTAGTGCATCAGAACTTCATTAACCATAAGAATAGTAAACAGGTGCAATAAAACAGAACAGATCACCACACACATGGACACAAGATATAAGGTGGAAACCCAATGTGGGTGAAGAACACCTACTGCAATTCATCTCTATCTTCTTTTAATAAGAAACTCCTTTTTACAATATTTTTGTACCGGTGGAGTCTTATACCAGTACGCAGGCTTCTACCTGCAGAAGGCTACAACCTTCTTTCGTTCTCCAGCTTCTCTTGGAAGGGAGCTACAACCCCCTTAGCTCTTGTACTAGCTGATGTACTAGTACATAGGTGCTGACCTACAGAAGGCTACAACCTTCTCTTTTCTTCCAGGGACCACTTTTCATAAATTTTCAGACTAGATCCATCAATAACAATAATCAGACATCAAATACATCTACATCAACCAATCTCCTTTGCTTCAATCAAAACTGAATCAAACAATTACTTCTCTAAATGTTGTAACTAGAATACATTAACAGTAACCAGAAACCAATCTTGAACCCAGAAGACTGCAGCAATAAACAAAAGTGGCTAAAACATATTTCATGAGAAATATGCTACTTCAATATGTAGAACTTGCGTGCATACGCTTCTATATTAAGGCCAACCAGTGTATACGCTATTTTTACTTACTAAACCGGCATGTATACACGCCTTTGCTGTACCGAACCTGCATATAGATCTATAAAGGATAATTTACCCTTTTCACTTATTCAAACATGAGTTATACCCAAATTATCAGATTTATAGATCAATTCATGCGCCAAATATAACAAATCAAAATCACACAAAGATGCTACTATTCAAGCCTTAAGATCTTGACCCATCAATAGAACTTATCCTTCTTCTAGTGCTCAGGTTCCTCCTTGGTTCAGATCCAGCTATGCACCATAACCCAATGACCAGTATTCTAGATCTTGCTCTTCATAAGATATTCAATGCTTGAGTGAATGCCTTTACCAAATGATCTCCTTCCCCTTTTATAGTCTTAGGCCTTACTCAATACCATGGTCCAAAACCATAGAGAATCAATACCATGGACCCAATACCTGGGTTCAACACTTCGGACGAGATACCATGGTCCAAAACCATAGGTTCAAATACCAAGGACTAAATACCATGGACCAAAAATAAGTTTTCCCACATGTACACGCTTTTCCTTGCATGAAAGTGCGTGCATATGTATACGCACCTTTTGATCGGCTATCCCACATGTATACGTGACTTGGCTAAGAGGAATCTACGTATATCTCTTTTTCCTTCATTTTGAGGACCTGAACTGTGATCTATCATTTGAGTGAGCTTCCATCAAGGACAATACCTGTGTCATAGCACCAACCTGTGCCATAATGCCAACAATGTCCCCCTTTGGACTAGATGGCAACCCCAAGTCACTCAAAGTCCTTCTCCCCCTTTGTCATCAAGGGAAAAGGGTGATGCTCCCCCTGAGTACATGTTGAAATCTTTGCTCTACTGTGATGTCCATGCTCCCCCTGACTGTAGGCAAGGTCTGCAAGAATATGTTCTACAAGAAGAAACGTGACTTTATACATCATAAATGATCTTCCTATCACCAAAGACTCATACATACATCCATCTCCCAACCAAGTGGGGATATACCAATATTGACTCATCCACCCAACCAAGTGGGGATACACGAAAAGATTACACATCATAAAACAAGAACATTACATCATCCATCCTAGGCATAGTGGGGAAACCAACATAGGTCGTTACATGGTCTTGATAATACAAGAAATACATGACATAGAGACTAAATATCTAAGACATCAGCAACTAAGCAGCATCTGTCAACCATCATTCAGACCGGAAACCATGATCTCCCTCTGCACCTGTTCCACCTGAACAAAAACAACTGTGAAATTGAACCAAGATCTTCTAAAATAATGCCAAGAATGCATTATTAGAAGTATATAATACCCCTGAACCTGTGCCAGATGGTCTCTGTTAGACCCATATTAGACTCTTTTCATCTTAAGTCTGGCCCAAATATTTGTCTTCAAACCATAATATATGTGACTGTGTCCACAGACACCTGCGTATGTACATGGATACACTTCATGAAACTCACGTACAACCACTTTTCTCTGAAACAGATAATTTCAACAGCAAGATGATGCATCGACTACTCCGAGCTTCTGTCTAAGATCTTCAAATGTCTCCCTGGGCAGTGATTTGGTGAATATATCAGCAACCTGTTCCTTGGAGGGAACATACTCCAATTTTACCTTTTGTTCAAGCACTTGTTCCCAGAGAAAATGATATTTGATAGGTATGTGCTTGGTCTTTGAATTCATGACTGGATTCTTTGAAATACTGATTGCATTTGTATTATTACAAAAAATGGAGATAGGTGGAGTACAAGTGATTTGAATGTCTTACAACGTTTGCATCATCCAAAGGAGTTGTGTGCAGCAAGATGCAGCAACCACATATTCTGCTTCAGTTGTAGATAATGCAATTGAGCTTTATTTCTTACTGAATCAAGATACTAATTTGGAGCCCATAAAGAATGCACCACCACTAGTTCTTTTTATGTCATCCACACTTCCTGCCCAATCTGCATCTGTATATACATGAAGTGTGAGATCTATATCTCTAGGATACCATAAACCATAATTTTTCTTTCCTTGAAGATATTTACAAATCCTCTTAATTGCCTGAAGGTGTGCTTCCTTTGCATTTTCCTGGAATCTCCCAACTATTCCCACTGCATGCATGATGTCTGGTCGGGTGCTTGTTAAATAGAGCATACTACCCATCATGGATCTATAAGTTGGTTGATGTACTGCTGCTGTTTCATCATTTGCGCTGAGGCTACATCCTGTTACCATATGGGTACATACTGGTTTCGAATCCTCCATCCCATATTTCTTCAAGATCTGCTTGAGATACTTGGTTTGTGATAGAAAAATACCATCTTTGCTTTGTTGGACTTGTAAACCAAGAAAATATGTGAGCTGACCAAGTAAGGACATTTCAAATTCTTTCTCCAAAGCAAAATATTGACTCATGGTTTCTTCATTGCTACCAATGATGATATCATCAACATACACAACAAGTATTAGCAATTTATCATTATCAATTTTTATATATATATTGCTATCTCTTGATCCTTTTGAAAAACCTTGTTGATGGAGATATTTGTCCAACCAAAAATACCAAGCCCATGGAGCCATTCTAAGGCCATAGAGAGCCTTTTTTAGTCTGCATACAAGTTTTGGATCATTTCCAAGGATGAATCCATCTGGTTGCTTAATGTACAGTTCTTATTCTAAGTCTCCATTTAGAAAAGTAGATTTCACATCCATTTGATATACTTTGAACTCCTGAAAGCTACAAAGAGCAAGGAACATTCTTATGGCATCAAGTCTAGCAATTGGTGCAAAATTTTCTTCAAAGTCTATGCCTTCTTGTTGATCATACCCTTTACAAACAAGTCTGGCCTTGTTTCTAATAACATCTCCATTCTCATTCAACTTGTTTTTGAATATCCATTTTGTCCCTATTACATTCTTATCATTTGGTCTAGGAACCAACTCCCAAGTGTTATTCTTTTCAATCTACTCAAGTTCTTCATTCATGGCCTTGACCCAGCATTCATCTTGGCATGATTCACTTACATTTCGTGGTTCAGTGGAGGAGAGCAATGCTAGATAGCTTGAAGCTTCTGAAATAGTTCTTCTTGTTTGTACACCTGCCTCTTTCTGCCCCAAAATTTGAGTCTCTGGATGATTCTTCTGGACATACTTTGATGGAGTCTTTTCTTCTACCCTGATTTGTTCTTATGGTGTCTCATAGGTTTGTTCTTCATCATAAGTCTGATTTGGTGTTGAAGGATAGTCCCCATCATCTTCGAAATCTTTGTATTTTACCTGCCTTGGATTGTTTCCTTCTTCATAAACCACTACATCAATACTTTCAACAATTTTTCCAAGTCTTTTATTGTAACACTTATATCCTTTGCTTTGAGGAGAGTAACCAAGGAGAATGCCTTCATCTTCTCTAGGTTCAAACTTGCCAAGGTTTTCATCAATCCTTTTGATGTAACATTTGCTTACAAAAATTTTAAAGTATTTTACAGTAGGAGTCTTACCATACCAAAGTTCATGAGGAGTTTGAGTGTTGTTCACCCAGACGCTTGTCTTGTTGAGAATAGTAACAGTAGCAAATGCAGCTTCACCCCAGAAGGTTGTAGGAGTTCCAGACTCATCAAGCATAGCACGAGCCATTTGTTGAACCGTACTATTCATCGTTTCTACTACTCCATTTTGCTGAGGAGTCCTTGCAGTAGAGAATTCCCTTCTTATTCCATGTTCTTCACAAAAATCAAAAAATTCATCCGAGGTAAATTCCCCTCCTCAATCAGACCTGAGGCATTTGATTCTGCAATTTGATTCGTCTTCAAGCAAGGCTTTGAATCCTTTGAACTTTTCGAAAGCCTTGTCTTTATGCTTCAGAAGTCCTATCCAACACATCCTGCAAAAGTCATCAATGAACAATATGAAGTATTCTTCTCCTCGAGGTGAACTTTTCCTGGATGGACCACATACATCAGTATGGACAAGTTCAAGTGACTTACTAGCTGATCCTTCCTTCTCAGCGAAATTAGTTCTAGTTTTCTTAGCAAACTAACATGATTTGCATATTGTATTGTCTGGAATTCTGATGTCAGGGAGATCATGAACCGCCTGATATTTGCATGTTTTCCTTATCTGAGAGAAGCTTAGATGCCCCAATATTTTGTTCCATAGCCAGTGTTCATCATTCTTTCTTAGAAAGCATTGTTGTTGTCCTCCCTTCTGTATGTATAAATTATTTTGAGTTCTTATGCCTTTGATCAATGTTCCCCTATATCAAGCTCATGAACAATACATTCATTTGATCGAAATATTACCTCATTTCCTTGATCACACATTTGACTGACACTCAATAGATTATGCTTTAAGCCATCAACATACATAACATTTCCAGCTTCGACCTTTTCTTTCAAAAGAACATAACCTTTACCTTTTATGAGCACAGGGGTGTCATTTCCAAATGAGACCTTCCTTTCCTGACTGAAGTTTTTATTTATCACCTGTCATATGTTTCGAGCATCCACTGTCGATGTACCACTGATTTCACTGTCCTTCCACAAATAAGGCTATACCACATCTTTCTAGTTGCAGTTCTTTCTTTCTCCATGTTTTGGGACTCAATGGAGCTTGCTCCTTCTGAGTTGTTTGCCAAAACCTACTCCTAAATTTAGAATCTTCATGACTGAAGTTGTTACAAATAGAACGTTCTATTTCATTTTCAAGAGCAGAAAATTTATTTAGGTTCTTTTCATGATTCCAGTCACACTCCTTTGATTTCATGCTTCTCTGTTCATGATGGTCTTGTAGGAAACACATTGAGCTGCTTTGTGTCCAAAGTTATGACAAGAGAAACATTGGCCATTGAAGAAATTCCTCTGATTATCAAACCTACCATCCAGGTGATTGTTGTTTCCATAGACATTCATTCTTGAGGAAAATTGAGAATGATTTACCTGTGGTTGGTTGTAGCTTCTATTCATCCTTGAAGTAGATTTCCCCCGATTTACTTGGTGATCTCTGTTCATCCTTGAAGTAGATTGACCCTGATTTCCTTGGTGATCTGGTTTATGCCTTTGCTGTTGATTGTCTACCTATTCACTTCTCCTTGCTACATCAAGATAACTTTTGGAGGTGGATGGCTTCTGCGCTTGAGATGATTCTTCAGAATATCCAAGACCTATCTTGATTAGAGGAGAACACTGCACTTTGATAATTTCATCTAAAGTTTAAGATCCTTTACCAAATCTAAGATTAAGAGCTTTTGTTTTCTCAATATCTTTTCTAAGTCCCACAATTTCACATTCTAACTTTTCATTGTGTTTTTCCCTTTCAGCAAGTTGGAATGTCAGAGTATCTATGATCATACTCTTTTCTTCTAAATAGATTTTAAGTTTAGAAATTTCTTCATAGAGATCATCTTCATCTATAGCATCCAAGAAATCATCATCTTTGAAAACCATCAAAAGTCTATAATCATTACATTTCTCATCTTCATCACTAATTGAAAATCCATCAATGTCTTCATGAGTATAACAACTCTTCTTACTTACATTATGTTTTTTGTTCCATCTAACCGGTTCATTACCTTTGTCAAGCTTATCTTTAAGAGGACACTTGGCTGCATAATGACTGACTCTTCCACAAGCAAAGCATTTGAAAGGTATCTTACCTCTGAATCTTCCAGAACCCCATTGAAGGTTCTTGACAAAGTTTGATTCTTCCTCTCCCTCTGACATATGTCCTGACTCATTATAATTTCCTGAAGCTTTGAATGTGGCTTCTCTCCTGTCTGATGGCCCCCCTTTTCTCATTTCAGGAGCAGTTAGGATTTCGTTCAGCTGTGACATGGTAATGATCTATAGATCTTGCTTTTCTTCTATGGTAGAAACTTTTGATTCAAACTTAGAAGACAAGGATCTTTGCACCTTTTCAACCAAAGTAACTTCTTTTATTTCTTCACCCAAGTTTTTCATACGATTAACAATCTCATTTATACGTAAGAAACAGTTAGCCACACTTTCATCATTGTGCATTCTGAGATTTTCATATTGAATTCTGAGAGTTTTTAGTTTTGCACGTTTTAATTGATCATCTCCTTCATAGCTCAGAATGATCTCTTCCCATATTTCTTTTGCGGTTTTGAGCTGCATAACCTTGACAAATTCTAATTGAGATAAACTCCCTAATAGAGTATTGAAAGCCTTTGCATTTGTTTCATACTACCTATTACCAGCCGTATCTGTAGGATTTTCTGATGGAAATGTGTATCCAGCTTCCATGATATCCCAAACTTTTGTACCAAGATATTGAAGATAGGCTGTGATTCTTACCTTCTAATAGACGAAGTTGCTCCCATCAAATATTGGTGGCCTGATAGATGCCTCTTTTTCATAGTTGCTCATGATGATAGATCTTCCTTCAAGCGATCAAGCTTCTTCTGAAGGACCTGGTTTGAAACCAATTGTTGGAAATAATACTGAGAGTGGGTGTGAATCAGTATTATCAAATCAATTATTTTTCATTTCACAATAAGATTTGTATATGCTACTTCAGTTATAGGAAACTGCGTATATATGTTACCGTCTCTAAAGGAACCAGCGTATATCAGTACTTATGATTCATTAAATGTTGATCTTTAATTATTGCATCAAAACTTCATTAACCATAAGAACAGTAAACAGGTGCAATAAAACAACACAGATCATCACACACATGGACACAAGATATAAGGTGGAAACCCAATGTGGGTGAAAACCACTTGCTCTAATTCATCTCTATCTTCTTTTAATAAGAAACTTCTTTTTACAATATTTATGTATTGGTACAGTCTTATACCAGTACACAGGCTTCTACCTGCAGAAGGCTACAACCTTCTCTCATTCTCTAGCTTCTCCTGGAAGGGAGCTACAACCCCCTTAGCTCATGTACTAGCTGATGTACTAGTTTGTAGGTGCTGACCTACAGAAGGCTACAACCTTCTCTTTTCTTCCAGGGACCACGTTTCATAAATTTTTAGACTGGATCCATCAATAACAATAATCAAACATAAAATACATCTGCATCAACCAGTCTCCTTTGCTTTAATCAAAACTGAATCAAACAATTACTTCTCTAAATGCTGTAACTAGAATACATTAACGGTAACCAGAAACCAATCCTGAACCCATAACACTGCAGCAATAAACAAAAGTGGCTAAAACATATTTCATGAGACGTACGCTACTTCAATATGTAGAGCCTGCATGCATACGCTTATGTATTAAGGCCAACTAGCGTATACATTGTTTTGAATTACTGAACCGGCATGTATACACACCTTTGCTGTACCGAACCTACATACAGATCTATAAAGTATAATTTACCCTTTTCACTTATTCAGACATCAGTTATACCCAAATTATTAGATTTATAGATCAAGTCATGCGCCAAATACAACATATCAAAATCACACAAAGATACTACTATTCCTACCTTAAGATCTTGACCCATCAATAGAACTTATCCTTCTTCTAGCGCTCAAGTTCCTCCTTGGTTCAGATCCAACTATGCACCATAACCCAATCACCAGTATTCTAGATCTTTCTCTTCATAAGATATTCAATGCTTGAGTGAATGCCTTTGCCAAATGATCTCCTTCCCCTTTTATAGTCTTAGGCCTTACTCAATACCATGGTCCAAAACCATAGAGAATCAATACCATGGACCCAATACCTGGGTTCAACACTTCGGACGAGATACCATGGTCCAAAACCATAGGCTAAAATACCAAGGATGTTGTTGGGAAAAGTATCCAATACGGAATGACCCTATCCCACTCTAAGGGTGATAGTACCTCAGCAACAACTGAATGCAAAGCTATTCAAGATTACTTCTTTATGAGATGAGAGAGAGAAGAGAAGGATCATCTACTGAGGCCTCCTTTAGGTGGTTCGAGCGCCAGGAGATGGCGTTTTCTGAGTATCCATATGTGGGTATGGATTTCCGAGGTGATCCAGATTTGGTGCTACCGGACGGCGAACAGTGGGGTGCCATTGGTAAACTCTTTGACCATATTACTGTTTATTGTTCTTATTCATAATGTTGTTGTGCTTTATTCTATCAAGACTTTTAATTGTACTCTTGGGTGCATGCAGATATTGGTCCTGTTCGTCCAGCAGTTCATCCGAGATCGCCAGCTGCTGCCCCGGCAGGGGAGCCTGCTAGGAGAGTTGTTATTCGCGATCTTGACGACACTGAGACCCTTACAGCTGTGCAGGAGCAGGCCGAGAGCCTTACTCGTGGCCTTCCGGATGTACAGATTGACGAGTTACCTTTATAGATGCAGCGGCATACTATTGGTGTGCCTAGACGATGGACTCGTCACTTGCGCATGATCACACAGGCCGTGACGTACTATCATGAGCACCACTAGGCTAGGGTGCCCCCTAGCATCTTTTTGAGTTTTTAGGTCATATGACCAATTTTGTCTTGGTTACAGAACATTATGTATGAACTTATATAAACAACTTATATATTTTGATTTTCGGATTTTATTCTGGTTGATTTACGTGATCCATATGTACAATCTTTGATGATGTGTCCTTCTTTATAAATGTTGCAAATGTCTATCTAACATATAGTTTGCTAATGAGTCGGTTAACGTGTTTGAATTTCTTGAAATATGTTGATATTGAATTGAATCAAATCGCCTTTCCAAGATCTTAACACTTAGGAACATGCGATAAATAGCTGGATTGCGAACAGAGTATATACCATTGAGTTGTAGTATCACGAGCTATGAGTCTAGCCTGACAATTAGTCAGCGTATGCCACGTGTGATGGCATCAGAGAGTAGTTCTATCAACGCGCTATACTCAACGATGTTATTCGTTGATTGCCCAATACATACACCTCTGAAACTTACTAACTCGTCGCTTGGATCAAAAATGGCCCAGGCCGCGGAAGACAGGTTCCGCAAACTACGACTCGCTCCATTGGCGTATCCAACACATGTCTCCATAAGGTTCGACATCTGCCATAAATGAAAAAGGTGGATCACTCGACCAGAACAAATACTTTAGTGAAAACAAAATACAACAAAAGCATGCAGGTTACTATTTAAGCATAGTAACGCTTGAGGTACAACCCGTTGCGGGGCTGCGCCAGTGGAATTCCATCGTAATCCATTAACTCGTAGGTTCCTTTTGCTAACACCCTTTTAAAAATATAGGGGCCCATCCATAAGGACTTGAATTTACCTGCTCCCAATTTATCGGATTCTTGATCATAAAGCAAGACCAAATCACCTTCTGAGAAGACACGGGGTTTGACATTTTTGTCGAACTGAGCCTTGACTCGTTTCTTATGGGCCTTGTTAGCCAAAGCGGCATCACAACGGGTTTCATCCAACTGGATTAATTCCAAGAAACGAGCCTCTTCTTCTGAGGTTTCGGGGAGAAGATCGATTGCAAGTTTAAGCGACGAAATTTCACACTGGATTGGTAAGACTGCTTCCAGGCCATACACCAGTTGAAAAGGTGTGAACCCGGTTGCGTTCTTTACCGAGGTCTGGTAAGCCCACAAAGCTGAGTACAGGATTAGGTGCCACCTTCTTTTATGAACCCCAATCATCCTTTGCAACATACACTTCATGACCTTGTTGATCGCCTCAACTTGTCCGTTGGCTTGCGGATAATATGGGGTAGAGCTATCGTGAGATAACCCTAGCTTGGCAGCTAATTCGACCATCATGTGGTTGCGAAAATGCGACCCATGATCTGTAACTATAGCCTGTGGTATGCCGAACCTGGCGACTACATGATTGAAAAATAAAAGGGCAGCTGTTTCACCAGTGTTATCCAATGTAGGCATCGCCTTGGCCCATTTGGTAAAATAGTCAACAGCGACTATAATATACCCATGCCCCCCGGTCGAGGCGGGGTTACATTGCATGAAATCGATGCCCCACTTGGCGAAGGGCCCAACAGCAACTATCGGTTGTAAAGGTGCGGGTGGTCGTCTGGTTTTGCTATCAAAGATTTGACAAACATGGCAACTTCTGACTGTGGTTATGCAATCTTTGAACATGGTTGTCCAGAAGTATCCTGCTCGTAAGATTCTTTGTGCTGTTGCATATCCCACTCCCACTCTAAGGGTGATAGTACCTCAGCAACAACTGAATGCAAAGCTATTCAAGATTACTTCTTTATGAGACGAGAGAGAGAAGAGAAGGATGATCTACTAACCGTTATCTTGCGCTTAATAGTCGATCCAGTCTTCACTCCTTGCTTCTTGCTCCTAGCTCCTTGCTCTTTCACTGGCCCAGCTACACAAAGATCCTGTAAAAGCACAAGAAAAGGAAACTACAAGAAGCATACATCCATAATCGATTCAGGGATTAGCATAAATCAAATATACAAGCATCTATTCACCATAAAGACACATGCATATAGAAGAACCTCAAATACTTTATTAATAGAAGAAGTAAAGTTCTGAGAGGGTTACAACCATAAGAGGCCCAATCCAGCAACACCTCCTAGTAGAAAGAAATCTCCTCTTCACCTCCTTCAAGCAATCACCCAATAGTTCTATACACAAACCAAAAGCACTTCCTTACTTGCACAAAATTCCAGCCTCCTTAGACCTCATGAGAGAGCTCTATATATAGGGTTTTGGAGAAAGGATGAGTCATCTTGAGACTGGCATGAAGCTGACTAGTGTCCTCTCCCACTTTAGTTAAACTTCAGTTCCTGAGTCCACTTGGAGATTCTTACTTCCGCTTGGAGATCAAGACCCTCTTACTCATCACAAGGCGAATTCCTTGACCCAAGTGTCAGTTTGTAAGCTTCCTGGGCAGTTGACACCTTGCAGAATGACTGTGCCACTTGGCCAATCTCGCCCAGCACAAGTAGCCTTCATTAGATTTTACATTCAGCGCAGGTACAGAGTGGAACAGTTGACATTCAGCGCAGATGCTCAGTGGAGCTGCTGACATGATCCAGAAATAGCCTGTTTTTTAGTGTTTTCAGGTGGAGAACTAATTTTCAGTGTTGTGGTTTGCTGACCTTGTTCCTCTAAGGGTAAGAACAACATGTTTAGGGACTTTGGATCCCTCAGATTATTGACATTTCATGCTCCATGCTGTTAGGCACAAAAATGTCTATAACAGTTGCCCCCTAAAGTATGAGGTCATGTATCGGGTGAAATGCTTTATCATGAGGATCCGAAGTTCATTCAATCGCTGAGAGGTGCCCTGTAATAAAAATACAATACAATACATTATTTTTCATTCTGCCTTCATGATCTAGCTGAGGCGAGCATTCCCATGCTCAGCTTTATAAATTCATTTCGGTACATATAACAGACGACCATCTGATGATAGACTGATAATTCTCTGCTGAAATTATCATCCTTTGAGTAGGATGATCATCTGCTGCAATAATGTACATATCAAATGTCTTTATATTTCCTGAATATATATCGCAGCCCGGATGGATGAAACTAGATCCGGGGTGTTACACTAAAAAATGTCACCATGACTACTTACAGTTAGTATGGCTCAAATCAACAGTCATGCTACCCTCTTAGGCAAGTCTTATGCCTCTGCTATCCATCTCAAACTCAAAGAAGAGAGAAAGTCTTGTAAAAAATGTGTTTATCTCTGGGGTCGCAGGTTCTCTCTAGCCTTACCTGCGGGGACGCTCACAATGTTCACAAAAGTTGCGTCCTTGGACGCTCTGTATGTTAAGGGACAGGTGCGTCCTTCTGTAAAAGGCAAAATGCGCGAGTTTCATCTTAAAAAAGTTACTTGTGGTTACTTCTAGAACTTTCTAGAGGTCGGTTTGATGAAATGGATGCGCCTCCAGTTGGTTCATGTATCCCTATTAAGGAGGAACTTATCCCATCAATAAGGGAGCTATCCCACCCAAAGAGGGGGATTATCCCATTGATGGTGGACCTGAATAACCTCTTTACAGCACTATAAATAAAGACATTGAGCCAGAGGGAGGAGAGGTTGGAGCTATACATTTTCTTTGGGTAAATGCTGCAGGAATTAGGACTCCCATTTAGAACCTTGTGAGGAGAGATTGTCTTTGCTTGATTCTACTTGGAAGTGGGTGAGCTTTGTCAAAGTAGAGGAAAACCCTTGATGGACCCTGGGAGGAACTTGCACAACACCAAGGCCAGGTTGTAAGAGTTTCTTTGTTTCGTTATTAATACAAACTGGTTTATTTTTCTCAATAGCTTGTGTTAATGAGTTATTTCATGTGTTCCTTGGTCTGCATGTTGAATATATGTTTTATTATATGAAATGCAAGTGCTTGGTAATTGTTTGATTGTTTGTGGTTGCAGGAATTGACTTGAAGGAGGAGCTCATCCGGATCGGCAAGGACGGACTACAACAACAGCGTTTTGGAATAAGGTAAGCCTAAACACTTGTAGTTTTCATGTTTTAAAAGGTATATTTAGAGAAAGATCACTCCATTTTGTCTTGTTTGTCGCTAGAGAGTTTAGACTCCTAGGGAGGTCAGTTGTGTCCGCACAAACGACTTTTTCCGCCACGACAAATTGGCGACTCCACTGGGGAATCCATTAATGAGAAAGTCTTTTCCTTTGTGTGAACTTTGCTCTGAGAAAATCATTTTTATTTTCTGGTTTTTGACTGTGAGTATTAGTATTTGGGTGGCTTAGCTTTAGATTTAGTTAGATTTGGTTTTTCTTAACTTTTCCAGAAGGACGCACCCTCTGAGTACTGCACAGTGCGTCTTTGGACGCGCTGTTGCCGTTTGCACAGAGCGGGCCCGCACCTGTTATAACGGGTTGCCTGCGTCTTCCCGTAAAATTTAGGAAAATTCCATTTTTTGCTTTAATTGCTTTTAGATTTTGATTTTTCTTAGTGTTTTCTGCCCAGATCCTTTAGTACCCTGTCAAAAATTTTCACCTGAACTTGTTTTGTGAGCTTTGAGTGTTTTAGTGGATTTCAACGAAGTTTAGGCCTAGGGTTTGATTTTTGGATAGGTCTTGTAGTGACTTTGACGGTAGAAAGTTGTCCAGCCTTAGATCTCTCTGGTTAGTCAGCCTTCTTAGAAGTCGGGCCTGTCGTAAAGTCTCCTTGTGTGAGCAGCTTGCCATTTAAGTTGTTTTGGGTCAAATTTCGAATTACTTGTTTATAAAGTGTTGATTTCCATTTTACAAAAGAACAAAAAGATTAGAGTTTTGTTTTGACTAGTTTTTGGTTCTGCAATAAGCTAGTCCTTGATTTGATTGTGATCAAGTAAAACACCTTAGAATAATCATTGTTGGTTTTGGCCTCGTTAAGATTGCTTAGAGTAAATTTACCTTTTAGTTTGCTTATGAGTGAATTTTCGTAGATTTTAATAGTTGTTAAGATTGATTTTTGGTTATATTAGATTTATTTGCTTTAATAAAAGAAAAATACAAAAACATCTTCTTTAAAAGTCTTGTTTCAAGTAGCTTTTTGTTTTTTAAAGAGGAAAAGAGTTTTTTTCGTGCATGTAAAGAGCGGTCATGTTTTTATGCTTGGAAAAGACAAACGAATTGTTTCTTTGATTGTCTTCAATTAAGAAGTTGCTTTTATAAAGATTGCATTCTCTCAACTTTTTAGTTAAGCAATTCATCGAAAAAGTAAAGTAGTGGGTAAATCATCCTAGGTGCATTTTGTAGTGGTTTCGAGTCGAGTCAACACACCACTGGTTTCACTTCCATCACCTTTTGACTTAAGAAACAACCTTAAAAGTAACGCTTAAATTAAAATCAATCTAGTAATTTTTATTTTTCTAGGGCTCTGAAACACCAACATAGCTTAGGCTAGGGTCTTGGAGTAGGTGAGTACTTAACTCTCCAAGACTACAAAACCAAACAGATAGTTTATCTTGAGTAGATTAAATCCAATTGTTTCAGTTGCACTCTGGGAAAGCTCCTCTTAAAGGAGAAACACGAGCTCGTGTCCGAACCAGTGAGGGGATCATTCCCCCCTCGTTGGGAACGACGCCAGACAGTACGTATTACAAACGGTAAACCTCGGATTAACCATTGTCGAGGAGCCAGGGGTCACTTATCGGTAAACCTTGGATTATTGTCAAGGAGCCGGTAAGGGGATTGAGCTTGTTACTCTGCCCTTGCGTGCTGTCGGAGTTTAGACTGTTCCCCCAGATGTAATTGTTGTGATTGGTAACTTTAGTGACCATAATCTTTAGGGTTCTACCGAGGTGACGGTGGAGGGAAGGTCCCACTGTACCTGGAGCAGACGTCGGTTATACTCACTTGGATTTTCCGGGGGGTTCACTTCACTTCGAGACGGTTAAAGTGGAGGAACTTGTGCCGGTCTATTCATTAAGCAGGTTGCCGGGGTAACTGTTCCACCCGCCATTTCTGTACTGAATCCTGCGAGGTTGGGCCTAATCACCAACTAGCGCTTTTGGTCCGGAAGACTACTGTTTGTGTTTGGTTTGACGCTCTAGATTCTTTAGGCGTGTGCTTCAAATTTGTTTGCTTCTTTAGAAGACTTTAGGTGGTTTGATTTGAAATTTTTACTTTGTTTTCGTGTGTTGTAGTTAAAAATCTTTAATTGTGGCGGAATTACCGAGACAGTTCGGGGGCAAGTCTCCTGAGATTGTTACCGGAATAGATTTGTTAAGAAAACTCCGTAAATCGCGGGGTGAATCTCCTGAAGACATTCCGGGTCAGTACGAAGGGTTAAAGGTCCTTGTAACTCCTCCTAGTGACAGTAGAGTAGGTTCACCTGAAGAAGGAGAATCTTCCTTGGTAGTCCATCCAGATTACCAAAGTTTAGAAACAGGTTACAATCCCGAAACTGTTACAGTTTCCGAGCTTGCTGGTAGTTTTTCATCTGCCAGTGAAACAGGCGAAGAACCTGAAATTTCCGAACCTGTTACTCCAACTTCTAGTGTCCCTGATTCACCGAGAATAGAAAGAATTATCACCGAAAATCTACCTTCTGGTTTGATTGCTATAGAAGAACTTGCTCCAGAAGAAGATATAGGTGTCTCTCACCTTGAAGGTCAACTTACTATTGATCTAAGGGAGCGTGAATCCATCTTTTACAGTCCTCCTAGAAGTACTTCTTGGTACCTTGCGTTAACCAATTTTTTAGACAACTCAGTCGGTTTTTCTACACCTCGTACTCCTTTTCCACCTGGAGGTATTCATACTCCTGTAAATATGTCTGGTCAGTCGTCCGTGTTTACACAAAGTCCTGAATCTTTTTTACACGGCGGTCCTTCTGTTCCCACTGGGTATCAGTCACTTTCTGGTACCTTTGCGGGGGCATCTCCTCAACCCGTTGATCATGGGTTATTTGCTGGAAACAGTGGTAATATACCATTGGGTGTAGGAGACATTTACATGATGTCAGGTTCAGTTCCCGTTTCCCAACCTCAAGGTGGCCAATTACCGCCTGGGGGGCAACCGCAGTTAACGCCTGGGGGGCAACCTCAAGGTACACAAATCGTGTCTGGGGGGCAACCTCAAAGTCAGTATGTACCTATGGTGCAATACTTGCCTCAAGGTCAACCTCAGCCTCAATATGTACCCCAAGGTCAACCTCAGTATCAATATCAACCTCAAGGATGGCAACCCCAAGGATGGCAACCTCAAGGGTATCAACCCCAAGGTTATCAACCTCAAGGGTACCAACCTCAAGGTCAAGGTCAACCCCAGTATCAGTATTTACCTCAAGGTTATCAACCTCAAGGTCAATACTCAAGTCAAGGTTATCAACCGCCTCAAGGTCAGTCATATGTTCCAAGTATGGGAACTGCACCTTACAATTATCAATCCTACCCTCAATCTGGTTATGGATCTCAGTATCCTCAACCTGTTACGGGTCAGTACCCTGGAATGTTAGTGTGGGATCCATCACAGGGTCAACAGGTGTTGCAGCCAAGTGTACAGATGGTTCCTCAAGCTGGACAACCCGTAGTTTCTGGTCCAACCCAGCAACCGCAACCTGTCCAGCCAAATGTTCAAACTTCTGTAGCTTCGGTAGTTACTCAGCCGTCAATTGCACCTAGTACTCCCTCTCAAACGGCTGCTGCAACTATCGCTACATCTACCATACTTACTTCTGGAGTATCGACGGCTCCAGTTTCTACTGTCCCTGTTACCACACCTCAGACATCTTTACCGTTGTCTGGATCTACGATTCAAACCACGGTCCAGATGCCTGTAGGTCAGCCTGGTATAAGTACGGTTGTGACTACTCAACCTCAATTTGTTCAACCTCCGTACCAGGGACAGTACCAACCTGGGCAAGCTGTCCAACAACCGGTTTACCAGTATCAACCGTATCCTGGGTACACTTATCAACAACCTCAACAACCCCAGTACGGTCCGGTTAATCCTGGTTTTCCAGGAGGATATAATATCCCAAATGCGACTCCTGTTCCTAGTTATCCTGGATATCCTCCTCCTGGGGCTGGTATTGTGACCCAGAGTTTTAGAGATCCTAACCGGCAGTTACCGTTTATTGCAACTTTGGATTTACCCGACTTGACGCGCCTAACGAACGATCCAATTCAATATCTTCAGTTCTGGCCGCCAATGCCAAATAAGTTGCCCAGCGATATACCCAAGTTCGAAGGTAAGTCTGGAGAGGATCCGTCCAATCATGTGATGACTTACCACCTCTGGTGTGCTTCGAATTCTATCTCAGATGATTCCATCCGCTTACGTCTTTTCCAGCGTACACTCATTGGTCTCGCGGCCAAGTGGTACATTGAGTTACCACGGGCCTCTTTTTACAACTTTAGCCAGTTAGCTACCTCGTTCTTAACTCACTTTCAGTTGCCGGTCAGATACGATAACGGCACGGAGTTATTAACTTCACTAAAACAATCGACGTCCACGTATATTTCTGATCACATTCATGAGTGGAGACGTCGAAGGAGATTAGTGAAAGTTTTTATCCCGGACCAAATCTTAGCTGAATGGTTTGTCAAATCATTATTACCGAAGATTACTGAAGATGTCGCTAAGGCCGGAGTAGTTACTGAGGAGCAAGTCATTGCTCAGGCACAATACCTTGACTTAGTTTACACTCAGTCGGGTACGTTACACGAGAAGATTCCGGATCTTCCAAAGTCGAATCAAATCGCTGCTGCTCCTTCGGGATCTCATGCCGCTGATGGTATGATTGGTATCGTGACTACGAAGAGCAAGAAGAAGTCTTCCAAGGCTTCAACTACTCCAATTATCACTTTGCCTGATTCTCCGACAGGAGAGTCTTCTCCTGAACTCACCGCCGACATTCACGCTGTAGAGTCATCTACGGCCAAACCAAAAAACGGTGGAAAGAAGAAAGGAAAGAAGAAGGCTAAAGCAGACAAGGCTCCAAAGGAGAAAACTGAAAAGTCGGAAACCAATGACGAAAAACGCAAACCTCGATATCCTTGTCTTATTTGTGAAGAGGATCATTTTACGAGAGATTGCCCTCATCGGGCCGAGGTTGTAAAAATAGTCAAAGGTTCTCCCACTCCTGCTGTGTTAAAGAATCCATTTCCAGAGCAGGAGAATAAGATGATAGGTTCTTCTTCGAATGCCAGTGAAGAACCCATTTTGATGATGTCTCATGTGAGGATTGCGACTCGATCGCAAGATTATGGTAGTAAGGCTCCTGTTGATGGCAAGGAAGCAGAATCTTCTCACTCTAACCCATCAACCTCAGCTCCTGGTTCCGATCCACTACAGATCGAAAAACCTAACCCAGACTTAGTGATTAAGCCGCCCGCCAAGGGTGTACTTCGAAGGTCTGCTTTCAATCCACATGCGAGAGCAGCCCAGAATTACAACATTGTTGAGGACTTAGCTGTTTCACCTTCAGCAATGTCGGCACTCGAAGTGCTGCAATCATGCCCAGCACAACGGAAATTGCTTTTGTCGGCTATCGGAGCTGTCGATGTTCAGGACCCGAACCTAATGATCTTTGATCTAGAAAATAGTACGCCACGTCTCCCCCATCAAATGGCTTTCCAAATTCCAGTGATAGTCAAAAACAGGCCTATTCATCGGACTGTGATTGATGAGGGAGCTTCTACGTGTATTATGTCGATTCAATGTTGGAGATCGCTTGGTTCTCCTTCGTTGAACCAATCCCCCACCATCCTTAAGGCCTTTGATGGCCGTGGGTTCCGTCCGTTTGGTATTCTACAAGAATTGCCTATAGGGGTTGAAGGTAAAACCGTTAGTCTGGATGTGGAAGTGGTTGATGCCCCTCTAGACTACAACCTTCTTTTGGGTCGAAGTTGGTCATATGCTATGACAGCGGTCGTTTCATCGGTCTTCAGAGTAATTAAGTTTCCACATAACGGTAAGATCGTGACTATTGATCAGCTGACATACTTTTCATCCGACCCAGCCTCTTCAGAGAGTATCCAGCATGTTGGTAAGACGACAATCCCTTATAAGGACGTTGGTGTAGGTTTAGTTAAGGATTCCGGTTTACTGGGAACTTTTCCTCTCCCTCCACTCAGCGCAGATCCTTCGTTTGCAACCATTCATATGATTACATCAGAAAACATTATTTATGATGATCCTTGGTTCGTCCCATCTGACTCTGAGATAGACTCACTCGGTAATGCTATGCCTTTGAGTCCATATGAAATTGCTTATGAAGCTCTCATGTCTTTTACTGACTTTCATTCAACCGAAGTCGACCAAATGAATGTGGTCAGTGAAGAGTCACTTTTCACCTCACCCTTAGAACGGATAACGTTTCCCGAAGTCGTGTCATCTGACGAACAACTTCGCGAAATCCTAAGTGTAGATGATCTACCATGGGAGGATCTCCATCACAGATCTTCGTTTTTACCTAAGGATGATGCATTTGAAAATGATTTTTCATCTATCTTTACCGCTGAATATGTCAAAGACGCTCAGGATCCAACGAAACATTCTGATTCAGAGTTGAATTTAGGGAATATTTCTCGTACTATTCCCATTGATATTTCAGTGAAGCCCGGAATCGAGGAAAACATTCATATAGGTGCCGCATGTACTGAAGAAGAAATCCAAACTTACAAGGCCCTATTCCAAGAATTCCGCGACGTGTTTGCCTGGTCTTACGAGGAAATGCCGGGAATTGATCCTGCCATTGTTGTTCATGAAATAAAGACCTACCCGGATGCTAAACCCGTCCGGCAACGGTTGCGTCAAATTCACCCTCGAAAAGCGGCTGCGATTAAAGCAGAAGTCGAAAAGCTGTTGAAAGCAGGTTTCATTTATCCGATCCCGTTAACGGATTGGGTATCGAATATTGTTCCGGTCAATAAGAAACAAGGAACAATAAGAATCTGTATCGACTATAGGGATATAAATCGAGCTTGTCCAAAAGACAACTATCCTACGCCTTATATCGATCAAATTATTGATGATTGTGCCGGAAGTGAAATGTTTTCCTTCATGGATGGTTTCTCGGGCTATAATCAAATCAATATTCTACCTGCCGACCAACCAAAAACGGCATTCATTTGTCCATGGGGGACATTTGCTTATTGCAAGTTACCTTTTGGGCTTAAGAATGCCGGGGCCACTTTTCAACGGGCGATGTCTTATGCATTTCATGACATCAAGCACATTGTGCAACCCTATCTCGATGATTTGCCTGCTCATTCTTTACATCGAGCTGATCACCTTGTCCACCTACGAGCAATCTTTATGAGGTGTAGGCATTATCGAATTCGGTTGAATCCCCACAAGTGTGTTTTCTGTATAGAAACAGGTCGATTGCTGGGATTTGTTGTTTCAAAAGCCGGCATTCGCGTCGATCCCTCGAAAGTCGAGGCTATCATCAAATTGCCTCCTCCTTCGAGTTTGCGCCAACTCCAAAGTTTGCAAGGGAAAGCGAACTTTTTACGCCGATTCATCCCAAACTACGCCGAGGTCACTAAAGGTTTTACACGGTTGTTGAAACAGAATGCACAATTCTTTTGGGACGAGATTGCCCAACAATCTTTTGATGCACTTAAACACGCGTTGACCCATGCACCGTTATTGCATCCTCCCAACTACAACCAAGACTACTTCTTATACCTCGCAGCTTCGCATTCCACCATTGGAATGGTGTTAGTTCAAGAAGATGAATTCGGAGCGGAGCATGTGATATATTATCTTAGTAGGACCTTGAATCCCACTGAGCTAAAATATTCGCATGTGGAGAAATTGGCCCTGGCAGCCGTTCAAGCTGTCCAGCGTTTCGTCACTACATTCTTCTCCGCAAAACTACAGTTATTTCGGATTGCAACCCTATGATTTATATTTTGACAAAACAACTGCTAGGGGGCAAGTACTCTAAATGGATTGTCATCCTGCAAGAGTTCGACTTGGAGTTCGAGAAGTCCAAGTCTAAGAAATCCTTAGTTTTTGCGGAATTGATGTGTGATTTCCCGAGTGCTGACACAGAGACTGTGGCAGAGGAGTCCATTGCGGACGAATCTTTGTTTCTTATCAGTACTGTAGATCCGTGGTACGGGGATATAATCATTTATCTCCAAACCCAAACCTTTCGGCCTGAAGCTTCCAAAGCGGAACGTCGAAAAATTCGGTTTCAATCCCAGCAATACAAAATTATTGGAGATACACTTTATCGCCGGGGGGCAGACTTAGTTTTTCGACGTTGTTTAACTCACGAAGAGGCTGAGAGGGTTTTGAATGATTGTCACTCTGGAGCATGTGGCGGTCATATGTCTGGGTATGCCACAGCTCAGAAGGTGTTGCGCGCTGGCTATTTCTGGCCGTCTATGTTTAAAGATTGTATCATTGCAGTCAGGAAGTGCCACAACTGTCAAGTGTTTGATCGCAAGATGCGCGCTCCACCTGCTCCTCTCCACCCTATAATTGCCGTTGGTCCATTCGCCAAATGGGGTATCGACTTTATTACTTGTAACCCTCACTCGGCCGGGGGGCATGCGTATATCATCCTTGCGGTTGATTATTTTACTAAGTGGGCCGAGGCGATGCCTACATTCGACGCAAGCGGCAAAACAGCTGCAGTTTTCGTATTCAATCATATCATAACTAGGTTTGGTGTCCCACAAGCAATCATTACTGACCATGGGAGCCATTTTCGAAACGTCATGATGACTGAGCTTACAAGCCAGCTTGGTTTGCGCCACGATAGCTCTACTCCTTATTATCCGCAAGCCAACGGTTTGGTTGAGTCTATCAACAAAGTTCTAGTTATCATGATCCGACGAACCATTGGTGTTCATCGGTCGAATTGGCACAACATGTTATTTTCAGCGCTATGGGCATACCGAACCTCAGTGAAAAATTCAACAGGGTTCACTCCTTTCCAGCTAGTTTATGGCTTAGAAGCTGTGTTACCCATTGAATGCGAAATCCCATCACTTCAAATGGCTGTCGAATTACTTCCAGCTACTTCCGAAGAGGAGAAACGTTTATTGTACTTGGCTAAATTAGATGAGACTCGACGTGACGCTACATTGGCAATCGAAGTTTTTCGGAAGGAGACCTAGTACTATTATATGATCAAGCTAACGATAAGCTAGGTGCCGGAAAATTCGTTCCCATGTGGCATGGGCCCTACATTGTAAAGCGAAAGCTAGCAAAAGGGGCTTATGAGCTAGTTGACTTTGATGGGGACTCTTTGGGTAAACCCAGAAATGGACTTTACCTAAAGAGGTATTATGCTTAAATGATGGGTATGGAGAAATTTTTAGATAGGTTAGATTTTCTTTCTAGCTAGCAAGTGTGTTAGTTTAGTCAGTGTGCTTAGCTTAGAGAGTGTGGTTTTTCGTCGTTATTCTGGCTTATCTTGGTTTTACTCTTGATATTGCAGATGTCGACGCCTCTCCAAACATACATTGGATTTGCTGATGGTGCTTGTCGTAGTACACGGAACATCTCTTCCGCAGCTTGGGTTATCTATTCGCCCTCTGACGAGTTAGTTTCTATGCATGGGGTAAGCCTCGGTCAAACAACGAACAACATTGCAGAATACAGTGCAGTGATTGAATTATTATCCGAATCTATTTCATTTGGAATTCGACGTTTGATAGTGAGGTTAGATTCTGAACTTGTTGTATTACAGCTTAATAGAGTTTATGCCATTAGGAATCCTGTGTTATTAAGGTTGTTTTTGAGAGTGCGTCTCTTGGAACGTGAATTTGATTACATTGAATATCAACATATTCCAAGGTCTTTGAATACATTAGCAGATGCAATTGCTTCTCGAATGTTGGACAGACATTTACGATAATCATGCAAGTAAATTTAAAAACATTTCATCACATATGTTAAACAAGATAAGCCGGTAATAGTGATATATATAGATAGAAGTGTGTCAAAAAATATATACATCGTCTTCGATCATAGGTTGAAAACACCTTATGATCGGCAAAATGATAGTACAAAAAGTCAAAATGTCACATGTGACTACAAAAGTGACTAGTCAATCACTGGTGGTGCTCTCTGTATGACACCACTGCGCGGGCTACCTTACGCAAAAATCTCCTAAACGGTCCAGGGACCGCGACTACGAAGCGCTGAAGCCGGTAGGAATGTCATCCATAGTAGTCTCAGGTATATCTGCCGTGAGACGCTCTAGATCATGCTCCAACTCAGCTAGTACTTCTGCAGCCGCGTCCTGTGGGGCCGGTACCGGTGCAGCTGGATGTAGTCTATCAAAAGGCCGGAGGTTGGCTGGACGCTGTGGACCAACATCTGCATTTTGAAAATTTTACTGTTAGTTTTGAGACGATATATATGAAAAAAAAAAAAAAAATACATAATTAGAGAACTTGTGAAAATAAAAGTACCTCTGTCATCCCATTGTTCTCCCGGTGGAAGAACCATGTCCGGATCACCTCTAAAATCCACTCCGGCATACGGAAAGTCCTGTATCGAAAAAACCTGGTCCTCTAACCAGTGAAAGTAACTATCTGAGAATCGAACCACTGTCGCACCCTCGTCAGGATGCCGGGCCATCACCGCAACCCATCGTATCAGCTTTGGCTCCCGAGGACCCAAGATATCAACAGTGAGTTGCTGAGGGATCAGCATTGGAACTCTCTCCAAGGCAAAGCTCACGACTAGAGGCCCATATCCAAAAGTCTTTAGTCGTCCGTTCTTTGCCTTGGTCAGTTGGCTCTTCATATGAGCCGACACAGCTTCACACCAGTTGAAAATGGTGCCTTGGTAACAGTCAATTGCCATCCGCATTTGGGATCCGGAAGCAATGTGTAAAGCGGCCGCGCCGCAAATTCTGGTAACCGTGAACGCTATGACTTTGAGTTCAGGCAGAGTGATGTGTTTTATCTCTATGCCTTTTGAATGGTGAGCCCCAGGTGTGCACCACTCGTCGCGGAGACTATCAAGGGATTGGCCACCCGGCCTAGTCCCCGCAAGACTGAGTTGCTCACCTCTGTTCGGCAAGCCAGTGAGAAAGTATACATCCGAGGGCTCTATCTCGAGCTGGTGCCCTCCTATGTAAAAGCATTGTTCTTGAACGTTCCATCGCTCAACCAGCCATTCCAAGAATCTTACCTGGCCCCTCATGCCCGGTATGGTCCAATATTTGTATAATCTGCATGCTCTTAGGGCATCCAGGGAAGGTTGATGATACTTCATCATCCTCTACATGCTCTCTTTCTCTCCAATCTAACATGGTTAATACCCTGCACATCAGAAATAGCAATTAGAAATTGATTTGGGAATTTTTGGTAGTTTTTTGAGGGAGTTGGGGTTTTGAAATGCGCACTTCTCGGAAGACGCACCCCGGCTTTGTAGCACAGGGCGCCCGGACGCGGCTGGCCTGAAGGCGGGCCGCGTCTTCCGACCATTTTCCCGTATGAGAAAAAGTCGGGGGACGCGGGTCACCCGAAGGGCACCCGCGTCCGCCGAGAGGCGCATTCCAAAACCAAAACCCCCCAAAAAATGAAACTAAGACCTAAAAATTGATTCTAAACGGATAGAAATGCAGAGTAGGATGTGTAAAATACCTGGATAAGACGGCGTTCGATTCCGACGGTCAGATTTTCCGCAGCGACCACGGGAAGTTTCTTGTCAAAAGCTCCTTTTTCAACCTCAACAGTGAAACGGTAAAAATGACATGGTAAAAGGTCTTTTTATAGGTTTTTTGGATGAATTAGTTCATTTTTTACCATGAAAAGATGTTTTTCGATGTATTTTTGCCTATTTTAAACAGGTATGAGTAATGTGTTGCTTTTGTGCAGGACAAAGGGATTTCGAGGGAAATTGTAATTTTTCACAAACAAAAATATCAGAGTCATCTTTTAAGCCCTTTTCTGACTCCTAAAACATGAAAAGATCGCCGAGCGTTTCTTTTACACTCGCTAAAACGGAATTAAAAGACGGTCCCCTTTTAGCTCTTTTCTGACCACAAAATCAGGAAAAGATTGCCGGGTTTTTGTCGTATTCAAACTCGATAAGGAAATAAAACGACGTGTCCTTGATCGCGGTTCCCCCAGGTATTATTTTATACTTTTTCAGGCTTGAGGGACACAAATATACAAAAAAGTTCAACGTGGAGTCTCCTTTTGTTTTTTCAGACTCTCTAAAAATGAAAAACGCCGAGTTTCTCCTATACTGGGCTCGTTAAACTTTTACAGTAAAGGACCTGTTCAATTACAAACAGGAACGAACCACTCCTTCCTAGGGTTCGAATTTAAACTAGGTTGGACTCGTCCGAAGGATGAGCTTATAATCAAGCATATGTTATCCTCCTCAAGCTTGTTAAAAATAAAGAGGTACTTGCCAGAAATGGTGGGGGAAAAGAGAGAAGAATGAACCTGTTTGTTACCTTTTGTCTCAAAAGAAACTTTATTACCACTCTTGAACACGACACTTTTCATTCACCTGGGTTGGGAAATCTTTTACCTCACAGTTGACCAAACCACTTTGAAAGTCTTTAACCGGGTTCCGGGGATTAACTTTGAGTTATTCGTCACCAAGCCATCTGTCGTGTCGTTATGTGTTCAAGAGGTCTGCAAGCAAAACTTTCATCTGCAAAATACTTGTCATCCATTTGACCATCCCTGAGTCAGTCCTTACAGCAACATTTCTTCAACTTGAACAATGATTTCGTGTTGCGGGCTTGCCTGCAACGGGTCGCTTTCTATCGACATCGACACATTATCTAGAAAGATGACTTAGGAATCGACAGTACCTTGAAGTCTGCATGCATCAATGGCAGGTTTCTCGCCTTTGACGTCAGTTTACATCATTGACTTTCGATCAAAGGATTCCGTGAAGTGTTCGACATCAAAACATCTATTCACATTTCACGGGTTGTGCTTGGTACTTTGAGAACCATTGACATTACTGGTGGTCTCTCTCACGCTTGTTAACAGTTTACATCATCGACTGGTAATCAAGTGGTTTCTAACATGTTCGACATCAAATCATTTAATCACATGGCTAGAATCGTACCAATTCGGGAAGTAGAAGTGAAGACCCTGGATCTAGTTTCTACCATCCAGGCTGCGAGGAGTTTTGTATTCATTATCTATGTAGACTAATCATAAACAGATGGCTGCGTCCATACTGTGTCTACAAAAGTCTATAAAAATGATGTACTGCAAGATCATTCCTGTATCAGAATAGTTAGTCCATTAGTTAAAGTTTTGAATCTGAGTATGGGAATGCCTACCTCAGTGATGATATAATCTTATACATGTATTTTGTGTTGAAAATTGCAGGTTCCAACCAGGTCATCCACAAGACAATCCTTGAAATGATAAAGCGCTTCACCCTTCCTAGAATTACAAAACCCTAATCTATTCCAGGCTTCGCACTTTAGGGGGCAATCTGTTACACTAAAAAATGTCACCATGACTACTTACAGTTAGTATGGCTCAAATCAACAGTCATGCTACCCTCTTAGGCAAGTCTTATGCCTCTGCTATCCATCTCAAACTCAAAGAAGAGAGAAAGTCTTGTAAAAAATGTGTTTATCTCTGGGGTCGCAGGTTCTCTCTAGCCTTACCTGCGGGGACGCTCACAATGTTCACAAAAGTTGCGTCCTTGGACGCTCTGTATGTTAAGGGACAGGTGCGTCCTTCTGTAAAAGGCAAAATGCGCGAGTTTCATCTTAAAAAAGTTACTTGTGGTTACTTCTAGAACTTTCTAGAGGTCGGTTTGATGAAATGGATGCGCCTCCAGTTGGTTCATGTATCCCTATTAAGGAGGAACTTATCCCATCAATAAGGGAGCTATCCCACCCAAAGAGGGGGATTATCCCATTGATGGTGGACCTGAATAACCTCTTTACAGCACTATAAATAAAGACATTGAGCCAGAGGGAGGAGAGGTTGGAGCTATACATTTTCTTTGGGTAAATGCTGCAGGAATTAGGACTCCCATTTAGAACCTTGTGAGGAGAGATTGTCTTTGCTTGATTCTACTTGGAAGTGGGTGAGCTTTGTCAAAGTAGAGGAAAACCCTTGATGGACCCTGGGAGGAACTTGCACAACACCAAGGCCAGGTTGTAAGAGTTTCTTTGTTTCGTTATTAATACAAACTGGTTTATTTTTCTCAATAGCTTGTGTTAATGAGTTATTTCATGTGTTCCTTGGTCTGCATGTTGAATATATGTTTTATTATATGAAATGCAAGTGCTTGGTAATTGTTTGATTGTTTGTGGTTGCAGGAATTGACTTGAAGGAGGAGCTCATCCGGATCGGCAAGGACGGACTACAACAACAACGTTTTGGAATAAGGTAAGCCTAAACACTTGTAGTTTTCATGTTTTAAAAGGTATATTTAGAGAAAGATCACTCCATTTTGTCTTGTTTGTCGCTAGAGAGTTTAGACTCCTAGGGAGGTCAGTTGTGTCCGCACAAACGACTTTTTCCGCCACGACAAATTGGCGACTCCACTGGGGAATCCATTAATGAGAAAGTCTTTTCCTTTGTGTGAACTTTGCTCTGAGAAAATCATTTTTATTTTCTGGTTTTTGACTGTGAGAATTAGTATTTGGGTGGCTTAGCTTTAGATTTAGTTAGATTTGGTTTTTCTTAACTTTTCCAGAAGGACGCACCCTCTGAGTACTGCACAGTGCGTCTTTGGACGCGCTGTTGCCGTTTGCACAGAGCGGGCCCGCACCTGTTATAACGGGTTGCCTGCGTCTTCCCGTAAAATTTAGGAAAATTCCATTTTTTGCTTTAATTGCTTTTAGATTTTGATTTTTCTTAGTGTTTTCTGCCCAGATCCTTTAGTACCCTGTCAAAAATTTTCACCTGAACTTGTTTTGTGAGCTTTGAGTGTTTTAGTGGATTTCAACGAAGTTTAGGCCTAGGGTTTGATTTTTGGATAGGTCTTGTAGTGACTTTGACGGTAGAAAGTTGTCCAGCCTTAGATCTCTCTGGTTAGTCAGCCTTCTTAGAAGTCGGGCCTGTCGTAAAGTCTCCTTGTGTGAGCAGCTTGCCATTTAAGTTGTTTTGGGTCAAATTTCGAATTACTTGTTTATAAAGTGTTGATTTCCATTTTACAAAAGAACAAAAAGATTAGAGTTTTGTTTTGACTAGCTTTTGGTTCTGCAATAAGCTAGTCCTTGATTTGATTGTGATCAAGTAAAACACCTTAGAATAATCATTGTTGGTTTTGGCCTCGTTAAGATTGCTTAGAGTAAATTTACCTTTTAGTTTGCTTATGAGTGAATTTTCGTAGATTTTAATAGTTGTTAAGATTGATTTTTGGTTATATTAGATTTATTTGCTTTAATAAAAGAAAAATACAAAAACATCTTCTTTAAAAGTCTTGTTTCAAGTAGCTTTTTGTTTTTTAAAGAGGAAAAGAGTTTTTTTCGTGCATGTAAAGAGCGGTCATGTTTTTATGCTTGGAAAAGACAAACGAATTGTTTCTTTGATTGTCTTCAATTAAGAAGTTGCTTTTATAAAGATTGCATTCTCTCAACTTTTTAGTTAAGCAATTCATCGAAAAAGTAAAGTAGTGGGTAAATCATCCTAGGTGCATTTTGTAGTGGTTTCGAGTCGAGTCAACACACCACTGGTTTCACTTCCATCACCTTTTGACTTAAGAAACAACCTTAAAAGTAACGCTTAAATTAAAATCAATCTAGTAATTTTTATTTTTCTAGGGCTCTGAAACACCAACATAGCTTAGGCTAGGGTCTTGGAGTAGGTGAGTACTTAACTCTCCAAGACTACAAAACCAAACAGATAGTTTATCTTGAGTAGATTAAATCCAATTGTTTCAGTTGCACTCTGGGAAAGCTCCTCTTAAAGGAGAAACACGAGCTCGTGTCCGAACCAGTGAGGGGATCATTCCCCCCTCGTTGGGAACGACGCCAGACAGTACGTATTACAAACGGTAAACCTCGGATTAACCATTGTCGAGGAGCCAGGGGTCACTTATCGGTAAACCTTGGATTATTGTCAAGGAGCCGGTAAGGGGATTGAGCTTGTTACTCTGCCCTTGCGTGCTGTCGGAGTTTAGACTGTTCCCCCAGATGTAATTGTTGTGATTGGTAACTTTAGTGACCATAATCTTTAGGGTTCTACCGAGGTGACGGTGGGGGAAGGTCCCACTGTACCTGGAGCAGACGTCGGTTATACTCACTTGGATTTTCCAGGGGTTCACTTCACTTCGAGACGGTTAAAGTGGAGGAACTTGTGCCAGTCTATTCATTAAGCAGGTTGCCGGGGTAACTGTTCCACCCGCCATTTCTGTACTGAATCCTGCGAGGTTGGGCCTAATCACCAACTAGCGCTTTTGGTCCGGAAGACTACTGTTTGTGTTTGGTTTGACGCTCTAGATTCTTTAGGCGTGTGCTTCAAATTTGTTTGCTTCTTTAGAAGACTTTAGGTGTTTGATTTGAAATTTTTACTTTGTTTTCGTGTGTTGTAGTTAAAAATCTTTAATTGTGGCGGAATTACCGAGACAGTCCCGTCGACTTCGGGGCAAGTCTCCTGAGATTGTTACCGGAATAGATTTGTTAAGAAAACTCCGTAAATCGCGGGTGAATCTCCTGAAGACATTCCGGGTCAGTACGAAGGGTTAAAGGTCCTTGTAACTCCTCCTAGTGACAGTAGAGTAGGTTCACCTGAAGAAGGAGAATCTTCCTTGGTAGTCCATCCAGATTACCAAAGTTTAGAAACAGGTTACAATCCCGAAACTGTTACAGTTTCCGAGCTTGCTGGTAGTTTTTCATCTGCCAGTGAAACAGGCGAAGAACCTGAAATTTCCGAACCTGTTACTCCAACTTCTAGTGTCCCTGATTCACCGAGAATAGAAAGAATTATCACCGAAAATCTACCTTCTGGTTTGATTGCTATAGAAGAACTTGCTCCAGAAGAAGATATAGGTGTCTCTCACCTTGAAGGTCAACTTACTATTGATCTAAGGGAGCGTGAATCCATCTTTTACAGTCCTCCTAGAAGTACTTCTTGGTACCTTGCGTTAACCAATTTTTTAGACAACTCAGTCGGTTTTTCTACACCTCGTACTCCTTTTCCACCTGGAGGTATTCATACTCCTGTAAATATGTCTGGTCAGTCGTCCGTGTTTACACAAAGTCCTGAATCATTTTTACACGGCGGTCCTTCTGTTCCCACTGGGTATCAGTCACTTTCTGGTACCTTTGCGGGGGCATCTCCTCAACCCGTTGATCATGGGTTATTTGCTGGAAACAGTGGTAATATACCATTGGGTGTAGGAGACATTTACATGATGTCAGGTTCAGTTCCCGTTTCCCAACCTCAAGGTGGCCAATTACCGCTTGGGGGGCAACCGCAGTTAACGCCTGAGGGACAACCTCAAGGTACACAAATCGTGTCTGGGGGGCAACCTCAAAGTCAGTATGTACCTATGGTGCAATACTTGCCTCAAGGTCAACCTCAGCCTCAATATGTACCCCAAGGTCAACCTCAGTATCAATATCAACCTCAAGGATGGCAACCCCAAGGATGGCAACCTCAAGGGTATCAACCCAAGGTTATCAACCTCAAGGGTACCAACCTCAAGGTCAAGGTCAACCCCAGTATCAGTATTTACCTCAAGGTTATCAACCTCAAGGTCAATACTCAAGTCAAGGTTATCAACCGCCTCAAGGTCAGTCATATGTTCCAAGTATGGGAACTGCACCTTACAATTATCAATCCTACCCTCAATCTGGTTATGGATCTCAGTATCCTCAACCTGTTATGGGTCAGTACCCTGGAATGTTAGTGTGGGATCCATCACAGGGTCAACAGGTGTTGCAGCCAAGTGTACAGATGGTTCCTCAAGCTGGACAACCCGTAGTTTCTGGTCCAACCCAGCAACCGCAACCTGTCCAGCCAAATGTTCAAACTTCTGTAGCTTCGGTAGTTACTCAGCCGTCAATTGCACCTAGTACTCCCTCTCAAACGGCTGCTGCAACTATCGCTACATCTACCATACTTACTTCTGGAGTATCGACGGCTCCAGTTTCTACTGTCCCTGTTACCACACCTCAGACATCTTTACCGTTGTCTGGATCTACGATTCAAACCACGGTCCAGATGCCTGTAGGTCAGCCTGGTATAAGTACGGTTGTGACTACTCAACCTCAATTTGTTCAACCTCCGTACCAGGGACAGTACCAACCTGGGCAAGCTGTCCAACAACCGTTTACCAGTATCAACCGTATCCTGGGTACACTTATCAACAACCTCAACAACCCCAGTACGGTCCGGTTAATCCTGGTTTTCCAAGAGGATATAATATCCCAAATGCGACTCCTGTTCCTAGTTATCCTGGATATCCACCTCCTGGGCTGGTATTGTGACCCAGAGTTTTAGAGATCCTAACCGGCAGTTATCGTTTATTGCAACTTTGGATTTACCCGACTTGATGCGCCTAACGAACGATCCAATTCAATATCTTCAGTTCTGGCCGCCAATGCCAAATAAGTTGCCCAGCGATATACCCAAGTTCGAAGGTAAGTCTGGAGAGGATCCGTCCAATCATGTGATGACTTACCACCTCTGGTGTGCTTCGAATTCTATCTCAGATGATTCCATCCGCTTACGTCTTTTCCAGCGTACACTCATTGGTCTCGCGGCCAAGTGGTACATTGAGTTACCACGGGCCTCTTTTTACAACTTTAGCCAGTTAGCTACCTCGTTCTTAACTCACTTTCAGTTGCCGGTCAGATACGATAACGGCACGGAGTTATTAACTTCACTAAAACAATCGACGTCCACGCATATTTCTGATCACATTCATGAGTGGAGACGTCGAAGGAGATTAGTGAAAGTTTTTATCCCGGACCAAATCTTAGCTGAATGGTTTGTTAAATCATTATTACCGAAGATTACTGAAGATGTCGCTAAGGCCGGAGTAGTTACTGAGGAGCAAGTCATTGCTCAGGCACAATACCTTGACTTAGTTTACACTCAGTCGGGTACGTTACACGAGAAGATTCCGGATCTTCCAAAGTCGAATCAAATCGCTGCTGCTCCTTCGGGATCTCATGCCGCTGATGGTATGATTGGTATCGTGACTACGAAGAGCAAGAAGAAGTCTTCCAAGGCTTCAACTACTCCAATTATCACTTTGCCTGATTCTCCGACAGGAGAGTCTTCTCCTGAACTCACCGCCGACATTCACGCTGTAGAGTCATCTACGGCCAAACCAAAAAACGGCGGAAAGAAGAAAGGAAAGAAGAAGGCTAAAGCAGACAAGGCTCCAAAGGAGAAAACTGAAAAGTCGGAAACCAATGACGAAAAACGCAAACCTCGATATCCTTGTCTTATTTGTGAAGAGGATCATTTTACGAGAGATTGCCCTCATCGGGCCGAGGTTGTAAAAATAGTCAAAGGTTCTCCCACTCCTGCTGTGTTAAAGAATCCATTTCTAGAGCAGGAGAATAAGATGATAGGTTCTTCTTCGAATGCCAGTGAAGAACCCATTTTGATGATGTCTCATGTGAGGATTGCGACTCGATCGCAAGATTATGGTAGTAAGGCTCCTGTTGATGGCAAGGAAGCAGAATCTTCTCACTCTAACCCATCAACCTCAGCTCCTGGTTCCGATCCACTACAGATCGAAAAACCTTACCCAGACTTAGTGATTAAGCCGCCCGCCAAGGGTGTACTTCGAAGGTCTGCTTTCAATCCACATGCGAGAGCAGCCCAGAATTACAACATTGTTGAGGACTTAGCTGTTTCACCTTCAGCAATGTCGGCACTCGAAGTGCTGCAATCATGCCCAGCACAACGGAAATTGCTTTTGTCGGCTATCAGAGCTGTCGATGTTCAGGACCCGAACCTAATGATCTTTGATCTAAAAAATAGTACGCCACGTCTCCCCCATGAAATGGCTTTCCAAATTCCAGTGATAGTAAAAAATAGGCCTATTCATCGGACTGTGATTGATGAGGGAGCTTCTACGTGTATTATGTCGATTCAATGTTGGAGATCGCTTGGTTCTCCTTCGTTGAACCAATCCCCCACCATCCTTAAGGCCTTTGATGGCCGTGGGTTCCGTCCGTTTGGTATTCTACAAGAATTGCCTATAGGGGTTGAAGGTAAAACCGTTAGTCTGGATGTGGAAGTGGTTGATGCCCCTCTAGACTACAACCTTTTTTGGGTCGAAGTTGGTCATATGCTATGACAGCGGTCGTTTCATCGGTCTTCAGAGTAATTAAGTTTCCACATAATGGTAAGATCGTGACTATTGATCAGCTGACATACTTTTCATCCGACCCAGCCTCTTCAGAGAGTATCCAGCATGTTGGTAAGACGACAAACAATCCCTTATAAGGACATTGGTGTAGGTTTAGTTAAGGATTCCGGTTTACTGGGAACTTTTCCTCTCCCTCCACTCAGCGCAGATCCTTCGTTTGCAACCATTCATATGATTACATCAGAAAACATTATTTATGATGATCCTTGGTTTCGTCCCATCTGACTCTGAGATAGACTCACTCGGTAATGCTATGCCTTTGAGTCCATATGAAATTGCTTATGAAGCTCTCATGTCTTTTACTGACTTTCATTCAACCGAAGTCGACCAAATGAATGTGGTCAGTGAAGAGTCACTTTTCACCTCACCCTTAGAACGGATAACGTTTCCCGAAGTCGTGTCATCTGACGAACAACTTCGCGAAATCCTAAGTGTAGATGATCTACCATGGGAGGATCTCCATCACAGATCTTCGTTTTTACCTAAGGATGATGCATTTGAAAATGATTTTCATCTATCTTTACCGCTGAATATGTCAAAGACGCTCAGGATCCAACGAAACATTCTGATTCAGAGTTGAATTTAGGGAATATTTCTCGTACTATTCCCATTGATATTTCAGTGAAGCCCGGAATCGAGGAAAACATTCATATAGGTGCCGCATGTACTGAAGAAGAAATCCAAACTTACAAGGCCCTATTCCAAGAATTCCGCGACGTGTTTGCCTGGTCTTACGAGGAAATGTCGGGAATTGATCCTGCCATTGTTGTTCATGAAATAAAGACCTACCCGGATGCTAAACCCGTCCGGCAACGGTTGCGTCAAATTCACCCTCGAAAAGCGGCTGCGATTAAAGCAGAAGTCGAAAAGCTGTTGAAAGCAGGTTTCATTTATCCGATCCCGTTAACGGATTGGGTATCGAATATTGTTCCGGTCAATAAGAAACAAGGAACAATAAGAATCTATATCGACTATAGGGATATAAATCGAGCTTGTCCAAAAGACAACTATCCTACGCCTTATATCGATCAAATTATTGATGATTGTGCCGGAAGTGAAATGTTTTCCTTCATGGATGGTTTCTCGGGCTATAATCAAATCAATATTCTACCTGCCGACCAACCAAAAACGGCATTCATTTGTCCATGGGGGACATTTGCTTATTGCAAGTTACCTTTTTGGCTTAAGAATGCCGAGACCACTTTTCAACGGCGATGTCTTATGCATTTCATGACATCAAGCACATTGTGCAACCCTATCTCGATGATTTGCCTGCTCATTCTTTACATCGAGCTGATCACCTTGTCCACCTATGAACAATCTTTATGAGGTGTAGGCATTATCGAATTCGGTTGAATCCCCACAAGTGTGTTTTCTGTATAGAAACAGGTCGATTGCTGGGATTTGTTGTTTCAAAAGCCGGCATTCGCGTCGATCCCTCGAAAGTCGAGGCTATCATCAAATTGCCTCCTCCTTCGAGTTTGCGCCAACTCCAAAGTTTGCAAGGGAAAGCGAACTTTTTACGCCGATTCATCCCAAACTACGCCGAGGTCACTAAAGGTTTTACACGGTTGTTGAAACAGAATGCACAATTCTTTTGGGACGAGATTGCCCAACAATCTTTTGATGCACTTAAACACGCGTTGACCCATGCACCGTTATTGCATCCTCCCAACTACAACCAAGACTACTTCTTATACCTCGCAGCTTCGCATTCCACCATTGGAATGGTGTTAGTTCAAGAAGATGAATTCGGAGCGGAGCATGTGATATATTATCTTAGTAGGACCTTGAATCCCACTGAGCTAAAATATTCGCATGTGGAGAAATTGGCCCTGGCAGCCGTTCAAGCTGTCCAGCGTTTCCGTCACTACATTCTTCTCCGCAAAACTACAGTTATTTCGGATTGCAACCCTATGATTTATATTTTGACAAAACAACTGCTAGGGGGCAAGTACTCTAAATGGATTGTCATCCTGCAAGAGTTCGACTTGGAGTTCGAGAAGTCCAAGTCTAAGAACTCCTTAGTTTTTGCGGAATTGATGTGTGATTTCCCGAGTGCTGACACAAGACTGTGGCAGAGGAGTCCATTGCGGACGAATCTTTGTTTCTTATCAGTACTGTAGATCCGTGGTACGGGGATATAATATCATTTATCTCCAAACCCAAACCTTTGGCCTGAAGCTTCCAAAGCGGAACGTCGAAAAATTCGGTTTCAATCCCAGCCATACAAAATTATTGGAGATACACTTTATCGCCGGGGGGCAGACTTAGTTTTTCGACGTTGTTTAACTCACGAAGAGGCTAGAGGGTTTTGAATGATTGTCACTCTGGAGCATGTGGCGGTCATATGTCTGGTATGCCACAGCTCAGAAGGTGTTGCGTGCTGGCTATTTCTGGCCGTCTATGTTTAAAGATTGTATCATTGCAGTCAGGAAGTGCCAAAACTGTCAAGTGTTTGATCGCAAGATGCGCGCGTCCACCTGCTCCTCTCCACCCTATAATTGCCGTTGGTCCATTCGCCAAATGGGGTATCGACTTTATTACTTGTAACCCTCACTCGGCCGGCCGGGGGGCATGCGTATATCATCCTTGCGGTTGATTATTTTACTAAGTGGGCCGAGGCGATGCCTACATTCGACGCAAGCGGCAAAACAGCTGCAGTTTTCGTATTCAATCATATCATAACTAGGTTTGGTGTCCCACAAGCATTCATTACTGACCATGGGAGCCATTTCGAAACGTCATGATGACTGAGCTTACAAGCCAGCTTGGTTTGCGCCACGATAGCTCTACTCCTTATTATCCGCAAGCCAACGGTTTGGTTAAGTCTATCAACAAAGTTCTAGTTATCATGATCGACGAACCATTGGTGTTCATCGTCGAATTGGCACAACATGTTATTTTCAGCGCTATGGGCATACCGAACCTCAGTGAAAAATTCAACAGGGTTCACTCCTTTCCAGCTAGTTTATGGCTTAGAACTGTGTTACCCATTGAATGCGAAATCCCATCACTTCAAATGGCTGTCGAATTACTTCCAGCTACTTCCGAAGAGGAGAAACGTTTATTGTACTTGGCTAAATTAGATGAGACTCGACGTGACGCTACATTGGCAATCGAGACTCACGCGAAAACGAATGAAAGCTCAGTATGATAAAAATGTAACCCCTCGAAGTTTTTCGGAAGGAGACCTAGTACTATTATATGATCAAGCTAACGATAAGCTAGGTGCTGGAAAATTCGTTCCATGTGGCATGGGCCCTACATTGTAAAGCGAAAGCTAGCAAAAGGGGCTTATGAGCTAGTTGACTTTGATGGGGACTCTTTGGGTAAACCCAGAAATGGACTTTACCTAAAGAGGTATTAGCTTAAATGATGGGTATGGAGAAATTTTAAGATAGGTTAGATTTTCTTTCTAGCTAGCAAGTGTGTTAGTTTAGTCAGTGTGCTTAGCTTAGAGCGTGTGGTTTTTCGTCGTTATTCTGGCTTATCTTGGTTTTAACTCTTGATATTGCAGATGTCGACGCCTCTCCAAACATACATTGATTTGCTGATGGTGCTTGTCGTAGTACACGGAACATCTCTTCCGCAGCTTGGGTTATCTATTCGCCCTCTGACGAGTTAGTTTCTATGCATGGGGTAAGCCTCGGTCAAACAACGAACAACATTGTAGAATACAGTGCAGTGATTGAATTATTATCCGAATCTATTTCATTTGGAATTCGACGTTTGATAGTGAGGTAGATCTGAACTTGTTGTATTACAGCTTAATAGAGTTTATGCCATTAGGAATCCTGTGTTATTAAGGTTGTTTTTGAGAGTGCGTCTCTTGGAACGTGAATTTGATTACATTGAATATCAACATATTCCAAGGTCTTTGAATACATTAGCAGATGCAATTGCTTCTCGAATGTTGGACAGACATTTACGATAATCATGCAAGTAAATTTAAAAAGCATTTCATCACATATGTTAAAACAAGATAAGCCGGTAATAGTGATATATATAGATAGAAGTGTGTCAAAAAATATATACATCGTCTTCGATCATAAGGTTGAAAACACCTTATGATCGCAAAATGATAGTACAAAAAGTCAAAATGTCACATGTGACTACAAAAGTGACTAGTCAATCACTGTGGTGCTCTCTGTATGACACCACTGCGCGGGCTACCTTATGCAAAAATCTCCTAAACGGTCCAGGGACCGCGACTACGAAGCGCTGAAGCCCGGGTAGGAATGTCATCCATAGTAGTCTCAGGTATATCTGCCGTGAGACGCTCTAGATCATGCTCCAACTCAGCTAGTACTTCTGCACCGCGTCCTGTGGGGCCGGTACCGGGTAGCTGGATGTAGTCTATCAAAAGGCCGAGGTTGGCTGACGCTGTGGACCAACATCTGCATTTTGAAAAATTTTTACTGTTAGTTTGAGACATATATATGAAAAAAAAAAAAAAAAAAATACATAATTAGAGAACTTGTGAAAATAAAAGTACCTCTGTCATCCCATTGTTCTCCCGGTGGAAGAACCATGTCCGGATCACCTCTAAAATCCACCTCCGGCATACACGAAAGTCCTGTATCGAAAAAAACCTGGTCCTCTAACCAGTGAAAGTAACTATCTGAGAATCGAACCACTGTCGCACCCTCGTCAGGATGCCGGGCCATCACCGTAACCCATCGTATCAGCTTTTGCTCCCAGGACCCAAGATATCAACAGTGAGTTGCTGAGGGATCAGCATTGGAACTCTCTCCAAGGCAAAACTCACGACTAGAGGCCCATATCCAAAAGTCTTTAGTCGTCCGTTCTTTGCCTTGGTCAGTTGGCTCATCATATGAGCCGACACCAGCTTCACACCAGTTGAAAATGGTGCCTTGGTAACAGTCAATTGCCATCCGCATTTGGGATCCGGAAGCAATGTGTAAAGCGGCCGCGCCGCAAATTCTGTAACCGTGAACGCTATGACTTTGAGTTCAGGCAGAGTGATGTGTTTTTATCTCTATCCTTTTGAAAGGTGAGCCCCAGGTGTGCACCACTCGTCGCGGAGACTATCAGGGATTGGCCACCCGGCCTAGTCCCCGCAAGACTGAGTTGCTCACCTCTGTTCGGCAAGCCAGTGAGAAAGTATACATCTGAGGGCTCTATCTCGAGCTGGTGCCCTCCTATGTAAAAGCAATTGTTCTTGAACGTTCCATCGCTCAAACCAGCCATTCCAAGAATCTTACCTGGCCCCTCATGCCCGGTATGGTCCAATATTTGTATAATCCGCATGCTCTTAGGGCATCCAGGGAAGGTTGATGATTTATTGCAACTTCATCATCCTCTACATGCTCTCTTTCTCTCCAATTCTAACATGGTTAATACCCGCACATCAGAAATAGCAATTAGAAATTGATTTGGGAATTTTTGGTAGTTTTTGAGGGAGTTGGGGTTTTGAAATGCGCACTTCTCGGAAGACGCACCCCGGCTTTGTAGCACAGGGCGCCCGGACGTGGCTGGCCTGAGGGCGGGCCGCGTCTTCTGACCATTTTCCCGTATGAGAAAAAGTCGGGGGACGCGGGTCACCCCGAAGGCACCCGCGTCCGCGAAAGCGCATTCCAAAACCAAAACCCCCCCAAAAAATGAAACTAAGACCTAAAAATTGATTCTAAACGGATAGAAATGCAGAGTAGGATGTGTAAAATACCTGTATAAGACGGCTTCAATTCCGACGGTCAGATTTTCCGCAGCGACCACGGAAGTTTCTTGTCAAAAGCTCCTTTTTCAACCTCAACAGTCAAACGGTAAAAATGACATGGTAAAAGGTCTTTTTATAGGTTTTTTGGATGAATTAGTTCATTTTTTACCATGAAAAGGTGTTTTTTCGATGTATTTTTGCCTATTTTAACCAGGTATGAGTAATGTGTTGCTTTTGTGCAGGACAAAGAGATTTCGAGGGAAATTGTAATTTTTCACAAACAAAAATATCAGAGTCATCTTTTAAAGCCCTTTTCTGACTCCTAAAACATGAAAAGATCGCCGAGGCGTTTCTTTTACACTCGCTAAAACGAATTAAAAGACGGTCCCCTTTTAGCTCTTTTCTGACCGCAAAATCAGGAAAAGATTGCCGGGTTTTTGTTGTATTCAAACTCGATAAGGAAATAAAACGACGTGTCCTTGATCGCTTTTTACTTCAGGTCAACGACACTATTATGAAATTACTCCTTGGTCGCAAGATCAAGCGTTCCCCCAGGTATTATTTTATACTTTTTCGGCTTGAGAGACACAAATATATGAAAAAGTTCAACGTGGAGTCTCCTTTTGTTTTTTCAGACTCTCTAAAAATAAAAACGCCAAGTTTCTCCTATACTGGGCTCGTTAAACTTTTACAGTAAAGGACCTGTTCAATTACAAACAGGAACGAACCACTCCTTCCTAGGGTTCGAATTTAAACTAGGTTGGACTCGTCCGAAGGATGAGAGCTTATAATCAAGCATATGTTATCCTCCTCAAGCTTGTTAAAAATAAAGAGTACTTGCCAGAAATGGTGGGAGAAAAGAGAAAGAATGAACCTGTTTGTTACCTTTTGTCTCAAAAGAAACTTTATTACCACTCTTGAACACAACACTTTTCATTCACCTGGGTTGGGAAATCTTTTACCTCACAGTTGACCAAACCACTTTGAAAGTCTTTAACCGGGTTCCGGGATTAACTTTGAGTTATTCGTCACCAAGCCATCTGTCGTGTCGTTATGTATTCAAGAGGTCTGCAAGCAAAACTTTCATCTGCAAAATACTTGTCATCCATTGACCATCCCTGAGTCAGTCCTTACAGCAACATTTCTTCAACTTGAACAATGATTTCGTGTTGCGGGCTTGCCTGCAACGGGTCGCTTTCTATCGACATCGACACATTATCTAGAAAGATG